>APFE030626573.1:182182-236118 GCA_000404065.3 Pinus taeda
TGACAAGGAGGATAATATGACTATTGATGGAGCCATATTAACTACAGATAGTCATGGTGACAAATTTCAATGTAACACATATATATATGGATCCCTCATCCCAGAGATCCAGAGGCTGGAATCTTGTACTTTGTAAGGAAGTGTTGTTGGTTTCTTTGTGGAACATCATAATGTTGGGTGATCTAAGCTTTTCATGAGGTTAAGAAGGGCTTTCCTGCTAGGAGGATGACGCTGGGTTAGATCAATGGGTTGTAATCCTCTCTTCTACTCTTTCTATCAATAAAGCTATTTGAGTTTTCCTCCACATTCTTGTATGTCTGAGTTGTTATATGCATTTGTGTGCTCAATATATATCTAGTCCTATGTTGTTTATGATTGTAGATCTCTGTGCTTTGATGGTATTATGCTGCTTTGACTTTACAGGTGCTCTTTGAAGCGGGGCAATCAAGGGAGGAGTAGCAAAGATCTACCAGAGGGGAGAGGAAATAAGCAAGGAGCCGAGCGAAAGACTAAGGTTGGTACTCTCTGCTTCTCTCTCATCTACTTCTCATAAAGGAAAATGCAAGTAACTTTAGTTTGTTTGTTTCTAAGATAGCTACCCATCTTAGTGGGACTAGCAGCTCTGAATGGACACTATATTTCCCAATAACAAAGTGGTGACTCCGCTGGGGAGCGAATAACTTGTTTGCTTGTTTATATTTGTTTGATTTATAAACTACAAACGGAGCCTGAATTCAAGCTAGCTGGCCTTCGAACTGCTTTTTCTATGCAACTGCAAAGTAGATCAATGCTACTTTAGTCGATCTCTGGGTTTTGTTTATAAACTAAACAATTGATTTGCAAACATCCTAATTTCCATGGTGGTGGCTTGAGTAACCTCATTAGATCAGTCCATATGATTTTTATTTACTGACTATCATTAGCTCAACCTAAATCCCGGAACTAAGCTGCAAACTGTGACCAAAAACCAAGTTAAAGTCTCGTCCCTGGACCATCGCACCTTCTCCTTTTGGCAATCTAGATGCATTGCACCTCCATGTGCAGTAGGTGAGATGCATCCCTGTTTCCCTTTGTTACAAGTGCGATGATTAGATAAGACTGTTTTTGCCTCCAGATTTTGGTTTTTCTTCACTCTCTTTAGCTTTATTCAGGGGTTTTTCTATCTATGATCAGTATACCACTGTTGAAACTCCCTTCCTTTGCATTATTCAACCTCCATTGTACAAATAATTATAAATGTTTTTATGTATTTTTCACCATTTCCAATTCTCCTTTACAATGAAGTAGCTTAATCGAATTGTCGTCTTTTGATTTGGAAGTGTTGCAAGTGTCATTTTCAGTCAAAGAAAAGAATCCTACTCTTCTTGATGGTCGATTACACTATTACTCATGTATTTGATTTGAATTAATTGTATTTCAAGTGTCGAAAGCAGTTTTCAATTCAAAAATCGCAAAGTGTCATCCTTGTCTTCCTTTCGTATTTTGAAGATAAAATTGTTAGTACTATTGCTTTGAGAGAAAAGATAATTTAGATTTGTACTTAGCATTCTTTTTGTCATTCGCACATTAATAAAGTGAAAAACAAATACATGCATGTGCATTTTCATTTAGACTGCTTGTTGATTTTGATTTAGGACAGTGCATCTGGTGTGTTCTCTCTGCTCTATGTTGAAAGAATCTCACTTCTCTTTCTCTGGTAGCTAGGATTTTCATTGCAATAAGAAGAGTAAATGACTGTTTCTCATCTTAGATTGCATTTTTAGGAATTATGTATCTACATGACATGGTGAACCTTAAAGGCAAACTTCTTAAGAAAGATCAAAAATAAAATAAATTCAATGAACATAAAAACGCTTTGGAACCTAACGCACAACATTTAGAAGTCTAGGCTAGAGATGTATTCTCGCATCGTAAAGCCTGGTAACTATTGCTTTCATCGTAGGTTGGGTGATTCCTCTTATTTGAGATGACAAGTGCCAGTACAAACTTGTGCTCCCATGTACCATAGAGTATATATTGGGAGACCACAATAGGTTGTATCCGTTATCCTTAGAAAGCTGTGTCTGCCACCCTATCGATCAAAATGCACTAAACACAGCGGTACAAAAGATTGATTGTCGTACCGTAAAAGTATTCTATAGTTTTTCAATTGGTTTGGTAATCCCTCTATCTAGATTTCTAGAGTAGTCTATTTCATTCCTTTTCAGTCTCCTTAAAAGAAAAGGTCCATCTAAGCACTTGTCACTTCAGGATCATTAAAAACCGAAGGCGACTAGAGTCATCTTTAGCTTTTTCTCGACTCTTAAAAATTGAAAAAGAATGTTGTATCAAAGCGTTATAAAATTTATTTTAATCGAAATAACGTCACTATTCCCTCTTTGATCTTAGGTTGAGAAAATGGAGTCCACCAACCAAGGATTTCCACTTGGGAGAAATCCTAGTCCTTTGTCCTCTTTGGGAGATGTTGGTGCACCTCATATGGCTACATTGTCCCTTATGGGACTCACAATTGACCTGCCAGTATGGCTCTTCTCGACTTCTGTTGTTCAAAGCACTATGATTCCTAAGTAATCAAGTCAACAACTAGATGATACTAAAGTTACTCGCCAACCTTTTACTTCGTTTGTTTCTCCCTCTCCTCCTTCCTCTTCACTTGCTAAAGTTGGTAAAACTAAAAACCAAGTAGCTAAGAAGAAGAAGAAAGGGAAGGAGAAGAAGAAGAAGGAGCCAACAACCAAAAGGGGCAACCATATATCGTATATCGAAAATCCACACATTGCACCATCTAGGCCTAAATCTCCTTGTGTCATTTTCAAAGGGGACCACTATCATCGAGATTGTCCTTGCGTCCCACGGATCTTAAGGGACTGGTCTCCCTGCTTGCACAATCTGGTGTCCTCAACCTCTGACGATCATGTTGAAAGTACACTGTCAACTAGTGAAAACAAAGTCACTAGTCAAAGAGGAAGATCTAAAATTCCTTGTAGACTGTGTGAGGGCGATCATGCCATCCACTGTTGTCCCTTCGTGGATGAAGCTAAAAGAGTCTTGGATAACCATCCTATTTCACTGCTACGGCTTCCTCCTGGATACAAGAAACTCTTGCCGACTCCATCGCTAGTTGAAAATCTGACTAACACACCTTTGTGGTCAGTTGAAGCATCTATCATTGAAGATAAACCCTCTGATTCCATAGCAGACCAAAGTCAACAGGTCAAGATGTCAGTTGACCCAATTTTGTCTTCAGAAGGTCCATCCTCAGATGATACAGTCACCAAGGAGAATGAGAATGACACCGTTCAAATTCTCTTCATAAACACAGACTCTGATGAATATGGGGGCAACCTACCCATTCCTTTACTGCAGGATGGAAGATCGTTGGAGTCATATCCGGCAATTTATTTTGTCCCCATCCAAGCAACCTAGTCGTTTCCTTCGGCTAGAGTCTACTAGGCAGACACCGTCTACTGTCTAATGTACCATTCTAAATCATTGTACAAGCTTACATAATGGTCATGGTCAGCACCATCATAGATGAAGGGGCTTCTGTGAGTATCCTTTCCTCAACTACTTGGAAAGCACTTGGTTCGCCATCGCTTCTGCCTCAGATGTGAAATCTGACAGGCTTCGACAAAGGAACCAGTTGACCATTAGGGATCCTTCCAAGTTTGCCTATAACTTTGAGAAGGAAAATTGTCCACCTGAATGTAATGGTAGTCCAAGGACCTTTATATTACAATCTACTCCTCGGGCGTGACTACATTTATAGCATGGGATCCATTGTCTCCTCGATCTTTCGAGTGATGTGTTTTCCGCATGAAGGAAAAGTGGTCCATCTCATAAACCAACTTTCATTCCCGGCCTCACACATAGCTAATAGTCAAATGTCATCCCTAACTGGTCTTTTCGTCCAAGGAATGTCTCATCAATCTCTAGTCCATCCACTTGATGAATGCGAATAATTCGGTGATTGTGACTGAAACCCACGGGGCATGCACCCTCGTCTGCTTTAGCAAGAAAACTTCAAGCATAGGGTAGGTTTCCGTGGAGCATATATGACTAGTCTGACACACCTCTCCATTTAGGAAAATGGGATTAGACCAAAATAAGATACCTCCGTTACAAGGTAGGCCTTTCCCGATAGAACAAATTTTTTGTCTGCAAATTGAAGGGTAACCTAGAAACTCTACTTTGCTATACCCAAGGGCACGCAAACCTTTTTGCATGAAAGTGAAAAGCGACCTATTATTTTCTTAGTCTGTAGGTTCTTAACCCTTTAAACTCATAGGATTGGTCATTCCTAGCTTACATAAAGAAAGGATGCAGAGTAAAGTTTTGAATGGTGAAAACTCCCTAAAAATTGAACCTATCAATGAGACATGCTTATTATATGACTGGCACAAGACGTTTTATGCAAAGTTCAAGCTCGTTAAAAATTAAACCTAGCAATGAGCATATGTTCCACCAAAGTTTAAGCTCATTAAAAGATGAACCCACCTCCCGTAAATAACCATTGCGAATGCATTGTCATCAACTTTTGAGCCTTGGTCGTGTTCTTACCATCACCTCCACTCTGTTCTAGCCGATCATATGCCTCCATTTGATTGTTTACCCCTTTTGAGGAATAATTGTAATGAGTGATTTTGTTAGCCATCTTCTTTACACTACCATGATTGAAAATTTCCAAACCTCACCTGGAACCAGTTGCTACCCAAAAAAACCACTCGTTCCTCAAAAAACGAGTGTCCTTTAAGCTCTTTTCATCTGACTCATAAAATATGAAAAGATTGTCAAGCAATTGGCCTCTCTAGCTTGTTAAAATGATCAGAAGTGCTATCCCTCCTCTAGATTTTAATATTTTTGGACCTAAGGGATCATTACACAAAAATATCGAGTGCTTGTCTTGGCTCGTTAAAACTATCGAAAAGTCATCCCTTTCGTATTGTTTTATACTTTTTCGGACTCAAGGGATTACATGACGAAAAAGGATTGCTGGCGTTTTCTTTCCATCCATTTTCAGACTCTCTAAAACTGTAAAAGGACCGAGTTATCTTTGTCGTTAAACTTGTTAAAAAAAATAGTGACAAACTTGTCCATGCAGACAAGAACAAGTTTCATTGTCGCTAGGCTCGTTAAAACATAGCGACGGGTTTGCTCGAAGGGTTAATTATATAACAAGCATATTTTATCCTCCTCAAGCTTGACAAAAATAAATAGGTGTTGGTCACAATGTCTGGGGAAAAATTTGGAAGAAAACTTGAAGAAACTTTATTGGTAGCAAGTCGCTCTTGAACATGACACTTTCACTCCATCACCATGATTGAGTCGGGTTGGGTTATTCCGTTCACCGGTCATATTACCATTGGTCCACCTTACCATCCATTTGTGGGGTTAACACTACCAATCCACTTCAGTGTGGCCGATATGTTCAAGATAATTCGCTCAGAGAATTCACTAACCCAGCTTGTGTCTCATCCGCTGCAATACCTTCACGCTCCATTCTTTCATGACTGCCACCCTGAACCTTGTATCATCAAATTGTTTTCACCTCCAGAAAATCATTTGCTCCATTCCATGTCATAGATGTGGGATTCATTAATGCCCTCCTATGACAGGTCACTTCTTGTCGACATCAGCTCATTATCCAAGAAGTCGACCTAGGAACAACCCTTTCAGTACTTTGAAGCTTGCATGCCTCAATGGAAAGTTTCTCACTTCCGGCGATAAGTTTACATCAATGGCCTTCAACCAAAAGATTTTGTGTGGTGTTCGACACCAAGTCCCTTTTTCACATCACGTGAATTGTACTATTGTACCTTGAGGGTCATCATCATTATTGGTGATTCCTCTCGCACCTATTAACAACTTACATCATTGGCTAGTAATCAAGCGATGTCTTTCCATGTTCGACTTCAGAACATCTTTTCACATGGATCGACTTGTACTTCGGGTGAAGATTGAACGAGTTTGAAGAGACCGGATCTAGTTTCATCCATCCAGGCTACAATATATTCAGGAAAATAAAGACATCAAATGTACATCATTGCTGCACGTATAATCATCCAAACCAAAGGATGATGGCTCTACCAGAATCATCAGCCTGCCACACAGACCGTTGTCTGTCCTATGTACATGAAAGTGAATTTATAAAGCTGAGCATGGGAATGCTCGCCTTAGCTAGATCATGAAAATATTATGAAGATAATGTATTGTATTGTATCTTATTACAGGTCACCTTCTAGTTCGAAAAACCTCGGATCCTCATTATAAAGCATTTCACCCAACATCAAAAGATTTACGACCTCATGCTTTAGGGGGAAAATGTTATAGACATATTTGGGCACTGCAACCCCAGTCACATATGTCCATAAACCAAGGGCTTCTATGTCCCTAAAAGTGTTGTTTCATACCCTAAAGGAGCAAGGAAAGCTGATTACCTCAGCTCCCAGAAGTTCTCTATGAAACACTGCTCAAAACTAGTCAAAACTCGACCATACAAAAAGTGTGATGCATAATGAAAATCCCTTTTGTGGGGTGTGATGAGTGAGAGTAGACAAATGGAAGAAGCAGTTGGCTAGGTGGAAACCTAGAGAATCTTCTAGAAACTACCCATTTGACACTTGCCTCTCTAAATTTTCCCAGGGATGAGTAAGGTATCATGAATCTCCAAGTGGAACCAAGAACTATCAAAGAGAGGACACTAATCAAAATCCCAGAAGTTAACTCACCCACCTGCAAACATCTATATATGGATCCCTCATCCTAGAGATCCAGAGGCTGGAATCTTGTATTTTGTAAAGAAGTGTTGTTGGTTTCTTGGTGGAACATCATAGTGTTGGATGATCTAAGTTTTTCATGAGTTGAAGAAGGGATTTCATGCTGGGAGGATGACGCTGGGTCAGATCAATGGGTTGTAATCCTCTCTTCTACTCTTTCTATCAATAAAGCTATTTGATTTTTCCTCCACATTCTTGTATGTTTGAGTTGTTATATGCATTTGTGTGGTCAATATATATCTAGTCCTATATTTTTTATGATTGTAGATGTCTGTGCTTTGATGGTATTATGCTGCTTTGACTTTATAGGTGCTCTTTGAAGTGGGGCAAGCAAGGGAGGAGTGGCAAAGATCTACCAGAGGAGAGAGGAAACAAGCAAGGAGCCAAGAAAAAGACTGAGGTTGGTACTCTCTACTTCTCCCTCATCTACTTCTCATAAAGGAAAATGCAAGTAACTTTAGTTTGTTTGTTTCTAAGATAGCTACCCATCTTAGTGGGACTAGTAGCTCTGAATGGACACTAGATTTCCCGATAACACGATTAAAGAAGTTCTTGTGACTATTAAATATATTAACCTGGTGATTGTAATTTCTATTGATATTCATCTTTGGAGAAAATTGAGTATGATTTTCCTGAGGTTGGTTGTGTCTTCTATTCATTCTTGGAGTAAATTAAGTATGATTTACCTAGTGATCAGCTTTATGCCTTTGCTGACGATTGTCATATTGTTCACTAGTCTTTTGTGCATCAAGATAGATTTTGGTGGAGGTTACCAACTTCTATGATTGAGATGATTATTTAGTGTATCCAATACCTATCTTTATTAGAGGAGAAAATTGAACTTTGATAATTTCATTTAAAGTTTCTGATCCTTTAGCAAATCTAAGATTGAGAGATTCCGTTTTCTCAAGATCCTTTCTTAGACCCACAATTTCAAATTCTAGTTCTTCATTGTGTTTTTCCTTTTCAACAAGTTCGTATGTCAAGGTACCTATAATCATATTCTTTTCTTCTAAATAGATTTTGAGTTTATGTATTTCTTCATGTAGGTCTTCCTCTTCTAAAGCATCCCAAAATTATCATTGTCATAAGCCATGAGAAGTCTATAATCATCACTATTAAATAAACCATCACTATCCTCTTCTAAACTATCCCAAAAGTCATTGCTATCATAAGCCATGAGAAGTCTGTAATCTTGTCCAATTTCATCTTCATCACTATTAGATAAACCATCACTATCTTCATGAGTATAGTAACTCCTTGTATTCACAACTTGTTTTCTATTCCCCTTTTCATATTCCTTTCCTTTTTCATATTTATATTTATGAGGACATCTGGTTGCATGACGACTGACTCTGCCACAAGCAAAGAATTTGAAGGGTAGCTTACCTCTAAACCTTCCAGAACCCCGTTGAAGCTTCTTGAAAAAGTTTACTTCATCTTCTACCTCTGAAATATGTCCTGATTCATTATGTTCTTCCTTTTCTTTTGCTGAGGCTTTAAATGCAGCTTCTCTCATATCTGATGGTCCTCCTTTTCTCATCTCAAAGGCATTTAAAATTATGTGAACCTGTGTCATAGTGATATTCTGTAGATCCTGTTTTTCTTCTATGGTAGACACTTTTGATTCAAATTTAGCAGATAAGGATCTCAAAACTTTCTCAACTAAGGTAACTTCCTTTAATTCTCCACCTAGATTCTTCATTAACAACCTCATCTATACGTAATAAGTAACTAGCTATACTTTCATCACTATGCATCTTAAGAGTTTCATATTGAATTCTGAGATTTTGAAGCTTAGCATATTTTACCTGAGAGTGTCCTTCGTAGCTTAGAATGATTTTGTCCCATATTTCTTTGGCTGATTTGAACTGCATGACTTTGAAAAACTCTGATTGTGACAAACTTCCCAATAAAGTATTGACAGCTTTGGCATGGGTTTCATATTGCTTTTTACCTATTGCATCTGTAGGAATTGCTGTTGGAAATGTATATCCTCCTTCCACAACTTCCCATACATCCGTTCCAAGTGATTGTAGATAATTTGTGGTTCTTATTTTCTAATAAACAAAGTTGCTCCCATCAAATATTGGTGGTCTGACAGATCCCATGATTTCTTGATTATTCATGATGATGGATCTCTCTTCAAGTGATCAAGCTGCTTCTGAAGGACCTACTCTGATACCAATTGTTGTAAATAATACTAAGAGGGGGGTGAATTAGTATTATCAGATCAATAATTTTATTTCCCAAATAGATTATATATGCTACTTCAGTTAAGTGAACTAGCGTGGACACGTGATTTTGATTAAGGAAACCAATGTATATCCAAAGAACTTGTGATTTAGACAATTTATCATGTGTTGATCTTAAATCAGTGTATCAGAGATTTATTAGACAGTGCAGTAAAAGCATAATAAAGCATCACACATAAGCAACACACATGAACACCAAGATGTAAGGTGGAAATCCAGTGTAGGTAAAAACCACCTACTGTTGTCATCTCTGTCTTCTTTTAATAATAAGAAAATCTGTTTATAATTTTGTACTACTGTAGACTCATACCAGTACGCAGGGTTTTACCTACAAAAGGTTTTACCTCTCATTCTCCAGCTTCTACTGGAAGGGAGCTACAACCCCCTAGCTTTTGTACTAGCCAATATGTTTACTAGTATGTAGGTTCCAGCCTACAAAAAAACTCCACTCTTCCACCAAGGACCACGTTTCATGAATTTTCAGACTTGATACTCTTGGATCACAACACCACAATCTGAAGGCCACGTTTCATCAAATTTTCACACTCGACCCATCTTAACTATTAAAAGTAAACTGCATCAACCAATATTCATATAATCTGAACAATCAGATCACTGACACCATAACACTATGCTGAACCTGTCAGTGTCAGTGTCTTGACACTTCCATCAGCGATCAAATTGCTCTTTCGCACACATATTAGGTGTCTCATTTGATTAGTTGCATTCCATTAGGTCATGGATCAACTGATGTTAGTGGTTTCATTTCAATTTCCCTCATGTCATATACCTACTGGCTCATTCAAAACCTATTTTCAATTATTTATAGTCATTTCAATTCATTTCATTCAATTTTAGGGTTTAGTTTCACAAGGACTAGGGTTTGTCATCACGGTCATTTGAAATTGAATAAAAAGGTCAGCAGGCACATGATGAGGATAAATGAGTTCATAAAATCATAAATTTACTTCTAATATGCTCGATAAATATTTTTTACCTCAAAACTCTATTTTGAGGTGAAAACGGAGTTTTTCAAATTTTGTAAAAATTTCATGTAATTTAAGTGTTTCTATATGTAATAAGAAGCTCAACAACTGTTCCTGGTCACCTTGCCAACTCCTATCACTGTAAAAACAAAAGCACTAGGGCATCAGTCCATCTAATTGTCAAGAAAAAGTCAAACTTCAAATGAAAAAATAGAGTTTTTGAGAAAAAGTGACTAAGACTTTATAAAAGTGGGTTTGCAATGGGGAAAAATTAAAGTACATCATTTATAAAGTAAATTAATGCTAGCTATTCATTTCATTGTGCAAAACATCAATTGGAGAGCCAAATCACAATTTGAAGGGAAATTGAGCAAAGGAGGAAGAAAACCCGAAGTTTGCAGTAGGTTTGTTTGGCGCTACGCATCAGAGGGTTGGTGCTGCGCACTAGACCGACACTGCACATCAGACAACTTTTTCCCAGTGTAAAAATACATAGGTGTTATGCATCAGGCAGGTGCTGCACATTTGGCCCAGTGCGCTGCGCATTGGCCAAGGAGGTTCCAAAATCACTCAAATTCATCCCAAATTCTCTCAAATGCTGCTTTTCACTCCTACAAGTAAGTGTTCATCCATCTTGAGCTGAAATTAGTCTTCTTCATGTTTTGTTCATGAGTTTGGTTTCTTAAAATCAAAACCCTAGCTTTCCTTCATACATTTTCACCTCATTACAAAATGAACATCCCTTTTCCCTTTTCCTAAACTGCATTGCCCTAAAATCACCCATTGATTCCATTTTCCCTTTCCCTTTTCCCCTAAGAAACTAATTCCCTTTATTAAACCCTAAGTCCCTCATAAGTCAAAACCCTAGTTTCCTAAATATTTCCCTTCATTCCCCTATTCCACTTTAGTACTATTGTTCCATTTGCAAAACCTCTCCATACTCATGTTCTTTATCCCCACCCATTATCATTGTTCACCATATCCTCATCACATCACATCATTAAGACAAGCATCATGGAAAGAAGCAGTGGATCAGATCTTGAAGAGGACACGCTTAGTGATAGCTCAAGGGAAAGAAATGTGCAGTCTAGGAAGCCTCACAAGGGTGGAAAAATCATTAGGGAGGAACCTATTAGCATGAGTGAACTCCTTGCTTTCCCACTAGCCACCACTTGTTTCATATATCAGTCCTGTTTTGAGTTTTGTGAAATGGTTGCGAGGGTCAAATATCACCATGAGTTAGCAAGGCAGTTTGTGATAAACATGGATAATAATATGGTGCATCTTGTTGGGGTCAATTTCACTCTTTCACCATCTATCATTGGAGATGCCACAAGAATGCTAGATGTAGCAGAAAAGTGGAACAAAAGGAAAAATATTAGTAAGCAACATTATGAACCTTATATCAAGGCCAAGTACCATGGTAAACTTAGTAGGGTGTTTCCTTTCAAATTCTTGGAGGACCGATATGTTCCACTCATGAAGCTTATCATCAAATACTTTACATGTGAGGGTAGGCTCTCTAGACTTTATGCCTACCACATCATATTTCTTATGCACTTCACCAGGGTCAGAATCATGAGCATTCCTTATTTCATAAGTAAAAACATAGAGAGGATGATAGTGATTGCAAAAATAAAACCATATCCACAGCAACTAAATAGTATTTATCATTTTTCTATCATCAAAATTGTTGTTTTGCATCAACTCACTCAGTTGGGAGTGTCATGGGAAACTTTCATTGCCCATGAACGCTTCAAGGGGCCTCAAATATTTTTAGATCCTCAAGTGGAAGGTGAAACTTCCGGGCAACAAAAAGAGCCTGAAAGTAAAATAGAGGAGGCGCATGTTCCTATTTTTGTCACTTATGAAAGAGTCACTAGGATGCTTTTTGCAGCTTCCAAGTGAGTAATATCTCCACCAAGGGTGGAAGGAGTCTCATTTTCTTCACTAGACCACAGGCAAATGCTATCTTCACGAAGGGTGAAAGGGGATTTTACTTCTTCTCCAGCTAAACAGGTACAGGGTAGAGACAGAGCAACACAAAAGATGCATGAGGAGGGCCCTACTAAAGGGCAAGATAGGGATTTTGTTTTTATTGAGGAGGATGTCACTGATTTGGGCTCTCAAAGCTCAAGACTCAAGGACATGATTATCAAAGAGAAGGAGGCTGAAATACAAGCCTTATCACTTGACCTTGAAAGGGCCAAATGGATCATCAACCTTCTTGACTAGGAAAACAAGCAATTGATAGATAAGCAAGCTATTATGGAGCTGCAAATGATTAGAGCAAATAGGCAAGAGGCAAAGAGAAAAAAAATCAAGGTGACATCCCTTGAGCTAGAAATTGATGCTGACTGAGAATCATGGTTGGAGAGGGTGAACATTCACCTTGAGAATATGTTTGAAAAAGCTAACAAAGAAAAGAAAATGTTGCGCTATATCCCCTACCATTACATAGCTCGGAATAAGATTTGCAAAACAAGGGTAAATAGGCTAAAAGCTAAGTTAAAGAGAGCCTTGAGGGCCAAGAAAGAAAAAGATAAACTCAAGATCTTGGTTAAAGCTTCATTAGCTCAGCAAAGCACATAATGGGGTTGCATCTTGCCAAATTTTAAGAAATTTTGGGAAATTTTTGTCATTTTGCAATTTTGTAAATAAAAACATAGGAAATTTCAGCTGATGGCACATTGCATTGCATTGGATCACTCTTTTGCCAAATGGCTTGAAGTTTTGGATTTCACATGAAAAAAAAATGAAACCCAAAATGTTTCATAAATTTTGGAGGAGATCTGGGTCACTTAAAGTGCAAGAAACACCTAAAAAAAGCCCTCTCTACCACTTTTTGGACCCACGGGAAACAGTATTAGGAGAAATGATTATTGAAGGGGAAAATCAACTCCTAATTAGAAAATTCAAAATGTTCTAGAAACTAGAGAGGCAAAGCTTTCTGACAAGCTATCTTGGTCCTGATTTGGTGAAGTGCAAGGCCTCCAAAAGTAGCCTTAAAGCAGCGTTGTGCATCAGGCTCAGGGCGCTGTGCATCAAGCAAATGTTTTGCCAATTTTTCCTAAAGCTCAGAATTTCGCCCAATTTGACTACCAATTGACTTTTTCTCTTATCCTTGGTAAATTTTTGATGCTAAATGATGTAAATTTGATAAAAAAATGACTTGAGGGTGTAGATACATCAGTTAGAGGTGGTTTTAGGTTGAATGAATTAGTTTCCATGGTTTTAGAGGCAAGTTGTTCCACTACCTATATTCCTGTTCTTAGTTTAGATATGATTGAAACCACTCCTATTCTCATAGATTTGACCCTTGATGTCTAGAATAGGTGGTTTGATGCCTATATTATGTACTTTCTTAGTCATTTGTCAAGGTAGGACGCTTGTGGATTCTTTGATCTTCATTGTAAATCACTTCTGCAGTTTGGCAAGGAAATGAACTAGGGTTTTGCAGAATTTTGTGGGATTCTTGTGGTAGTGTGTCTTAGCATTGTTTCTTCCTTTGTTATTTAGTTTATCTGATGTGTTATATGTGCCAGCAATCATTTCTTTCTTCATAACTAAATGAATCAAGATAGATAGGTGGAAACCATTGATATTCAGTGCACTGCCTCGAGAATACATTTAGTTTTTAATGTTTTATATTGTTTGAAGAGGACTCATGAACTTTGCATGCCCTCTCTAACTTCTCACTAATCTTACACTTACCATCACACTCAATTCAAAGTACCAAAACACCTACCTACCTTGCCCCACAGACATCCTGCAAATCTGAGTTGATTTCCCGTAACCACAGTTTCCTTCTTCATTTGATCCAGCAACCAACCATCAAAATCAAACAAAATCCTCTGAACTAATATACCTAGCCTAAAATCAGTATTCATTTCAGTCATCTTAAGCCCTAGTTTTCAATATCCTAATTGAGATTGACAAGGAGAGACTCCTCTCTAGACCTGGTAGGGCTAGCTACCAGGTTAAGCATGGTTTGATGTTACCCTAGACCTGCCTTCCTTCAGCCTGAGGTAGATCCAGGCCCTAACATAGTGGCGACCATACTGGGGAAGAACTGAAACATATTACCCCAGTACTTTTAAAATAAATTATAGACTTTTGGATCATATGTTTAGAAATCAATAGGTTGAAAAGATTGTAATGTTCATTTGAATTTTGGGGAAAAATTAAACATACTGGCTTCAAGAAGATACACCAGAGCCAATCATGATCGTGATCCTCCTCCAATGTTCAAAAATCCTAATCTCATTCCAAGAATACTCAGGCAAGAAAGTTCATTAAGTCCAAGACCGGTTTTTAGATCTCATTCATGCCCGGTCGAATTTTAATATCTTGAAGATCTCCCATTTGATGAACACTTTGATCTATATTTGTTTGAAACTAAATCTAAAAGTGTGATTGGTGATACTGTTTTAAATCTGCAAATTTTTCAAGACCTTGAAACTGAAAGAGAAAATAGATCAATTGATGCTTATATTTTGAATTCTCTTCAAACAGCTATTGTGGCTACCAATATTCCTGAGCTCCTAGAATCAACATCTGCTACTCTTAGTTCATATGTTGTCTTGTCTAGTTCTGAAGTTCATTCTTAACCTTAACTTATCCTCGCCCTTCCCTTGTAACCTAGCATATCTGATCAGAGATCTGCCATCTCTTTTCCTCCTTCAACACCTCAAACATCCATAATCTATTCTCCTCATTCGACACCTCATACACCCATCACATCGACTACCATTGTTGTTATAAATCCTCCTGCTTCTCCGAGGCCAGTTTCCAATCCACCTCGAGTAATGGCTACCAAATATAAACCTCTCATTTTTCCACAGAACTTGGATGCTATGCTTGCTGATTACCAAAGTAAGATACCATTTTTTGATGTTACTCAAGATATCACAGCTCAACAGCATGTTGATAGGATGAATGACTTCTTTGATCTTCATGAGATAGATGAAGAGAATGTGACCATACGATTATTTGTGCAAAGTTTTGGGGGCGAGGTTCGAAAATGTTTCAGAGCACTACCTGCGGGGACTATCAATACATTGCCAATTCTTCATAGACAATTTTTGGATCATTGGGAGGTAAAGAAAAATGCACTCCAAATTCTTTTCGAGTATGAAAATATAAAGAGGAATGCTGGTGAAAGTGTTCAGGATTACTGTGTAACATTCAATACTGTCTATAATGCTATTCCAGTTGATATCAAGCCACTGATGGGGCTAACTTTGATAAAATTCCCCAATGTTTTTGATCCCGACATGGCATACCAATTGAGAGAACGAGATCCTGCTACATTGGAGGATATGCATAAAAATGCAGTGAGTGTGGAGGCAAATCTGCTAGCTAAGAGAGCTAGGATGAATACTGAGAAGAAAGTGAACATAAAGGAAGAAGCTTCTTCCTCGGATCATTTGCTTCATAAAATTGAGAAAATTTTTGATATATTCACAATTGCAGACAAGCCCGAGACACCAATCAGAGATCCAAATTTTCATGGTCAGCAGCAACCACAGTTCAGGAACAAACAGTAGGAGGAAAGAGCACAAGATTAATCAGCACAATAGCAAGTCAAAACACCTCCACAACAAAATTATGTGCATGGACTGGAGTCAAAGGATGATGGAAATCCAATAGGAGAAGAAAATCACTTTTTTTACAGCAGATGGATTGCCTATGTATATCACAGAGGATGAGGAATATTCAGAGTGCCCGACTGTACAGAATGATGAGGATTTTATACTAGCTAATGAAACAGTCTTGGAAGAAGAATCAAATGAATATCAAAGGGGATATATGAATGCACTGATAGCACAGCGAAGGCAGTATTCACTCAGGAGTAGGGATGTACCAATCAATTCAGTCCAAAAGCAAAAGGAAATAACACAACTTAAGAATGATTGTCCTAATGTTCAGAAAAAAGGAAAGGAGCCAACAGATCCTACTTCCAACAAAGTACAATCTGCAAATGAGAAGTCAAATCAACCAAATATAGCAAAGGACAATTCTGAAAACAAGGATTCACCAGTCAAAGATGTAGATAAAATTACAACCTTTAGCTTAGAGAATGAGATTGCTAAGTTAAAAGTATCGATACCTCTGACCGAATTAATGAAGAAAAATGGTTATAAGAGTCAAGTGTCAAAGATTTTAAATGTAGATCCCCTATCTGATATGGTTAATATGGAAGATGACCAACCCGAGCTTATTTTTGGTCCAACATTAGAAGGCCAATATGAGGATAGTGAAGTTTCCCTATTTTACATCAGCCTTAGATTGCATCAATATGTCTTGCACAATGCCATGTTTGATTTAGGAGCATCTCACAATCTGATGCCAAAGGCCATTATGGAAATATTGGGTTTGGACATCACTCATAAATATCATGATCTTGATTCCTTTGATTATGGTAGGGTCAGATGTATTGGTTTCATTAAGGGTTTGGTTGTGACATTAGATTAGATTCCAACAAAGAATGTTCTCATGGATGTAGTTGTGGCCGACATTCCCCCTAGATTTGGCATGCTTTTATCTAGGTCGTGGGGTAAAAAAATGAAAGGAACATTGCAATTAGAATTCTCCTATGCCACTATTCCCGTGTTTGGTCAGCTGAGAAAATTATATAGGGAGAAGAACATGAAGTATATGATCACAAGCAAGGAGAAACCTTTGAATCATCAAAATAACTATGTACATACAGATTTAAAATCTTTTGTTCTTTATTCAGATAGTGGTTTTAATGATGTAAATAGCCATCTAGATGAAGTGGAAGATGTTCCAGAGACCAAAGAAAATTTCAGGGCAGTACTTGATCAAGAGAGACAAAGGCTTGCAAGTACCGCTGAATAGTCTACATTTCGTTAGCAATAGAAAATTGATGGACAACAACCAAATGTAGAAGAGCAAACATAATTATAGCACTTGGAGGAAGAATTTAGTTTATGGAATATGGATTTTGATGGAGTAGTAGGTAAGAATGGTGCATGAATTGGGATTTGGATACGCAGCCCTATTTTCCTACCAAATAAAGTCCCAATTAATGTAAGAATTTGTTCATATAAATTGGCTTTTGATTGTTCTAACAATGAAGCCAAGCATGAGGCACTAGTTGCAGGGTTGAAGATACTCAAGAAGTTGAATGCAAGGAGGATTTCAGTTTATGGTGACTCAGAATTAGTAATCAAACAAGTCAAGGGTGAATACCAAACCAAACATCCGTGAATGAGGGCTTATCGTAATGCAGTTTTAGATATTTTGAGGTTGTTTCCAGATTATACCTTGACATGTGTCCCTCGTACACAAAATGTCATTGCAGATTCTCTTGCTACAACTGCAAGTAACTTAAAGATCACAATGAATTCAAACAATAAGTTTGAAGTTCATGTGAAGCATCACCTAGCTGTCCCTCATAATCTAAGGTATTGGCAGGTGTTTCAGGATGACAAAGAAATTGATGATTTTCTACAAAATGAAGGCAAGTATAAAGACACTTCTATAGATGGTGAGCAAGATGATGGTGAACCAGAAATAGAGGTAAATTAGATGGAAGTCTTACAGTTGAACGATAATGTCATCCCTAAAGACCTCCTTTAGAGGAATTATTTGAGCAAGATGATGTAGCCTGAAAGCCAAGCTTAGTGCCGACCAAGAAGGGTGTTGAAGATGTCAACATTGGAACAATAGAGAATCCAAAGATGGTGAAGTTATCAAATGCATTACCTCTTCAGGTAAAAGCTAAATACATTAGTTTATTGTCTTCATTCTCTTATGTATTTGCTTGGGACTATACAGATTTAAAGGAGTATGATAAAAGTATAATTCAACATATAATTCCTATTAAGCCAAATCAGAAGCCATTTCACCAAAAGCTGAGAAGGATAAATCCAAAGTTGCTACCGTCAATAGAAAAAGAGGTAAATCGATTGTACAAGGCTGGTATAATCGTTCTGATCAGATTTTCATATTGGACCTCCAATTTGGTTCCTGCGAGGAAGAAGATAGGTGAGATCAAATTGTGCATAGATTTCAGAAATTTGAATAAAGTGTCATTCAAATATAACTACCTGCTGCCGAAAATGGACCACATTCTCCAGAGAGTAGATGGAGCATCTCGTATGTCGTTGCTTGATGGATATTTCAGCTGCAATCAAATTTTGGTTCATGACGATGACAGGGACAAGACAACATTCACCACTCCTTGGGGGACATTCCACTAGGCCAAGATGACATTCGGTTTAAAGAATGCTGGAGAAAAATTTTAGAATGCCATGGACATTTCCTTCGCAAATGAAAAAGATGTGTGTTTAGTAGTATATCTTGATGATTTGACTGTTTTTTCAAATTCAAATGAGGAGTATATTTACCATCTGAAAAAAAAATTCAGCGTTGCAGAAAACATGGAATATCACTCAATCCCAAAAAGGGCTTGTTTTCTATGGATGAAGGGAAGCTTCTTGGTCACATAATATGAAAGGAAGGAATCTGAATCGATCCAGCTAGGGTGGAAGCTACACAAAAGATAGATTTTCCTTGTAATAAGAAAGAGATCCAAGCATTTAACGGTAAGATGAACTTCTTACATTGTTTTGTGCCTAATCTAGCTGAACACTTGAGGGAAATCACTAATATGTTGAATAAGGATAGTGTGGTCAAGTGGAATGAGAAAGCTATGAAGTCTATTAACCTGGTAAAGTTGACTCTTTCTTCATCCCCGATTTTGATCAGTCCGGATTATTCACAGGATTTCATATTATTTTCGTTCGCTTCTGAACATACTATGGCAGCAGTTCTAATGCAGAAAAGAGATCAACTAGAAAAACCAATTGCCTTTTCAGTGGGACAATAAGAGATGCAGCCTTGAAATATAACATCATTGAGAAGCAAGCTCTTGTATTAGTTAAAGCTTTGAAAGATTTCCAGGTATATATTCTGCACTATCATATCCTTGCTTATGTCCCTAACGCAGTAATCAGAGATGTTTTGGTATAAACAGATCCAGAAGGAAGATGAGGTAAATGGATCGCAGCATTGCTAGAATATGACTTGGAGATAAATCCAACAAAGATAATCAAGGGGCATGGTCTAGCAAAGTTAATGGCAGAGTCCAATCTACATGTGTTGGATATAAATTTGATTGTAGCCATGTCTGAAGAAAAAGAAGATAGTTCGCTGATTCAAGTATCTGAAATTTTTCTCCAATATCCTTGGTATGCAGATATTATGTACGTGCTTCAGCACCTTTCACCACCATTAGGGATGGCTAAAAATAAAGGTAGAACTCTAAAAATTAAGGCTGCTAGATTTTGTATTCTAAACAATGCACTTTATTGGAAGGATCTCGGAGGCATTTTGCTGAATTGCTTAACCAAAGATGAAGCCCAACAAGTCATGAGTGATTTTCATAAGGGAGATTGTGGAGGTCACTTATTTTGGAAGATGATGGCTAACAAAATTTTGAGAGTAGGGTACTACTGGCCTACCTTATTTTCTGATGTTTATAAAATTGTCACAAGTTGTCATGAATGCCAGACTTTTCAGGGAAGAAGAAAGTTGCAACCTCTACCTCTCAAGCCAGTCGAAGTTAGTGAATTGTTTCAGCAATGGGGCCTATATTTTATTGGAGAGATTCATCCCACATATTCAGCTCAGCACAAGTGGATGTTAACAGCGACAGATTATTTCACAAAGTGGATTGAGGCAATCCCCACTCGGCAAGCCACAGACTCAGTAATAATTCAGTTTCTTGAAACAAATATTTTGTCACATTTTGGCCATCCTAACAAACTTATTACAGATAACACAGCCACTATCAAGTCCAAAAAGATGATTGACTTTTGCAAGAAATACAAAATTACCTTAGGACATTTTACTGCATATTATCTACATGGTAATAGTTTGGCCAAATCTTCAAACAAGTCATTGGTCAAAATTATTAAAAAGCTGTTGGAAACCAATAAGAAGAGCTGGCATAAAAAATTGGTTAATGCACTATGGGTGGATAGAGTAAGCCAAAATAATTCAATAGGAATGTCTCCATTCGAGATTGTATACAGGATTGACATGGTATTCCCAACATCTTTCACAGTCCCGATTGTTAAAATTCTACAAGAAGCTAGCAACGAGGAAGATCATTTTCAGCAGAGAATAAGCCAAATGATCCATTTACAATAGATGAGAGAGGAAGTTTTTAAGAATACCTTCAGGCTGCAGGAGAAAATTAAAAAGATTTATGATCAGAAGGCAAAGGCAGAAACATTTCAGATTGAAGAGATAGTGTTATGGTGGGATGCTAGAAACAAGGATAAAGGCAAGCACGACAAGTTTGAGAACCTGTGGAAGGGACCATACAGAATTGCTACATATAGACGTCAAAATTCTTTTGTACTCAAAGAAATGAACGGCGACGATTTTCCAGGAGGGCCAATAAATGGTCGGCTTATGAAATGGTACTATCTCTAAGGAATTTTCTGCTATCACATTTTGTCATTGTATATACCATTTTATTTCTTTCATTACAGAGTTTGCATTTTCACCATTCATTTAGCTTGGGGCCCAAAGTGAAGGCTATGAAGCTGAATTTCTGGCTTCAGTTTTTTATTATTTAGTGTCAGTTGTTTGAGTCTTAGTTAAGTTGGTTTAGCTATGAGTCTTGAGTCAAGGTATTTGTTATTGTGTTATGAAGTTATTGACTCCATATTGCTCAATGGATGAAAGCACTAGTCTGTTTTTCCAAAGATCTGTGGTTCTTGGCACCTCTCAGGAGTTACCATCCCCATTGGAGCCAATGTTAGTGTCAGTGTCTTCACACTTCCATCAGTGATCAAATTTCTCTTTTTCACATATATTAGGTGTCTTATTCAATCAACTACATTCAATTAGGTCATAGATCAACTGATGGTAGTGGTTTCACTTCAGTTTCCCTCATGTCATAGACCTGTTGGCTCATTCAAATCCTATTTTCAATCATTTATAGACATTTCAGTTCATTTAATTCAATTTTAGGGTTTAGTTTCACTAGGACTAGGGTTTGTCATCATGGTCATCTGAAATTGAATAAAAAGGTCAGCATGCACATGAGGAGGATAAATGAGTTCATAAAATCATAAATTTACTTCTGATATGCTCGATAAATCTTTCTTACTTCAAAACTGTATTTTGAGGTGAAAACAAAGTTTTTCTATTTTTTGTAAAATTTTCATGTAATTTAAGTATTTCTATATGTAATAAGCTCAGCAGTTGTTCCTGGTCACCTTGCCAACTCCTGCCACTGCAAAAACAAAAGCACAAGGCATCAGTCCATCTAATTGTCAAGAAAAGTCAAACTTCAAATGAAAAAACAAAGTTCTTAAGAAAAAGTGACTAAGAATTTATAAAAGTGGGTTTGCAATGAGGAAAAATTAAAGTGCATCATTTATAAAGTAAATTCAAGCTAGCTATTCATTTCATTGTGCAAAACATCAAGTGGAGAGCTAAATCGCGATTTGAAGGGAAATTGAGCAAAGGAGGAAGAAAACCCAAAGTTTGCAGCAAGAATTCCTGGCGCCGTGCATCAGAGGGTTGGCACTGCGCATCAGACTAGCGTTGTGCATCATACAGTTTTTCCTAGTATAAAAATACACAGGCACTGCACATCAGGCAGGCACTGCGCATTGGGCCCAATGCATTGTGCATTGGCTAGGGAGGTTCCAAAATCACTCAAATAAATCCCAAATTCTCTCAAATGTTGCATTTCACTCCTACAAGTAAGTGTTCATCCATCTTGAGCTAAAATTAGTCTTCTTTCTATTTTGTTCATGAGTTTGGTTTCTTAAAATCAAAATCCTAGCTTGCCTTCATACATTTTCACCTCATCGCAAAATTTTCACCTCATTACAAAACCAACATCCTTTTTCACTTTTCCCAAACTTCATTGCCCTAAAATCTGTTAGGATATTCCGACACATAGGAACAGTTAAGTTCAACTTGGTCTAGTATAGAGTTAGGTTAGCGTTAGGTAAAGTGTGTTTCTTTACCGTTGTACATTTTGTAACTTACAATCCGACGGTCACGATATGTAGTGATTCGACGGTTCATTCTCTCCTCGGTATTACCGACACTTGATCCGTGGCTTGACACCCGATTGGTCCATGAATTCTATTTAAAGCGCATGGAGGGTCATTTGTAGGTTAACCGTGCATGAGAGAAGCTTATGTAAATTTTCATTCTTTTATTAATAAATTGCCTGTAGTAGCCACGTTGGCGCAGGCCGTGGACTGTTTCCCTCTCTGAGGGTTTTAACCACGTCAAAATACTGGTGTATTGATCTGTGATCTGTTTGTGAGCGGTGTCACCCATTGATTCCATTTTCCCTTTCCCTTTTCCCCTAAGAAACTAATTCCCTTTATTAAACCCTAAGTCCCTCATAAGTCAAAACCCTAGTTTCCTAAATCTTTCCCTTCATTCCCCTATTCCACTTCATTAATATTGTTCCATTTTAAAAATCTCTCCATACTCATATTCTTTGTCCCCACCCATTATCATTGTTCACCATATCATCATCACATCACATCATTAAGACAAGCATCATGGAAAGAAGCAGTGAATTAGATTTTGAAGAGGACACACATAGTGATAGCTCAAGGGGAAGAAATGTTCAGTCCAAGAAGCCTCACAAGGGTGGAAAAATCATTAGGGAGGAACCTATTAGCATGAGTGAACTCCTTTCTTTCCCACTAGCCACCACATGTTTTAGATATTAGTCATGTTTTGAGTTTTGTGAAATGGTTGAGAGGGTCAAACATCACCATGAGTTAGTAAGGCAGTTTGTGATAAACATGGATAATAATATGGTGCATCTTGGTGGGGTCAATTTCACTCTTTCACCATCTATCATTACAGAGGCCATAAGAATGCCAGATGTAGGGGAAAAGTGGAACAAAAGGAAAAATATCAGTAAGCAGCATTATGAACCTTAGCAAGGTGTTTCCTTTCAAATTCTTGGAGGGCCGGTATGTTCCACTCATGAATCCTATCATCAAATACTTTACATGTGAGGGTAGGTTCTCCAAAATTTATACATACCACATCAGATTGCTTATGCACTTCACCAGGGTCAGAATGATGAGCATTCCTTATTTCATATTTAAAAACATAGAGAGGATAACAGTGATTACAAAAAGAAAACCATATCCACAACAACTCAATATTATTTATCATTTATCTGTCATCGAAATTGTTGTTTTGCATTAGCTCACTCAACTAGGAGTGTCATGGGAAACTTTCATTGCCCATGAGTGCTTCAAGGGGCCTCAAATATTTTCAAATCCTCGAGAGGAAGGTGAAACTTCAGGGCAACAAAAAGAGCCTAAAAGTAAAAAAGAGGAGGCTCATGTTCCTGTGTTTGTCACTTATCGAAGAGGCACTAGGATGCTTTTTGTAGCTACCAAGTGAGTACTATCTCCACCAGGGGTGGAAGGAGTCTCGTTTTCTTCACTGGACCACAAGTAAATGCTATCTTCACCAGGGGTGAAAGGGGATTTGCCTTCTTCTCCAGCTAAATAGGTACAGGGTAGAGACAAAGGAAAGAAAAACATGCATGAGGATGGACCTACTAAAGGGAAAGACAGGGATTTTGTTTTGATTGAGGAGGGTGTCACTAATTTGGGCTCTCAAAGCTCAAGACTCAAGGACATGATTATCAAAGAGAAGGAAGTTGAAATACAAGCCTTATCACTTGACCTTGAGAGGCCAAATGGATCATCAACCTTCTTGAGCAGGAAAACAAGCAACTGACAAATAAGCAAGCTATTATGTAGCTGCAAATGATTAGAGCAAATAGGCAAGAGGAAAAGAGAAGAAAAATCATGATGACATCCCTTGAGCTAGAAATTGATGCTCACCAAGAATCATGGTTGGAGAGGGTGAACATTAAAATTGAGAAGATGCTTGAAAAACCTAACAAAGAAAAGAAAACAATGCACCATATGGCCTATCATTACTTAGCTCGGAATAAGATTTGCAAAACAAGGGTAAATAGGCTAAAAGCTAAGTTAAAGAGAGCCTTGAGGGCCAAGAAAGAGCAAGATAAATTCAAGATCTTGGCAGAAGCTTCATTAGCTCAATGAGGTTGCCTCTTGCCAAATTTGGAGAAATTTTGGGAATTTTTTGTCACTTTGCAATTTTGTAAATAAAAACACAAGAAATTTCAGCTAATGCGCAGTGCCACCGGTGCTGCGCATTGCATTGGATCATTCTTTTGCCAAATGGCTTGTAGTTTTGGATTCCTCATGAAACAAAATGAAACCCAAAAAGTTTCATAAATTTTGGAGGAGATCTAGGTCACTTAAAGGGAAAAAAACACCTAAAAAATGCCCTCTCTGCCACTTTTTGGACCCACAGGAAGTAGCCTTGGGAGAAATGATTTTTTAAGGGGTAAATCAACTCAATTTAGAAAATTCGAAGTGTCCCAAAAGCTAGATAGGCAGAGCTTTCCAAAAGCTACCTTGGGCCTGATTTGGTGAAGTGCAAGGAATCCAAAAGCAGCCCTGAAGTGTCACTGTGCATCAGGCTCAGGGCGCTATGCATTATGCAAATGTTTTGCCAATTTTTCCTAAAACTCATAATTTCACCAAGTTTGACTACCAATTGACTTTTTCTCTTCTCCTTCATAAATTTGTGATGGTAGATGATGTAATATGATGTAAATTTGATGAAAAATGACTTGAGGGGGTAGATGCATCAGTTAGAGGGGGTTTGAGGTTGAATGAATCATTTTCCATGGTTTTAGAGGCAAGCTGTTCCACTACCTATATTCCTGTTCTTAGTTTAGATATGGTTGAAACCACTCCTCTTCTCATGGATTTGACCCCTGATGGCTAGCATAGGTGGTTTGATGCCTATATTATGTACTTTCTCAGTCATTTGTAAAGGTTGGACTCTTGTGGATGCTTTGAGCTTCATTGTAATCACTTCTACAGTTTGGCAAGGAAATGAACTAGGGTTTTGCAGCATTGTTTCTTCCTTTGTTATTTAGTTTCTCTCATGTGTTATATGCACAAACAATCATTTGTTTCTTCATAACTAAATGAATGAATACAGATAGGTGGAATCCATTGATATTCAGTGCTCTGCCTTGAGAATACATTTAGTTTTTAATGTTTTCTATTGTTTGAAGAGGACTCATGAACTTTGCATGCCCTCCCCAACTCCTCACTAGTTTACCATCACACTCAATTCAAAGTGTAAAAACACCTACCTATCTCACCCCACAGAACATCCTACAAATCTGAGTTGATTCCCTGGACCCAAAGCTACCTTCTTCATTTGATCCAGCAACCAACCATCAAAATCAAACAAAATCCTTTGACCTAATATACCTAGCCTAAAATCAACTTTCATTTCAGTCATATCAAGCCCTAGTTTCCAATATCCTAATTGAGATTGAAAAGGAGAGATTCCTCTCCCAACCTAGTAGTGCTAGCTACCAGGTTAAGCATGGTTAGATGTTACACTAGACCTGCCTTCATTCAGCCTAAGGTAGATCCAAGCCCTAACAGAACCCAAGACCCTACATCATCATTCAAAACCAGCGGTAACCTCAAAAATCATGCATTAGTGTATACGCTTCTTGGCTACACCCAAACTATGTGTATACACTATTTTCATTAATTGAACCTGTGTGTAGCTTCAAAATTACTACAAACATAAAATTTTGAATCAAGTATGTACCAACTATTAATATTCAGAATATATATTGTCAACTTTCAGATCTTTACACAAGAGTGGACAGTGATGACTTCTTCTCACTTATATAATCAATAAATCAAATGCCAACCTCCTTATGCATTCAATTTTACATTTAAATCTAAGAAGACTTCATTGACAGACAACAATAAAATAACAAAATTTTATTAGATAGATCAATCAGATCTGAAAATAATCTTTTCTTTTGTATACACTACTTGAACGAATCGAAAGTACATGTATATGCTCTTTTGCTAAGACGAACCTGCGTACAGATCTGCAAATATTGACTCAGAACTTTGCTGCAATTCCAGAATTCAGACAAACCCCAATCATGATAGATAACAAATAGAACATGCACAAAACATCAGATCTAGTCTCACCCAATATAAAATCATTCAAGAATAAGTCATTTAAAGTATCATGATTCCCGATCCAATACTCAAATCAAGGTGCACATGAATATTTCATATCTAGTCCCAAACATAAAATATACTTTAGAGAGAAGTACTCCTTAGAATCTTACTTCTTGCACACTGGGCCTAATGATCTTCCGCTCATTATATACTCTTAGGCCTCTCTCAATACCTTGGATCAAATACTTGGTTGTCCAACATATATGCACTTTTCCTCCTGTGAAAGTATGTGTATATGTTATGCACTCCTTTTGTTCTGTTAAACCACGTGTATATGCGTCTTGGACAAAGTGAACCAGCGTATACCTCTCTTTTTTCATTCTTTGGATTCTGATCTGCAATATTTTGTTGTTAAACCACCGTAGTGTGAATTGTCATCTGAGAGAGTTTCCATCAAGGACGACACATATATCATAAATCCAACACCATCCTCAGGGGTCAAATCCCTAAGATGAGGAGCTAATCTAACCAAAACTAAACAAGAAAATAGAATCTAGGCATCCTAACAACTGGCCTCTAAAAGTGAGGAAATTGATTCATTTGTCCTCATGATGATTTTTAATCTAATGAATCTACTTTCTAGTACTTATTATCCATCATATTTACATGCCTAGTCATCATTTACATCCGTAAAATACCATCCATGAGAGGAAACCAAAAATTACAGTCAAGGCACAGTGAAATGGACACTCAACACAATTTTTTTCCTATTTGTAGTGCTTTTTGCAGGTCCATTTTGGAGGCCTTCCTGACGTCCAAATTGAGCTCATGATAGCTCATTAGAAATATATTCAATTCTGATTTCTATAACATATTGAATTTCTTCTTTTGAAGCTCATTTGACTCCTCAAAAACCGATTCTTCCAAGACTGCTTCTATGTGTCCAAAAAAGGGAAAAAAGGTCATTTTTGGGTGTTTTTTTGACCAGTTCTACTCTAAAAGATTAGAAAATGCTCAGGATGCATGTACTCATAATTCAAAATCTAAAAATTCTAACCATTTCCTCATTAGATGCCCCTAGGAAAAGCGCAGTGCAACATAGAGCCAAAATTTTTGTGTCAAAAATCACCAAATTCTTCAAAAGGAAAAAGTTCTTCAAAACTTGCTCAAAATTTGTGGAAAACACCACCATTAAGTATCTTGGTTAGCCAACGAAGCTTCAGAAAGAAACTTAAGCCTATCACCCTCCGTTTTTCCTTTGAGTGCTTGTTTTAACCTTGTCTTCATTTGCTTGACCGTTATGTTGCAAATCTTGTTCCAGGTCCTGTAATGGCGAGCGAAATGCCTAATGATTTGATTGTCACTGTTGCCCTTTTGTAGCAGCTTCTCCAAATGCAAGTTGACCTTGTCAAGACAAGTTTGTCTATCCTCCTCAATTTCCTTCTCAACTCTTTGTTTACAGTCAAGGTAGCTGGTGTTTCTTCGTCTTGCATTATTGACTTGCCCTTGTCACTTTGCCTCTTTGCTTTGAGAAGTTCCAGCTCCATGAGGACTTGTTTTTCACTTAGCTGCTTCTTCTCTTGCTCAAGATATGAAATGACATACTTAGCTCTCGCAAAGTTTTCCATCAGTGCTTGGATCTGTGCATCTTTTTCCTTATGGTTATGCTTTTGTTTGTTGCCTCATCTTCAACCTCCAAGTCAACTATCTCAATACCATGATGGATGTGTGGTTGTTCTATTTCATCATCTTCCAATAAATCATAATCCCTTTCCTCCTCATCATCAAGGCTTTCCTCCAGCACCTTTTCCTTCCGTTTATGTAGCTGCTGCACCTATTGTACCTGTTGTGTTTATGAAGAAGGCAAATCCCCTTCCACAATTTTTGGAGCAAGCCTTTCCCTATGAACTGATGAAGAAGCCAAGGCCCCTTCCACATCAAGTGGAGTAAACACTGCCTATCTGCTACAAACAACCTTATAACCCCTCTCTGATATCTTTTGTAGGCAACCTAGGGTTTGAAATTTCAAATAGCAAACCAACTTCAAAATCATGAACTAAATTTCAGGAGAATAGATCAAGGAGTGAACTTACTTGTTTAGAAGTTATAGGTGACAAAAGAGGAATTTGGATGATTTATAGGGTGATTTTGGTGCTTGCTGGCCCTATGCGCAGCACTTTGTACAGGTGCACAGCGCTCCAGTTCTATGTGCAGTGCCATGTAAAATTGCACTGGAAAACAGGCCCTATGTGCAACACTCCATTCCTATGCGCAATGCCTTTTTGAAAACCACTTTTAGAGGCTTTTCCGGTGTTGAAATTGAGCCTATGATAGCTTGTTGGAAATTTATCTCTCGTGGCTACAAAATGGACCTATAAAGCACTGAAAATGATCAATTATAACCCCAGAAAGGTCAATTCTCCCAAGGCTGGTCAAAAAGTGTAGAATGAGGGCGCAAAAATGAAGCGTTCTCTTGTAGAAAACTTTTGGAGGTATTCCTCAACTCCAAATTGAGTGCATGATAGTGCATGGGAAAGCTATTTCTATCTAGTTATCATTTAATGCATTAAGAAAGTTATTTGGAGACTCCAAATAGAAGAAAAAGTGATTTTTCCAAAGTCACTCTAGAAGTGCAACAACTCTCTTGTAGCAACTGTATTTTTGAAATTTCTCTAAAACCATGACACCTGTATAAAAAGTGAAGGAGTTTTTTCATCATTGGCCTATTATGGACAAAACAATCTCTCACTTTTTCCAAATTCATCCCTGTTTGGTCTAAAACATAGTTTGAAGAAAAACCAGCCCTATGTGTGTCAAATGATTTGTCCCTTGGAATGACTTATTGAAAAATGATGGAGACATGATGTGTATGAGTTGGAATGGCCTCATACTTGCTGAAATGACCTCGCTTATGCCTCATATACTTAGATGTCTCTGATTCCATAGATAAACCTAGCTCAATGGGTGAGGAAATTAGGGTTTAGTGCTTGTGGAGAATGATGATTTGGACACCCTTGGGAAAAGACAACTCCCTTTGGCATGCACTTAACCCTTTGAAAATTTAAACTTTCACTTGAAAATTTCCTTTGACAAATTGATATTTTGATGGTATGGCATCTTTGGAACACTGAGTTATTAGCTTGGGATGGTGAAATTATTACATTTTAAAGACATAAAATTACATAATGAAATAAGCATTTCTCTTTACAAATGATCTTCACATGGTGAAGGGATGTTAGTTGATCACCCTTTACTTGTTTGTATTATGCAATAGAATGGAACCTTGGCAACCCTAATGACCTAATGAAACTTGAAAAACCCTAAAAGACCTAATGAGACCTTGAAGGACTAAATTTCAAGATGACATAATGATCTCATGACTGATACAAATGGCATGATAAAAATAACTTTATCGATGATGTACAATCAACAAGATATGAAGCTATGCCAGCAAGTTATCATATTTAGGGAAGAGTGATGTTTTTGGACTAGGACTACCATCAGTGACTAATTTTTTTGCATGACCTAGTAGAATGTTAAAAAATTTCTGAATGGGACCCTTAAAATGATATGAAAAGAGGATTTTTGATCATTGATGGCAGGATGCAAATACTGACACTAACATAATCATCATCTATATAAACATTTCCATCATCATTAGGAGGAAGATTAGCCTCAACCTGATCATTTGTTCTTTTGAAATATTGACTTGGAGGATATTTTTCATATTTTCCTTCGTTAGTGCTATCCTCATAGTCCTTAGAATGAGGACTAAATGGAAAATTTAACTCTCTATTTATTGGATATTCTTCATCATGTGCATTTTCATTGTTTTTCTGATTGTCCTTAGGATTAGGAATACACGGAAAATGTGACTCTTTAGTTATTGGAAATTCTTCATCCTGCCCTTTGTCATTGTTGCTCACATAGTCCTTAGGATTAGGACTAAGTGGAAAATGTGACTCTCTATTTATTGGAAATTCATCATCATGCCCTTCCACACTATTGCTCTCATAGTCCTTAGGATTATGAATAAGTGGAAAATGTGATTCTTAATTTATTGGAAATTCTTCATCCTGACCTTCATCATTGTTGCTCTCATAGTCCTTAGGATTAGGACTAAGTGGAAAATGTGACTCTCAATTTATTGGAAATTCTTCATCCTGACCTTCACCACTTCTGCTCTCATAGTCCATAGGATTAGGACTAAGTGGAAATTGTGACTCTTGATTTATTGGAAATCCTTCATCCTTGCCTTCATCACTATTGTTTTCATAGTCCATAGGATTATGACTAAGTGGAAACTGTGACTCTCTAGTTAATGGAAATTCTTCATCCTACTCTTCATCACTATTGCTCTCATAGTCCATAGGATTAGGACTAAGTGGAAGTTGTGACTCTCCATTTATTTGAAATTCTTCATCCTAACCTTCATCATTTTTTCTCTCATAGTCCTTAGGATTAGGACTAAGTGGAAGATATGACTCTCTATTCTTAGTGAAATAATTTTCGTTATATTCATCAATATGAACAGAGTTGTTATGCGACGAAGATGTTGATGCTTCATAAAGTGAAACTTCATTATTAGAAGAGTCCATGGCTTTCAGATAGAAGAGTTTGAATGATACAAATCCTCTCTCTCATAATGATAATATATAGCTTAAAGAATGGAAATTTCCCTCCAAAAAATTTCACCAAAAATTTTCCCTCCAAAAATTTCGTTTGATGTATCTCCCTCCAAAATTTTCTTCTACAATCTATTGAAAAATTTTAACTAAAATTTTCTCTTCAAATTAATCTTTTAAACTAAATATTCAAACTAAATTTTTAAACTAATCATTTTTATCTAAATTAATCTTTTACTTTAACTATATAGCATTTACTAGACAAATGAATCTTTTTTTTTATTTTTTTATTATATCTTCTATCCCACATTTAATATAAATTACTATATCGCCATAACACGATTTATATATTAATTTTTTATTAAAAAAATTAATACCACATTCACGAAGTGATAAAAAAATTCCATAATATCCACTATATAATAAATTTCATTATCACTATTCCTCACATCACATAAAAACTTTTTGAGGTTTCGTTAAAAGACTTGGAGCGATTTTGTGGAGCAGTTACATTGTCATCGAAAACACATTCAATAGGAGATTATCGCATTGGAAAGGTTAGTTTCCCTTTTCTTGAGTGCGGGTATTGAACTCCCATATGATTACTAGTAGTTATGTGTTAGTTGGGTTGTTATGTTCACATGGGATACCAGACAAAAAATACATTCCAATAAAAAAATTAACTTTTCATTCATGAAATTTAGATTCCTTTTACAAATTAAAAATTTACATGAGACAGGCTTACCTGATAACCCCTGGTAGGCAGGGGGTCACTATGTTGACGGTGGGCACGGTGGGATTGATCGTGGGCGTGTCCACTCGGGGGAAAAGCGGCCCCCTATGCCCCTCTATCGTGCTCGGCCAAAGGTGTGCTCGCCCGAGAAAAATATCCCCCCACCAAGCCAGGGGACCGATTCCCAGAATTGGACCCCTAGCCTGTTAGGGCCTGATTTTGGGAATCATCCCCCTAGCCAATTCTGAGAATCGGCCCCCTGGCTTGCCAAGGGAATTTTTTTTTCTGGTCAAGCACACTCATGGCCATGTGCACCCACCCACAGGAAACTATGTCTGTGGGCGAGTGTGCCGGACCATGGGCTTGCTCTCCCACAGCATAGCAGGCATGTTGCATGCCCGTTATGACATAGGAAGGAACACCCGGCTGTAGGCTTGCCCATCCTAGGAAAAACAGTCGTGGGCATTCCTACCAAGGGGAAAACAGACCCCAGTAGGCTAAAGGGCCAATACCCAGAATTGGCCCTATGGCCTACTGGGGCTTGTTTTTCCCCATTCAAGCATACCCAAAGCCAAGCATGCTCACCCACAAGAATAGGCACGACACTAAGGCACAATAGCCCTCGGTCCACTACCTATTAAGGAGGCATCATAACTATCCCCCTAGCAGGCAGACCTACCAAGGGACCGGGGACAAATGTAAAATTTTCTTTTCTTCTAAGGAATGGATTTTTTTTTTGTACCCTATATGAACCTAGCATCCAACTTGTCATGGGGTCAATGTGCATTTTTTTGTCTTTTTATTTTAAATTGGTTTCATTTTGTTTTCTCACTTAAGCTATTGGTTTTTTTGTAGTTTAATGGTATATATATATATATATATATATCAATCGATATTGCAGGAAAATGGCATCAAGGAAGATTTTTGTGAATCTTTTCTGACCAAAGACAACTAAAATGGGACGTGGATCCTCAAAAAATACTATTGAATGAACCTGACCTAAGCTAATAACTACAAATCTAGGAAGTGCTACTAAGGATAAGAAGTTTATTTTCTACTCAAAGAAATCACAAGAAATGAAGCATACAAAACTTGTATGGTTTGTGAAAGATAGAGAAGGTGAACAACATCTACCTATATATCTATATGTTGATATCCCTAATGATAGTGGAAGTTATGAGGTGTTGGGAAAAGTACTAGACATGTGGTTGATATAGAATAATGAAATTTTTTATGTACTTACAAAACCGCCCAAGTCACATGACACGATTATATATCAATTTGTATTGTCAATGTATGACACGATAGATGATTCTACAAAGATGTGTAAACAAATCATAAACAAGATTGCACAAATTATCATAAGTATTGTTATTTATATTTATGTGTTTTGTGTTATTGTAATTGTATCATTATATCTTTTATAACTTAGTTTTTATTGACATGTGATATTTTGTTCGACAAAATTTTATTCAAAATATTTCAATTATGTTGGGAGGAATTTATTTTATAGAGCAAGATAGAAAGTAGTTTCTACTTAGGGTCAAAAGAAGATATGGAATACAAGCAAAAAAAGTAATTCATGACGTTACAAGACTACATCCGAGGGATCATAAAAGAATTCCTATGGTGGATAAATCTATCAAATCTAGACATGTCATTTTTGAAGATGAGGAAGTTCAAACTAAAGCTGAAGAATATGTTTCCATTACTAAGGATGAGATTAGAACTGATGTTAGAAAGGAGAAGGGCCATAAAATACAAAAAGAAAAATCACCAAGAATGTATATGTTATAGTCGATTATGAGAATGTTACTTATGTAGAAGAAAATTTGATAACCGAGAGGAGGAAGAAATTAAAAGTTGATCATTCTCAAAAATTCATGACCAATAGTGAAGATCCAAGTGAAAACGGAAAAGGAAGCAGGGAAAATCATTACACTAGAAGCGGATTTAGAGGATTCCATTATTAAAACAAAACAAAATTCCATTTGACATCACTTGACAAATGAAAACTTAATTGAGGTGGTCATATATTTCAACCTAGTGTTAGCCAAATATATAAGCCAATTGAAGAACAATTTTACTGTCAAATTAGAAAGCCACACCCCCTGCATGTTCACAACTTGAAGAAATTGATGAGGTACAATAGATATGCTAATGTGGTTGGTTACGTTCATCTTGCTGGTACAGTTCAAGTTCCTAACAAAGAAGCATTTGAAAAATCAAAATTTTTTGAATACGAATATTATGTACTTGGGTGGAACCATTCCGTAGAAGCTCAGAGCCAATTGATGGAGGATTATCCCAGTAACCCATGTTTTGAAACAATATAGTGTATCATTTATGTTGGTTTATCAGATATAGAAGAAAAGTTATTGGCATGGGATCATAATACAAACAATGAGTATAGGATGTCTATGACTTTCATCCAAAGGGTTAAATTTATTCATAATGAATTTGAAGAAAAATGTGGTGGGGATAATACAAAGGTTAATCAATCATTTCGGAAGGAATGTTGTATGGAAATAGGCTATCAAATTGTGGAAAAAATCAATTCAAAAGGCGACAAAGTAAATTCTAATATATTCATAGGTATGGATAACATTTTCGAGTTGGAATTTAGAACTGGAGAGATATGGGAATTGATTAATGAGATTTTTATCACATGGGAGAACATTAGCATTAAAAACTAGAAAGTCAAAAATTCTAAACAATTGATATGTAGCAGTAGTAAATCAAGTCCTGAAATGAAGTTGCTTCCAGAAGATACGACTATCACACCTTGGAGAGAATTGCAAGGTATAAAGAATGAAAAACTTGTCAAAACAATATTATCTCATGTGAAGTCAGGGGAATTATCATTGGACGAAATGTGTGAGAAATTTCAAAAGTAAGTTTGCTGAAATATTTTTACTTATTTCTAGATTATATTTTATTTTAAATATAACATATTGTTTTTGGTATTATTTGTTATACATATCATTATATGAAAATTTTTAACTTTATCTATTCACTCACATGGTTTAAATGAGAATACAAGAACAAATGGTTAAATTGTTGAATGAAGATAGTTGGGATGATATTGTACGCAACTACTCAGATTCAAGTTCTACATTAACACTAAAATATTTTTTCTTGCATTTAGAAAGGTATATTGATTTATACATTCATTTTTATTCATCTGTATACTATTTTTATTTTATAACTTATACATATATTTTTTTAATTTATTAAAGATGAAGAAGGATGCAAATGGAGCACTAGATAGTTTCGAAAGATTTATTGAAAAAATTAAGATGGAAAGACTAAGAAAGCAAGGTCTTAGTAATGTTGAACTTGATTATAGTCTTACTCGTTTCATTTGGAATGGTCTTGAGACTATTCAATATCAAATCATACAAAATGATTGTGAAGACATTGCTAAACTCATACCTAGAAGGGATTATTCTCTAGTTATTGCAAATCTTCCTCATGGTTTCAAAATCCCTAACATTGACTATGATAGTGGCCCTTATACTTATCAAGCTCTTAATAAAGTGGTTGCAGAATTTGATTAAGTCACAACATCACCATTATGGAGATTTGTGGCATTTCATTCAGATACATAATTTGCAATGTTATTGACAAGCTTCAAGGTGAAAGCAAACTCAAGGATGCAACTTACATGGTAAGATGTTGAAATTGTATGTTTGATTAATGTTAGAAAATTCATTTATGTACAAGATAATTGAACTTTTACTATTTCATATTACAAAAAAAAAATCAAATCTTATTAACCATGGAGATCAACCAATTATAAGTGATTGTGAGTTCATCCATGTTGAAAGTGGGACAAAAGATCCATGTACTGGTTTATGATTTTGTTGTAAAAGAACTAACATATGAAGATAAAGAAGTAAAATGAGAGTTCATAAACATTTATCAAAAACCACAGTCATTGATTAATTATCTTATGGAATTATGTTCAAATGAAGGAGATTGGGTTCTAGATTTATTCTTAGGCTCCGGTAAGTTTTATTATATAAAATTGAATCTCAATATCTTATTTCTTAATTTATATGTGATTATACTAATTTACTTCATTATTTATTTTGTGCTTGATAATTAAGTAAAACACTAGCATGTTGTCTACAAAAAGGAATAAATTGCATTGTCAATGAAAATGACCTAGTACAGTGCAAATTTCTTCAACAAATAATTAATTCGCTTCAATTTCTTCTAGATGCAATGCAAGAAATTGGGTTGAGGAAATGGTATTTTAATGAATCACATGTGGAAAAAAAGTAAAGGAACCTCAACCACCATTATATGGAATGATTGGAAAGGCATACACTGGGAGATTCATAGACATCAAATATCCATCAAAAGAGGAAAATGAGCAAACTGAAGCAGAAAATATTGTGGCAGAAGACAATGATGAACTCTAGAGGATGAAGAGTATGGATTATGTGATATTATTGATTAAATTTAAGTTATGCTTTGAAATCAAACTCTTTTTTTGTAACTATTAATTAGTTATAATTATAATGTTTTGACTTTGACATTTTATGAGAAGAATAAGTATTCAGTTAATGTTATTATATGTTCAATATTTGTCTTATGTGATTTTCTCTTTAATTTTTATGTGAATCATTATTTTTTGAAAAAAAATGTGATTATTATTATTTTTTGACATGAAATTTATTAAAAAAAAAACTATTATTTAACCATTTTTTGTTAAATTTTTCCTATAAAAATTGTGATTTTGACATGCCATTTTTAGCAGAAAAGTCTCAAATTGTGTAATATTTTTTCTATATTTATGTTCAAATGTGTATTTTTATGTCAATTGTTAAAAATTATTGATTTTCTAGAGACAATTATTTGATGTGCATTGAAAAATTAATTAATGATATATAAATATGTAGAATATCAAAACTTTAAAATATTGACCTTTCTTAAACTATGCAAAAAAATAATGATCTCACTACAAAAATAATAAAATAAAATAAAAACAAAAATATATGAAGAAGAAGACTACTTCAAAAATCGTTAAATTTAGAAAATTCAATTATTCACATTTAACACATTAGAAAATTTAAAGTCAAAAAATAAGTCTTCTAAAAAATCCCTTGACGTTGCATCAACACTGTTTAAAATCAACCTGAAAATCATTAACATTTTAGCAATAATGTACATAAAAAAATATAAAGTGTCAAAAAAGCTATGCTAATACTAATATGTATATATACAATATATAATATATAGTATATATATATTATATATATATATAATTATTTTTTTAATCAACACTTTTCAAAATCAGTTGATTTTTTTGCTGCCTCAAAAAACGAGTAATCGTATCAATTCCTATTTCAAAGTTTACGTTGTTTTGACCATATAAGTTTTGAGGAAGGTCATATAATTGACCCAGAAGAGAAAGGGGAGAAAATCTGGCAGCCATATTTATGTGAGATGGAATTGAGATAGATGTAATGGTGGGAATGTAAGGGATAGAGGGTAATGGAGTAGAAATGGATCGAATGAGAAAAGGAAAAGTAACAGTATGAGAAGTGATGGAGAGTGATTAAGTAGAAACATGTGGAGTGGGAGAAGGAAGAGGAACAATCTACGATAGGCTAACTGGATTTCTTGAACCAAATTTTCCATCTGTCAGTCTCTTAAAAAATTTATAGGATCTGTATATGAGACTACTTATAAATTCTAATTGCTCTTTGAGTCTTGTGATTAGGCTATTCCAAAAAATGTTGTTTTCATTTTCTGATAAATTTGGTTCTTGAGGAAAATATTTTATAAATAAAGATTTAAGTATTTTCTCATCAAAAACGGTTTCTAATAAATTTGATTCATATTTAGATCTAAATAAAGACAAATCAAACTTTATCTCAAATGGAATATCTTCAATGCTTTTAACTTATTTAGGTAAGGATGTATATCTTTCTAATTGAGAAGTACCTAATTCAATTGTGAATCTTCTTTTCTGAAAGAGATTTGATGGGCTTGAAAGAATTTCTAAAGGATCAGGTCCTAGATTCTTCCTTGTGTAAATTCTTCTAGGAGCTAGACTTTACCAGTGGAATCACCTTGACTACTTAAGACAATAGAATCTCTAGGGAAAATTAAACAACCAACTTATATATCTAAATTCCTATTTACCCTCAGAAATTAGATCTCAATAGTAATAATCGTTTATGGGGAAGATGTTATAAAATTATATATTACAGAGCAATCGAACAGATAAAATATATTGTAGAAATATAAACACAAAAAACACATAAAACAAGAGAGACACAGATATACGTGGTTCACCCAATTTGGGCTACATCCATTAAGAAACAACTAGTTGTTACATAGCATTTTGTCACTATTCTGGTACTGCCCATCTATGATATTGGATGACCTCTATAGTGTACTCGACCTACTTTCCCATCATGAAGAGACTCCTAGTATGTCCCTCTTCATGAGTAGAATAATTCCCCTTAACACCATTTCCTAAGAATATTTCTTCTATCCTAGTTTACAAGACTGGTGCTACTGATCAGTTTTCTCCTTGTGTCAATTTACAGAGGTTAAAACTAGCCATCATGCTGATCGGAGCGGCTGAGCCCTTTTCTAGTCACGTCAATCCTGTTTTGGAAGGTTTTTTAAATAAGGAGCCAAAGCTTCCATTTCTAGAAGCTTTGTAACAGAAGTATGGTAGATGGTTGGGTCGAATAGAGCCAAGGAAATCAGTTTGGGTGCCTTTCTCCTATTAAGAGGGAAAAACCTTAAGAGATAAGACCTTATCCCATGATGAGAGGAACCATTTCCCATCCGTCCAATATATATAAACCTATCTTTTTCCCAAGCAAGTTTGAATAATTAGCAAGTCATCTATAGCTTGTAGTTTTATAGTGTATGTTTGAAGAGAATAGTGTGATTTTGGTTTGGGTTGAGACTAGAGGGAAAGAGTCCTTAAAACTTCCATTGTTGGGGCTGTCCATAAAGTGTTAGCAAAAGTGTGGGAATTCATATACATCGGAGGAGACCAGCAATGTCAAGGAACTAGTTGTAATCTCTTTCTGATTTATATAAATGAAACTATTGATTGATTTCCTACATGAAGTGTAATTTTACACCTTTATGGCTTAATGTTTCTTGACCTATTAAGTAGGTTGAATACAATATTGTATGCTATCATGTTTGTTGTTGTTGTTGTTTTCTTGTTTCATGTATTTGAAGGAAGGAAACGAAAGATAGCTGGAGTGAGGAAGAAGGATCATCACCAAGTGGAATAGCATTCTAAATGGTAGGCCCTCTTAATTGATTCTAGCTCAAGGAGATTTTCCATAGATTATTTCTTTGTTGCTAGACTCACTCTCTTGGTCTAGAGGAATTATTTATGTCTGCATTGAGAATTTACCTACACCACAAATTAGTGACTTTACCATCATCCACCTTTGTCCTCTTATGGATAAAGCTTCCAAAATTTTTGAAAACCTTACGTCTCCTCAACCCCAATTTCTTATTAGTTATCAGAGGCTTTCTTCTAATCCTCTCCTAGTTGGCAACGGGATTGACTCATACTCATCTCTTGCCCATCCTAATCTTCCTAAGCATGACTCTCTTGTCTCTATTCCCGACTAGCCATTGGTCAGAAAGAGTGTCGACTTGGCTCCACCTTCAGTTGCTCACTCTATTCCCGAAAAGAGTATTGATCATATTGCTCATTTTCTTCTCGTATCCTCATTTTCTCATGAATCAAAGAGTGACCCTCCCATCCCGGTTGTTTAGGAGAGTCCTCCTCATATTCCTGTAGATAATGGGGATAATCATACGATACCCCCACCAAGTAGTTATGTCAATTCTTTTTATTAGAATCAATTGACAGCTTTCTGCCTTCCATCTTATATGCCTTTCCAGATCACAGTACATGCCTATAATATGGTAGTACATGGCACTATAATGGATGAAGGTACGTCTGTTAGCATCATGTCTTCTACTACTTGGCAAGCTTTGGGATCCCCACAGCTTGTGCCTGTCACCCAGAGTCTATTGGCTTTCAACAGAGGAACCAGTCGTCCCTTAGGGATCCTTCCAAAGTTCCCTGTCACTTTGGGAGGAAATAATATCTATATAGACATGATGGTAGTCCAAGGTCTTTTAGATTTCAATATTCTCCTTGGATGCAACTACGTTTATGTCATGGGAGCTCTTGTTTCTTCACTTTTCCATATGGTTTGTCTTCCACATGAAGGGAGAAAGTGACCATTGATTAATTGTGGTTCATTGGTCTCCAAACGCCTCCTTTGCAACCATCATTTCTTATCGGCTCTTGTTTTCAGGTAGTACCTTCCCCATCACAGGTTAATTATGTGGCTACCTATTCCGTCTTTGCATTTGCTGATGATCACATATATGGTATTGTACATTATGTACTGGGGGCATTGGAACTCGATTTCTCTTTGGTACCAAATGATGTGTATTCCTCTCGAAGCGTGGTTCTTCTGTTTCGTGAATACCTCTTGGGAGCCATGTTCTCGTATGGTTCATGAACAGATGCATGAGGATAGTTCTTGGTCATGTGTCAACCTCGTTAAAAAATGAAACAAAGCGTGTGAGAATAGTACTTTGTCTTGTGTCAAGCTCGTTAAAAAATGAAACAAGGGTCTCAAGGATAGTTCTTTTACTGTGTCTACCTCATTAAAAAATGAAGCGACCCCATTTTCCAAATCGATTCTTTGATTAAGATCTCATAAAATCCTGGTCGAATCTTTCCAAGATCTCGAAAGTGAACCTTCATTCCATTCACCTAGTTGAATGAAATGAAGTTTGGGGAGCATGTACCTCGAATTGAGTCATTATGCTGGGGGCATGCAAACTTATCTCAAGCATATTTTTTTGTTTCAAGCTTGTGTAAACATGAAACTAAATCCAAGTAGAGTTCTCCCTGGCTCAAGCTTGTGTAAAAACGTGCCTGATTTACATCTTGTGATTGTCGTTTTAATCAGTTTATTTCCGCTAGATGAGCCTTGGTTGTTTTATTCCATTTCCACCATCTCTTTGGCCAATCATATGCTTTCACTTGGTTGTTTTTTTCCTTTCCTGAGGAACCACAACAATGAGAGGTTTTATTAGCCAGTCTCTTAACCATTACATGTTTTGAGTAGTTCCTACATTGCTGGAAGTCATCTTTAAGCTCTTTTTTGACTCGTAAAACATGAAAATATTGCCAAGTACTTTTCCCTTTTTAACTTGTAAAAGAGAATAAAAATGGGAGCTCTGCTTTCAAGGTCTTTTCCGACTCTTTAAACATGAAAATTTTGTCGAGCTCTTGTTGTGTTGAACTCGTTAAATGCTTCGAAATGTTGTTCACCTAGTATACATTTATCCCTTTCTCGGGCTAGGATGCACTATTTACGAAAAAGGTACTGCTTGGCTGAAATGGTCAAGCGGTTCTCTCAAGTATCATTTTCTACCTTTTCGGGCTCGAGAGACACAAATGTACAAAAAGGGAGCATGTTGAGTTTTCTTTTCTATGTCTTTTTCAAACTCTCTAAACATGAAAAAGATACTGAGTTACCCCTTTATCGGACATAATAAAACATTAAATGACATTGGATTCGTCGTCATAATGAACGTGAGCTTCTCCTTCCTAGGGCTCATTAAACTTAATAGGTCAGATTTGTCCAAAGGATGAACTTACAGTGAAAGAATATGTTGTCCCCTTCAAGCTTGTAATAAAAAATAATTGGGTTACTTTACAGAAATTGTGGGGGAAAATTTGGAAATTCTATCAATCGTGTGAGAAGCTCACTCTTAAACATGACACTTTCTTCATCATGTTGAGTTGGGATATCATCCTTTTCATTTATCCTTCCTGGGTTAGGCCGCTCATTTTTTACTTCCATTTGATCTTTGCCACTTCATCATGACCACCGATCCTATGGATCTAACAGCTTCCAAAATCCCGAATCGTGTTGTCGATATGTTCAAGAGTCAGTCCTTTTGCAGTTACACTTACACCTGATTCTCTGTATCATCTGAAATCATTTGCAACCCTTTGTCTCATGTCAATGATGTGGGATATACCATGGCCCTCTGGTGACATGGTCGCTTCCTATTGACTTCAGTTCATTATCCAAGAAGTTGACAACAAGTTCACATAATTGGCTTTCGATCAGGTGATTTCGTAGGTGTTCGACATCAGTTCCTTTATTCACATTCCATGAACTATGCTACTGGTACCTTGAGAGCCATTTTAATTATTGGTGGTTTCTCTCACACTTGTTAACAGTTCACATCATTGACTGGTAATCAAGAGACTTCCTAACATGTTCAACTTCAATACATTCATTCACATGTTAAGATTTGTACTTTGATCAGGTCGTTTGGAGCGCAAGACCCTGGGCTAAGATTACAAAATTCTAGGTTGTGAGGTGATGTGACATGGTCATGTTGATATACATGTCTCTTTTAGATGGATGGTTGCGACCATACATAAGTCCTTATATGTGAGCCTTCTCATTATTGGATGGCTATGATCATACCTTGGTTTCATTATGATCCTTTCTACTGGATGGTTGTGCCCATGCCTTGGATCCATTCACATGATTCTTCTCTGAATGGTTACGTCCATAACATGATTCATGTATCATTATTCAGATTTTTCAGTGATGTATATGTATCTATGCCTTCTTGTAGGTTTTTTGATGATGGACTCTGGTTCCCTTCTTCCACTTGTAAATCATTTCATCCCTCACTCTAGTCGGTCTTTATGCTTCAGGGGGCATCTGTTACACAACATTTTTTCACTATCCTTGTACTCCCCATCCACGATACTGGAGGACCTCTACAATGTACCAAACATTCTTTCCCATCATGAAGAAAATCCTAGTATGTCCCTCTTCATGATAGAATAATTCCCCTTTACACCATTTCCCAGGAATCTTTCTTCTATCCAAGTTTACAAGACCGACGCTACTGACCATTTTTCTCCTCACACCAATTTACAAAGGTTAAAACTAGCCCTCACACCAATCAAAGCGACTGAGCCCTTTTCCAGTTGCATCGATCCTCTTTTGGAAGGTTTTTTTAAATAAGGAGCCAAAGCTTCCATGTATAGAAGCTTCATAACGGATGTTTGGTAGATGGCTGGGTTGGATAGAGCTAAGGAAATCAGTTTGGGCTCCTTTCCCCTATTAGGATGGAACAACCTTAAGAGATAATACCTTCTCTGATGATGAGAGGAACCATCTCCCATCCATCCAAGCTATATAAACCTCCATTTTTCCCAAGCAAAATCTAGTTGGAGTTTTGGAGCAAGTTTGAATAATCAACAAGTCATCAGGGGAGAGTTTACCTTCCATACATCCAAGGGGTTACCGACAAGATTGCGAAAATATTAAAGAAGAAAAACATAGATACTCAATTTTCAACATGTGGAACTATAAGGCAGATGATGAGGTCAGTTAAGGACAACATCGATCGTCAGCAGCTCAAGGGAGTGTACAAGATTGATTACTCATGTGGTAAGAGTTATATTGGGGAAACAGGTCGATCTCTGAAAACAAGGCTTAAAGAACATGCAGCTGACATAAAGAATGATAGATCTCGTACGTCGGCCCTGGAAGAACACTCATCCAAGACCAAACATCATATGTGTTTGGAAGACGCCAAGATAATTGCAAGGGAGGACAATTATCATAAAAGAAAAATGAGAGAGGCCATTGAAATTATGAAATTCCCGCGGAACCTCAACAGGGACAATGGAAGCGAAATCAGTGGGAACTGGTTTCCCCTGATCAGACGAATTACCCCCTCGAAGCCCTTGGAAGCTCAAGGTCAATTGACCTACCGGTCAGAAGGTTTGTTTTCTTATTAATTAATTAATCATCACAAATCCTTTAATTTAATTTAATTTTATTATATTAATTTAATTAATTTTTAATTAAATTAATTAAAGGCTTAATTATTAATTAAATTTAATTAGGGATTAATATAATAAAAAAGGTATTAATTATTAAATACTAATATAATAACAATAATAAAAGGCCTAATTAATAATTAATTAATTAAGGGTTTATTAATATTAATTTATATATAAAAAATAAATAAACATATTAATAATAGTAAATTAAGGAATTAATTAATATAATAATAGAAGTAATTAATTAATTATTTAATAAACAGGCTTTTAAATTTTATTATATTAATTAAAATAAATTTGATTAATAAAGGGAAAAGGAATAAGGGCTTAGGTTAAAATAGGAGTTTATTCTAACATTAAAAGTAGAATTTAATTGATTGCCCTAAATAAATTTAAGTTATTTTTAAATTATTTTAACATTTTATTAAATATTATTAATTAATTATATTAATTATATTAATTAATTGATTAATTAATCTAAGCAATACAATAAAATAAATTAAATATTAAATAATTAATAATAATAATATCAAATATAAATAAATTTCTTGTAATAATAATAAATAAGTGTCGGCTCTCATATTAGGGCTCCTGTGTATTTGTGTATTTATATACAGGTTCCTAGCTCTTTCTCTCATCATCATTCATTCATTTCATCTATCTTTCAGAGTGTCCTGAGGATGGACCCCCGTTGGGGTTCGAAACGTCGACAGACTGAACTGAAAACTGTCGAGAATCCGGAACATGAAGCTACAAAAAACTTCCACAGAGGCTTGAAAACCAACAAGTCATCTATAGCTTGTAGTTTTCTAGTGTATGTTTGTAGAAGAATAGTGTGATTTTGGTTTAGATTGAGACTAAAGGGAAAGAGGCCTTAAAACTTCCATTGTTGGGGCTATCCATGAAGTGCTAGCAGAAGTGTGGGAACCTGGATACGTCGGAGGAGACTAGCAACGTCAAGGCATCGATTGTAATCTCTTTTTGATTTATATAAATGCAACTATTGGTTGATTTCCTACATGATCAATTTATACCTTTATGGCTTAATGTTCCTTGAACTATTAAGTAGGTTGAATACAATATTGTATGTTACCACGTTTGTTATTGTTGTTGTTTTCTTGTTTCAGTGATTCAAAGGAAGGAAATGGAAGATATCTGGAGTGAGGAAGCAGGATCATGACCTAGTGGAATAACATTATAAGAGGTAGGCCCTCTTAATTGATTCTAGCTTAAGAACATTTTTCATAGATTGTTTGTTTGTGGACAGACCCACTCTCTCGGGCTAGAGGAATTGTTTGTGTCCGCACTAAGAATTTACCTGCACCACACCAATCCTTCCTTTTATATTATCCAACAAAAATAAGAGATACAACTACAATAGATCTGTTGTAATTCCCTCTTCACTCTCAATCTCCTCTCTCTTCCTCACTCAGAATACAGATCTACATAGACGCAATACAATTCCCTCATATATAGCGAGAGTTTTCCTTCTGGGGCAAAAAAACATAAATTAAACATAACGTCTACTGTAAGATCTCTGCCTAATGAAAAACCCAGATTGACTATGAAATTACACCATTTTACAAGGCAATTTTACATCTATTTTTAGCTTCAGGGGCACTGCCCTCGATCCCCCACTAGGGGGGGGGCTCCAAATAATTGTCGTCTCGCCCCCCTAGACCCCCTGGTGGCATACATTTTACGGGTGATGTTACCCACACATTACGAAATGGGGTCCAATGCAGGGATACCTGCTATGGGGTAAAATGCACAGCGTATGGAGAATGAAAATACCCTCAAAGGTCTTCTCGGGACCTTCGACACATTGTAAGATTATCTGCAGATGTTACGAAGTTATACACATGTTCATAAACAATTACCAACTATCAAAGTATGCAAAGGGGATTACCTGAAGTATCCTTCTAGATTTGTTTGGAGACCACAATGCAGCCAAGTAGAACTCCCTCAAAGCTGGCTCCAAATCAAGTCCTGCACAAAGGAAAGACAAGCGGAATCACATTATACAACTTTGAACACTAATATATGAATACATAAAGAACATATAATTGCATACAACTAAGCTACTCATACAAAGAAGTATCGAATAAACAACTTAATGAACAATAGTATCGACACCATAGAGTAGGGAACACAACTATAGTTCTGTATTAATAATGGAAGAGTAATTACAACCATCTGTTGCATCAGTCTTCCTTTGCCCCTTCAGTTTCTCTCTCTCTCTCTCCCTTCCTACCAACTGCTTTAGATATGAGACAGTTCTCAATAGTTAAGTAGGCTATCCTTTCAAATGCTCTGACCCATTTCATAATGACCCTCACTTTGCTTATGTAACAATCAAGTTAGGGTTTCCAAGTTCCTCATAGAGTTCACTAGGGAAAAAGAAATGAACTTGCCTGCTTTTCAGTTCTTTCCCATTTGCCTCCTTCATTCAGATTAGAATTTCTCCAAATAGGTCAATTTTGGATGTTCCCTTGCTTTTCTTGAGTAATTTTAGGAACAAATATCTAGATATTTGTGATTCAATTTGTTCCTTTGACCCTTGGAACTGCATCTAGTTTCACTAACGTTGTCCCCTACCTAACAACATGAGTTATTAGGGTCACTAACACACCCATAAGCTTGGTAACAAGCTTTATAAAGCAGGTTTTCAGTGTGAAACTAGCGTTAGTGTGGAGTGAAGGCCTGTAATTGTGGTCTTTGCTTCAATCATCATGTCTTTCCCCTTTGAGTTGATGAGGAGGTCAATTTGTTGTGTAACAGATGCCCCCTAAAGTATGAGATCAAAGGCTATGACGATGGCTGAAATAATTTACATTAACTGTAATTTTCCCTTTCAAAAAGAGAGAGAGGATCAAAGATTTGGGCGACAATGGAAACCTGATACAACACACACACACACACACACATATATAACTGCTAAAATCATGTCCTGAGTCGGGCATTCCCATGCTCAGTAGCTATGTCAGAGTGATTTTCTCCAAGGAGATATGATGATACTGGCCACCGATAAGCATAATGCAGATCCAGTGTCATAATAGAATCATCCTGATATAGCTATCTCCAAAATACAATATCCACAGCTTGGGAGAGGAAACAAGGCTGAATGATGCAAGCCTCTACCCAAGGTCTTGATTTCAGCTTCACTAAATAGCATAGATCGATACATGTGAATATATGCATTGACATCGAACATGCATGAAATCATCTGATTACTAGTCAATAATGGAGACCGTTTACAGATGGGAGGAAGGCCACCGATAATGGTGATGGTCTCCAAGATGCACAGTACAATCTAACGAGTTTGAAAGATGTCTTTTTCGTCGAACACCCATAGAATTTCTTAACCAGGAGCCAATAATGAGAACCCCTAATCAAACACAAGGTAACATGCGACCAATGTCTACAAGTACCAAGGTACTGAATGTGTTTCTAGGTTATCTTCCTAGATAGAGTGTTGAAGTTGATAGGAAGAAACCTGTCGAAAGGTAGGCAATAATGTGTCCTACATCAGTCGACACGAAACGAGACAAGAATGATTTTGTTTTTTGATGAATCTTTTGAGTAGTTGGGTATAACAACAAAAGGCATTATGAAAGAATATGCTTGATGGGTTGATGGAGGAAACAAAAGGTTAACCCTTGAACAATAGAAGGCACGACAATGGTTTTAACCATGCATCACTAGACTCATGAACAGTACAGTGTTAAGATACAAAGATGCAATTACATCAGGGTATTTAGGCTAAACTCATAGGATGGTAGGATTCATATTTGAGAGGTCATCACAAGGAAGATTTATCTGAGGGAGTGTTATACAGGAATAATGTCCACTCGGATTCTGTTATTCCCACTAAGATGGGTGGCTATCTTAGAAACAAACAATCAAAGTCTACTATTGATTCCTTTTATGAAAATAGATGAGAGGAGAACCAAGAGGGCCAACCTGAGTCTTGCGCTCGATTTCCTCTCCTTCTTCATAGAGTTTTTCCGCTTCTTCTTTGTCTACTCAGCTTCAAAAGAACCTATGGAATCACAGCAACATACTATTATGCAAGAAACAAGGATCTAAATTCATAAATAATGCAGGATCAGATGTGCATTAACCATATACATGCATATATAAACAAATACACAAGAATATGGAAGGAAACAAGAATAGCTTTATTCAGATGAAAAGTAGCAAGAAGATTACAACCATGTGCTCTGACCCAGCATCATCCTCCAGCTAAGAAGCCCTTCTTCACCTCAAGAAAAGCTATATCACCCAACACTGTGAATGTACACCAGAATACCAACAACACTTCTCTATAAGATACAAAATTCCAGCCTCTGGATCTTGTGATGAGGGATCCATATATAGATGATTACAGAGAGGTGAGTCATCTTTTGGGATCTTTATTAGTATATTCTCTCTGATAGTTCCTACTTCCACTTAGCGAATGATGATCTCTTACTCATCCCTGGTCAAAAATGGAGTGGCAAGTGTCAGAGGGGAAGCTTCTGGAAGATTCCATGATCTTCCACCTCGCATTTTTGTCCCTACCATTTGTCTATTCCTGACCATCGCACCCTACAGAGGAGCAAACCAGTATGCATCACACTCTGTATATTGGGAAGGTGATATGCATCGCACCCTCTGCATTGAGCTTTCAGTATGGTCCAGTTTTGACCATTTATGAGCAGTTTTCAATGGAGAACTTCTGGGAGATGATGTAATCAGTTGACCTTGTTCCTTTAGGCTGTGAAGCAACACCTTTAGGGAATTAAGAGCCCTCAGTTTATGGACATTTGTGATTGGGGTTGAAGTGCCCAAAAATGTCTATAACAGGTGGCGAAGGACCAACTATCAAGTTTACTATTTAATTCTTTGAGTGGTTGGAATCCAGATCATCATGATTGAGGACTTTCTGTATGCAGGCATGCACTACACAGGAGATACTGACATGCCACTGCCTCTTGGGATGTAGTGGGGTGTTATTGGTAAAACTTCACATTTTGGTTGATTTTAATATTTTCATTTTTTTTGTTATTTTTGGCATCCAACTAATTATCCAAAATTATCATGCAGATGTGGCTCCAGTGATCCCAGATGGATTATGCAGATATGGACAACGTGATGAGCAGTTAGCTTCCCCCATAGTACATAAACTGGATGCGGTAGAGACACTGACAGAGATAGAGCACAACCTTCAGAGTTTTACTCTATAAATTCCATATGCCGCTATAGATGATCTACCTTTCCGCTACCAGATGCATACTACAAGAGTTCTTGGTCATATTAGACATTTTCTACGACAAGTAACATCTGCTATTCTATGCTACCATGATCACCATCATGTGTAGTGACTAGCTTGAGGGCCACATTTTTTATTTTTGATGATGTATCGACATGTTAGGAAAATAAAGGCCATTGGGCCTTATGTCATTAGATGAATTTTTTTTATAAAATCCACTCTTATTTATAGAATTTTATCTAAAGAAAAATCTACTACTTTTATTTCTGATTACCTTACCAATGTAAACTTTGAAATGGGAACTATAAACTCAAAACAGGAACTCGAACCAAAAAACCCCAAAAAAACATGAAAAACAATGCTAAAAATGAAAAGAGAGTATACTAGAATGATGTTTTTTTAGGGTTAATTTGCAACATATTTAAAAAATGGCAGTAAAACATATTTTTTTTGTGAAAAAAACAATTGTTTTGAGGAAAAAACACACTAGTGTTTTTGGTAGAATAACATTTTTCTTTTCCAGGTATAATTTAAACATTTTTTAGTAATGACGATAAAAATAAAATAATGAGATGCGAAACACATTAAAATTCCTTTAGTTTTCATCCATGTTGCTAAACATATAATAACATGACACTGAAGATCGCTAAAATTCTAATTGTTTTCAACCATAACATTAAAGATACAAAAAAATGGAAGATTTTCAACCATAGAATTAGAAAACTCTAAGTTTTCAACACATTTAAACCATGACATTATGAAAAAATTACATGACTAAATTAATCAAAATGTCAATACTTGTAGATTGAGTGAAACATAAATTATATCTCTAAGTTATTGTTGCATTGTAGATATTCTAAACAATAAAAATCATCATAATTAAAACATATAATCCAACAAACATAAAAATGAGTCATAACTTCATTTAACACCATATGGAAATCAAAATTTGTATTTCAAGATACAATGCAAACATCAGTTATATAAAATGTCTTAGACAATTATTCAAAATCACTCATATTTTCTTGCACACCATCAAAATTCACATCTCCAGATGAATGACTAGATGCAAATGCAGATGTTCAATATTCTTCTCTTTCATCAACTAGTGCCCCATCTGAGTCCACATGCATGTCCAACATTTCACGTTTCAAAATTTTTTTGGACCTACAACTGGTTTCAACAGAATCCCATCTCAACACTATTCCTTCTCATAACAACCTCTTTAGAATCTCTATCGTCTTAAAGTGAAGAGTTCCTCTCTTTGTTAAATTGAAGTCATAAACAAGTATGTCAACATCCTACAATTTTAATAGGTTTGTGTTGCGATGATTTATATTTGTACCCTTTCTTTTTCTATTTTCGCCAATTTTTTTAATCAACTACCATCTCTGGCTTGTACACACCATTGAATGGGTGTGTATTTGTGGCATACCAATGTACTTCAACACCTGCAACATCTTCATTTTTTGTAATGACCTTTATAACCTTAGCAACCTAGAATGGATATCCATTGGGATCTCCATTTGCTGGCACTACAATCATGCAACCCTCCATAATATCCTGTACCGAACCCCTGTAAAGGTCTTCCATTCTTCACGTTGTGCATGAGATCTTACAGAACCAATATACATTTCTCTTTCCTCTACCTGTGAAGAATTAATAATACCTTGAGATTGTTGTTGTTCAACAATCTTTCTTTCCTCATGTTCATTTGACTCATTTTGTGGCCAAATAAATGGAGTTTTCAAAGGTATATCTTCATTTGTTGTTCTTGAAATGATATCACTTTGATTATTGAAAAAAGAGTCCCACCAAACTAAATCAACAATATCAAAGTACTCATATGTATATCTAATACACTTTTTAATTTCTTCCAGGAAATCAGAATAATTTGTATCTCTATTCTTCCTGGGTGCATTATGAAATTCAGCAACTGGTTGTAATAACAATATATTTGACACAAATATTGGATGATCTTGAATGAACTTCAAAAATGAAAAAATTGATGACGATGCTTATTATGCAGTGGTTGAATACTTCTTGTCCCATATTAGTGTTTTCCCACCAATTTTTTTGATATGAAATTGATGTTGGAAGCTAATGTCATTAAGTTTTTCAATGCATTTATCCTCACCATGCGATCCTAGAATAAACCTTCACATGTCAACAGTTTCTTCCAACACATCAAAAATTGGCTCTGGCAAGTATGTTTTCTTAATACATTCAATTAATGATGGCAATCTCCCAACTTCCTTCCTCCTCAACATGATTGAAAAACGATTGAACATTTGATCACTATGGTCATGAGTGTGCCCTATAAGAAGGAAACCAACCTTTACCTTGTGAAAAATTCTCAATTCAACAAGCATGTTTAGATATCCAAAAATAATCTAATTTTTGTTTTCATGACAAGTGTTGTCCAATTGTAGATAAAAATCTTCAGGAAGATTACTAGACCAATGAGAAAGCACATCATGAATTATGGTTATTGTCAGATTTTCATCATTATGAATATTTGGAGCTGTGAAGTATACCCTTCGTAACATTTTCCCATTGAAGACCATAGAACCAACCAAGTGATACCGAATACAATTTTCCTCCTATAAATTTTTGGGTGTGCGAACAAAATGTGGTAGAAGTGTTTTCTTTTGGTCCATACCATCAATTATCAAACCCAAATATTTATTTGGATTATCATAAAACTTCTTTTGATGCATGTACAAATTTTCCCTTTCACTTGTTTGTTGTTCGTGATGCTCTTGAAGCGCTTTGAAAATGGAATCTACAGAACATAAAAGAAAGGCATTAATAAATGCGTTTTCATAGTTGATGACTATACAATTTTAAAAATTAGTGTTATGAATTCTTACCTCTTTCTACCCCTTCAAATTTATCCATTTTTTATTTAAGAGAAGCACATGTACTACAAATCCCCATCCTTGTCTTCTTAGGAATATGGACATTGTTGAATTATTTCTTCCATATCTTCACAAAACATTGATATGTAATAAATTGACCATGTCCTTCAGCACCTTCGGCATATTCTTTGTATAATTTGTAGATTTCTCGTCTTAAGAAATTATATGGAATATGTATTGTCTCTCTATTTGGCATACACTTTCCATGCTTTGAAAATAAGTCTTTCATCCATGACATTGTAGTATTTGATAATGGCCCAAATTGTCATTTATGACGTACTTCTGAATAAAATGTGGGATCCTTTTCCAAATTTTCTTGGATTCTTGACAGATGAAAATTACCCATTGAATGAAACATTTTGAAAGCTTTTCTACTGATAAATAACGACCCAATATGATAGTCATAACCTTGCAATTTAGATTGCATGCACCCCACTAAATGTGAATTTTGCATGCTTTTATTCATTAACAAATATCTCTTCCTTTTGTCCAATGAAAACTTGAAATCCATATGTTTCAAATAATATATTTGACAACATTCGCTTGAAATGAGAGCACTAATAGAACTTCTTCTTGTCAGCTATTTTTCTCTACCCCTTGTATAACTAGAACATCTTGGATTGATACGAAAATGTATGCTCCTACTCCTCTATACAATATTTGTTGGCAACATCTCCATCATTGGATCGTCATATATATAAGCATTTTCATCATCATTATGAGGAATATTATCCTCACTATGATCATCTGTGCATTTGAAACACTGACTTGGAAGATATTCTTCATCTTTCCCTTCTTCCGTGCTACCCTCATAGTCCTTAGAATTAGGACTAAATAGAAAATTTGACTCGATGCTTATTGGATATTCTTCATCATCTGCATTGTCAGTGATGCTCTCATAGTCCATAGGATTAGGACTACGTGGAAAATGTGACTCTTTACTTACTGGAAATTATTCATCCTACCCTTCATCACTGCTGCTCTCGTAGTCCTTAGGATTAGGACTAAGTGCTTCATCCGGCCATTCGTCACTACTGCTCTCATAGTCCTTAGGATTATGACTAGGTGGAAAATGTGACTCTCAATTTACTGGAAATTCTTCATCCTAGCCTTCATCACTGTTGATCTCATAGTCCATAGGATTAGGACTAAGTGGACACTGTGACTCTCTATTAATTTGAAATTCTTCATCATGCTCTTCATCATTGCCACTCTCATGGTCCATAGGATTAGGAATAAGTGGAAATCACGATTCTCTATTCATTTTAAATTCTTTCTCATACTCTTCATCACTATTTCTCTTATAGTCCATAGGATTAGCACTAAGTGGACACCATGACTCTCTATTCATTTGAAATTATTCATCATGCTCTTCATCATTGTTGCTCTCATAGTCCATAGGATTAGGACTAAGTGGACTTTGTGAATCTCTATTCATTTGAAATTCTTCATCATGCTCTTCGTCACTGCTGCTCTCATAGTCCATAGGATTAGGACTAAGTGGAAACTGTGATTCTTTATTTATTTGAAAATCTTCATCGTGTTCTTCATCACTAATGCTCTCATAGTCCATAGGATTAGGACTAAGTGGAAACTGTGACCTTTATTTATTTGAAATTCTTCATCCTACCCTTCATCAGTGCTTCTCTCGTAGTCCTTAGGATTAGGACTCAATGGAAGATTTGACTCTCTATTCATAGTGGAAGAATTTCCATTATATTCATAAATATGAATAGAGTTGTTACTTGACAAAGATGTTGATGCTTCACAAAGTGAAACTTCACTATCAAAAGAATCCATGTATTTCAAACATAAGAGGTTAAATGATACAAATGAACTCTCTCCTAATGATAATATATAGCTTAAAGAATTAAAAATTCCCTCTAAAGTTTCCCTCTAAAAATTTTTGCCGAAATTTTTCCCTCCAAATATTTTGTTTCATGTATTTTCCTCCATAATTTTGTTCTACAATTTTGTGAAAATTTTAACTAAAATTTTCTTATGAAATTAATCTTTTAAACTAAATCTTTAAATTAAAATTGTAAACTAAATTTTTTACCTAAATTAATTTTTTACTTAAACTATACAAGATTTACTACACAATTGAATGTTTTTTTAATTTTTATTATATCTTCTATCACACATTTAGAATAAATTTATATATCGCCATAACATGATTTATATGTTAAGTTTGTATATAAAAAAAATAATAATACCACATTCGCCATGCGGTAAAACAATTCCGTAATGTTCATTTTATCATAAGATACTATATCGCCATAATAAGATTTATATGCTAAAGTTTTTATGAAAACAAATTAATCCTACAATCACCGTGCGGTAAAACAATTCCATAATGTTCATTTTATCATAGTTCCCTATAT
>APFE030626575.1:15138-26832 GCA_000404065.3 Pinus taeda
TAATTAGATTAAAATCAAATTAATTAAGAATAATTAACAATTTATTTCCTAATAATCAAGAAATAATTAATGAATAAATTTTTTATCTAACTAATATGAATTAAACTAAAATAATTAATAGATAAATCGAAATAATTAAATAATTAATTAATTAAATTTCTTAAAATCAAGTGTCGGCCTTTTATAAAAATTAGGGTTCTTGGTTTATTTATATACAGGTTCTTGTCTTCTTCTCTCAACAATCGCTCATTCATTTCCATCTTTCAAATTTGTCCTGATGATGGACCCCCTTTGGGGTTTGAAACGTCGACTCAATGAACAAAAGACTGTGGACAATCCGGATCCATACAACTTCGAAATATTTTTGATTGACTTATCTGATATGTAAATCTCCCCTTTAGTTATTTTTTTTTTTGGGACAGAAATAACCATGGGTTGAGTAATGGTTTATTAATCAAAGCCTCTTTTTGTTTTCATTTGTAAAATTTCATAAACCAGAGTTGAATGTAATATTTTCTTAGATCTCTTACAATCTATAGACTATCTGAGCTCGTTTTACATAATAATATGCTCAGTTTACACATATAATACAACATGGAGTTCGATCCCAGATACATCGATTCAATTAGATTCAATCGATAATTCATCTTGATATATACTTATGATTTTTAGGAAAAGCATATATACTTTTTAAACTAAAGAGTCAATGGATTTCATCACACACAAATAAATTTATTATTTTATTAAGTTTATTTATTTATTTTAATGAAAATGGGATTTTAATTTAATTATAAATAATTATTAGGTGGATATATGTGACGAGAAGCAATGAGAAGAGGGAAAATACATATCAAAAGGATAGAAAATCCAACGAGCAGGAAATCCACCTCCACCAAGTGAAGAACAAGTTCGCTTAAGAAGGGAAAATATTTGTCCACCCTCTGTGATACAAATGTAGTCATGCTCATCTTTTCAAGCTCACGAGAGTTCTTCAATCACGTCAGTTGATCTGAATTTAAATAGGAATGAAAAAATTACAGATACAATCATAAACACAGAGATGCAACAGAAAAGCACTTCATTTCATTAATAGTAAAATATTGAACTATGCTTACAAACAAACTAGAAATAAGATAGCTCGGGTGATGGTAGTTTATCTCTAAGAAGATATGTGGCGGTTACATGCCTCTGAACTATGTTACAATAAGGCTTAAGGGCCTATTTATTATTGGAAAACATGAGAAAACCCTAACCAACGAAAACCCTAACCCCGGGAGATGTAACACCAAGAGTTTGTGGGCCCCTTAGGGTAGTTGGGCAGCCAAATTCCTGAGGTTGTAACTTGGTCATATTATCTCCGTTTGGCACGTACGATACCTTGTTGGAAAGGCATCTGCAACTACTACATGTTTCACCAAATTCCCTTGCTTATGGCAATAGGCTTGTCGCAGACCACAAAAAAAACATCATTTAGGGGGTCAAAACTACTCTGGAAGTTTAGGACCCAAAAAAATGCTAAAAATAGTAAATGTTGAAATGAACAAGGAAACAAATGACATTGATTGGGCGGTCTAGATGGAATAGGCGGGTGGCCACCAATATCCACCTGGATCATTCCTCCCCCCTTAGGAAGCAATGGTCCCCATTGCATGTAGAGCCTCCATGAGTTGAGGAAATTTCTCTTGAACCTAGTCCCTGGTGAACCACTTTCCCCGGTGAAGGAATTGGCCTACTTTAAAACCTCGATATAGTTGTATCCTATATTGGCGAGTGTTCTTGATCTATGTGTCCATGATCTGATCAAATGTGGCATGTTCCATGCAATCCGGCTTGAGATCTGTTGGTGTGAGCTGTTCTGCAATGTCAGATGTGTCCAACAATGGTGGAAAGTATAGTCAAAGGTGATCTACATTGAACAATGGGTGAATCCCAAGGAACAGTGAGATGTTGAGCTCGAAGGCATTGTCACCGACGACCTTAATGATGGTGTATGGCCCATATCAGAGTGGGCGAAACTTGTGGTGGGGTCCAGAAAGGCGCTCCTTTTACAAATGTAGCCAAATGTTTCACCCACCTCGAACTTGTGCGGCACTCAATGTTGATCATGGCATTGGTTATACTTAACATTGTTTCTATCCAATATATCATGGACTTGTTGGCGGATGTGTTGAATTCTATCAATGAAGTTGTTAGCCCTTTAAACTTCGGACTGAATGTGAGCCGAATCTACCTGAGTGATATGGTATAGCCACATCAATGGGGCATAATGGCTGAGATCCCAACCGTACCTGAAAGGGGTTGTGGCCTGTTGAGAGCTCTGTTATAGCTGTGTTGGACATAGGGGAGACTTTCATCCCAAACGTGTGGATGCTTTGATTTGTATGTGCACAGAATGTGTATGATCATCATGTTGACAACCTTTGTTTGGACATCAGTTTCATGATGGAAAGTCGTGGGGATGGAAGCCCCCATCTTAGCCAGTCCAGATCACTCTGAACCTTTTAGTGTCTTTTTTATTGCTTCTAAAACTACCTTAGTTGTTGTTCTTTTGCAAAATAATAAATATGGAGATGAGCAACCCATTGCCTTTTTAGCAAAATAATGAGATATGTTGAGCTAAAGTATGAAATTATTGAAAAACAAGCATATTCTTTAGTTCAAGCTCTGAAAGCCTTTAGAGTGTATCTCCTCCACTCTTCTATTATTTCCTATGTACCCAACAGTGTTGTCAAAACTTTTTTAACTCAACCTGATACTGATGGAAGGAGAGGGAGATGGATAACTAATATTTCAAAGTATGATCTCATCATTAAGACTACCAAGTTGGTAAAAGGTCAAGGCCTAGCTAAGCTCCTTGTTGAATCCAATTGCAAGATCTTAGGAATAAATTCTATTTTTGAAATCCTAGCTAGGAAGAATACACAAGAACCTTCTGCAACCCCCACGGAGGAGAATCCACAAGAACATTTTGAGAGCCCAACTGAGAAGAATCCACAAGAACATTTTGAGAGCCCAACTGAGAAGAATCCACAAGAACCTTCTCAAATCCCAACATAGGAGAACCCACAAGAACCTTTTTCATCAGATCAAACAATTATGATTCACATTGATGAAAAAATTTACTATTAGATTGGTACTCTGATATTATGAATTTTCTTAGAGAAATTTAATGTCCACCTGAATTAAAAATATATATATATATATCAAGGTAAAACACTAAAGTTGAAGGCTGTAAAATATTGTGTTTCTAATGAAAATATTTATTAGAAGGATCCTCTTAACATCCTTTTACTTTTTTTAACAGAAAATGAGATGGAAGGGATCATTGATCAATTTCATGCAGGAATTTATGGAGGGCACTATGCTTGGAGGGCTACAACATACAAGATCTTAAGGGAAGGGTTTATTGGCCTACTCTGTTTGCATAGGTGGGAGAAAAGGTTAGGAGTTGTACACAATGTCAAATGTGTGCTGGAAAGCAGAGATTAGAAGCCCTTCCATTGTTTCCAGTACTAGTCCAAGCACCATTCCTTCAATGGGGATTGGATTTCATTGGTGAAATTCATCCTCCATCAAGCAGTCAGCACAGATGGATATTGACTGCTACAAATTGATTTACCAAATGGGTAGAATCCATTCCAACCAGAAATGCAATTGATGTTGTTGTTATCAAATTTATTAATATAATACATATTGTCTAGATTTGGATGCCCCGGGAAAATACTGACAGAAAATGCAACATCATTCAAAAATACTAAGATGACTGAGTTCTGTCAGAAATACCAGACCTTGTTGCATCATTCTACACCATATTATCCACAGGGAAATGTACTGGCAGAGTCCTCAAATAAAATTTTGGTTAAAGTTATAAAGAAAACGCTAGAGGATTGTAAAAGGAGTTGGAATAGTCATCTCATTTATGCACTTTGGGCCAACAGGTTTTCACCCAAAAGATCAATAGGTAAATCCCATTTTCATCTCGTTTATGGTAACGAAGCTATATTTCCCACACATCTAGCTTTTCCTTTCATGAATTTTTTGCAAGAGTCAAATGAAGAGCCTGATGACTTCTCTCAAACAATAAATCAGATCATAAAATTAAATGAGGATAGAGATGAAGTACATTACAAGCTTAAGAAATATTAGAGTAAAATGAAAATTTTGTTTGGTAAGAAAGCTAGGGAAAGATATTTCAGGGAAGGTGATTTGGTCCTAAGATGGGATGTTAGGAGAGGAGACAAAGGGAAACATGGAAAGTTTGACAACCTCTAGTTGGGACCTTTTAGCATTATTGAGGTTAAGGGTAATAACACTTTCATTCTATAGAATTTGGAGGGAGAGTATTCCTCATTGCCTGTCAATGGAAAATACTTGAAGCAATACATTCAATATTAAGAAGTTTCCATTCATTCATCATTGTATTATACTAGAGATTTTATTTTACATGCAATGTGTATTTGTTTCAATAGAGACCCCATTAGCCCGTAGAGAAGGTACATGGATCTACAAGTTCTCTGCAACTTGCAAGAGGAAGCAGTTCCTAGTTGGAGCCAATGTTGTAACATACTTTATTTTCGATAAGTTAGTTTTTATTTTATAAAAGAGGTATGAAAAAAATAAAGAAAATATGGAAATATGAAAAAAATAGAAAATAAAAAAGAGATGAAATAAAACCCATCAAAACAAAATATAAAAATTGTGTAAGTGTGCTTGTCTAAATGCCACTTTATAGAGATAAATTTCTTTGTAATAAATAAAGGTTTTGTGTGCAGCTTGTTTTCATGCCACAACCTTTTCTTATGATTTGAAACATACAATTTAATCTTAATCAAATCATTTAAATTTATATATTAGATTAGTGAATAAGTTCACCAAAATGTTTAAACTTGGTTGAACATTAGAAGATAGGAGAATAGGATAAATTAATGGCCTAATACACTCAAAATTTTGTCAAAGTTGTATTAGATTAGGATTAATTAGTGAAATAAGTTAAATAATGGCTGCTAATGTAAATGCACCAAAATTATATTAGTTTTTAATTAGAATTTAATTACCTTTTAAATGGTGATTATTTTTTTTAAATAAACATTATATGCTTTTTAGTCAAGGCATAAACGACAAAATTTATTTTCTCGTTAAGCGGTAAAGTACAACTACAAAGTGTCGACAATCTGCTTCCTCACCTAGATCAACGGCGGGGAAGCTACTTCACATCCCCTCGCCATGATATGTGATAATGGCAGGGGGTGTGAAAAGTTGTTTTACCCGCGTGGGACCCCCGCTAATGTGTCACCGCCTCCATGCTTCACACCCCCTTCACGCATTACTACTTACCGCTACCCCGCCTTCCGAAATACGCCAATCCATTTTCCCAAGCCTCCTGATATCGCGTCAACGGTAACATATCTTGCGCCTTCTGCTTCCAACTGTTGTATGTCACATGTCACCGATCCATTGTCGCCAATTTATTGCCTCTCGTTACTGTTCTCCCTCTATTAAATGCCTAATTTTCTAATCAGTAACGACTTTTCCGTAACCGTAAGCTTATCCCAATGATAAATAATCCCTTTTCCCCATTACGCCCTTTTCCTAAACTGTTATTTCACTATTTTTACAGTTCATGCCACTGCCAAGCCTACAAATAGTACACTTCATGTGAAGGTATCTCTGCTTATTTTTATGTTATCCTATATTACATTTCTATTATAATTGTATTTCAATAACAAACATATGGTTCTTTTTTATTCATAGAATCAAAAGGACTTACACAGTCAAATCATAGAGAAATTATGTTTCCATACTAGTATAAGTTATAAGCAATAAAAATCATGTTTTCATAGTCCTTCCCCCCGCCCAACCCAAAAAAAAGAGCACAATTTTATAATCAGATGATACAAAATTACACTTGGTTGATACATGTCTAGCATGTATCAAAGTAGTTATCTCATGGAATTGACCACAAAAAGTCTTACAGCCATAAAAAATAAAAACCATAAAGATATAACAATTCATATATTACATATCAGATCATATGGAGGATTGGTTACATAATATATGTGGATAATATGAAGATATCAATTTTTCTAATCTAGTAGCCTTCTTAGAGAGAATATTTGCCTTGGAATTTAGCTCCTTATAGACAAGTTCATATCTTTCACCATTTTGCATACGATATTGCATTCTGATCATCCTGAAACTTTTTCTTTTTTGATGGTCTCGCACTTCTTTTATTGGCACCAAGATGTACAAGATTTTCAGTTTCCTTCCTTTAGATTTCAACTACTTCTATTGGAATTTCTCAGTTTCCCCCACTCTTCCCTACACCACTTGTCAAGGATGGCACATCCATTTGATTGTGAGTGATTCCCTCTATCATCGGATTATCAACAGTGATCGCTCCACATATTTCTTATGTTTTACTGTGTTTTGCAACTGCAACAACAACAACCCCATTCATTTGATGTGTATCATCAATTTGATCACACTGGCCTGACACAATTCCTTAAATCAACAACATTTTCCATGTCAAAGTGCATGTAAAATATGTACTTTACTAAAGTACAATGATATGTAACATAAGAAACATCAAAATTGCAAATTCGGAAAATTTATAGGTTTACATATTTGCACTCTCTATTTACAGATTTACACTTCATTTTTTTACTATTCTACAAATCTATAGAGTTACTAATTTACACATCGTGTTGTAGATTTACACTATTTTAATTAGTATTTTACAAATCTACAGATTTATTGATTTAGTGAAAATCTCACTCACCACTAGAGGAAAGCTACGTTGTTTATTTTTTGTTTGAACCTTAATTTTTTCCTTGTGCTTTCTAAAGCGATGTGATTCAAAATAAGCTTCCTTTCCATATTCTCTTATTTCCCTTGATCTTGCGAGATGATTACTTATCTATAAGGACATATTATTAGTTAAACACACCATCATGAGCCCTCAGATTATAAAGTTAAAGAATAATTATATGCCATTTAAAATTATAACATACTTACAATTGGTGGAGAAATCAATGATTTATTTGATTGTTTGACCCACGAGTTAAATAGTTGTTTTATTTCATGAGGAGTGACATCAGGAAACCAAGTGCCAACTCTGCTACAGTTTCATCATTGAGTATATTTCTTGATTTTTCATATTCAATAAAAATTGACTTCTAATGATTGAAAGCATGAATCTTCTTTCTTTGAAGTTTTGTAAGGTACCTTTTGACCTCATAACAAGCTTGAAAAACTATGCTTTCATCTCGTTTACAAGATACAATTTTTAATGTTCAAATGTGTTTCTATACTCATTAGTAATCCCTCTCCCTCCTCTATTTTTATTCAAAATTTTAATTTCCTTGTGCTTACGCTCCATTACATCATTCCTTAACCTTCCTAAGCTATAAGAATGAATATCCCTAGTCTAATCAAAAGCATGGGCCCCTTGGATATGCATATAAGGAATCATCTCATCTCCTAAAAAACATGAACATAACCAAAGCAACTCATTGGAAAGGAATCCAATCTTGCATTGATAGTCGATCAAAATTTTTATCATGAATGATTCAAAACCACCACGTTGAAATACAATGTACAATGAACTTAATTAAAATTCAAATTGACATACCTTTCCTTATACACATTTACAGCATCCCCTCTAGTCCCTTGTAACTATGACATTTGGAATTATTTATAACACTTCCACAACCTCGCCAACTTTTTATACTTTTCTTCATATGTTAGGCCTTCAATAACCTTCAAACACAATATTTTGTTATACATGATTGCTTAATTTTCTATTAAAATTGCATGAAACTGTGAGCCAGTTTCACTCATATGCAATCATGAATCATCATTTATTGTTCATTAAAAAACCACATAAAAAATGTTACATATGCTAACATCAAGATGGGTTGGGAAAAGGGACGAATAATAAAGCAGAATTGCTAACATTAGGATTGTAATTTTGAATTATACTCTCAATGATATATAAAATTATGTTTTTTTGGAGGTAAAATTATTTTATTAAACCTTTAAAATCCCTTCATGCCGAATGAGGATATTATCTGATTTCGATCCACCTAATTTCCCATAGTTATGGTCATTATACTCTTGGCTTTTATGATGGTTTGGTTCCCTGGGTTTACATTGAACCCCAATTTTCTCCATCTCCTCCCAAATTTGGATAAATTTAGTTTTCTCAATCCCTTTAGTTGGATGAACCTTGTCATAGTCTTGTGCAATTATTTGAATTTCACAAAACATCTTCAAAACAGTTCTAATTCCAGCGTGACGCACACAATATATAAGCTTGGACATTGGGCCCAGAGTTAGATGCAATTGATAGAACATGTTTCATTAGTTATCCATTAAATAATAAGCACTTTTATTTTTTTTTAAAATGAGAAAGCATATATCTTTTCATCAATTGTTCTATTTACGGGATACTTCTTCATAACATTCAATTATCCACTACATAAGGTTGATTGAACGTCTGTAATACACTCAATAAAGTTTTCTTGCCATCCTATCATTCTTTGTTCCAAATGAGGATTCAACTCCTAATGTTTTAAAACAAAGTTAGAATAAGAAAGTCAGTGAAGATATCAACACAACAAAAAAAACTCTAAATAAATATATAAAACTTATTAGCAGTAGATTTGGTGACATTGCATAAAACTTGGAAATTTTATGAATAATATCCCCATCTTGGATTTTGGTTTCATCTGTAGCCATGTGTAGAGATTTTTTATGGCATATGCACCAAGGACAGAAATTATTCCCCACTGGAGATGTTAGGCCCCTATACCAATAGGTGTCATATGTCATGATTGACTTAATGAGCTATGTAATATGTTCATACCTTTTCTTGTTGCAAAGGTTTTCCATATTTTCAAAAAAATCAAAAAAAAATTAAAAAATGTAAAAAGGGTATACCCTAAAAGAAAAATCAAAGGGTTAAAAATAATAAAAATGGTCAAAAAATGAAAGAAAATGAACCCCAACAAAAGAAAGACCGGGAAAGTGTGCAAGTCTAAATGCCACTACTTTTTTACTTTGTGTAATAAACAATTGTGTGCAACTTGTCCCTTATGCCACAATTCTTGAATAGCCAAATAGTTTAAACTTGACTAATTCATATTTCAATTTCATGTTGTAGAAATAGAGAATAAATATTTGACCAAACAGTGTAATCTTGGCAGATAAGTAGATAGGTAGAGTGAAAAAGGAGCTCAACAGTTTAATCTGAGCCCTTGGATGTAATAAGTGTAGACTTAGATAGGCTTTGCCATGTACAAGAAAAAAAATTGATAAGGGTGTGTCATTCTAAGTGCACCCAAATAAAGAAGTAAAAATGTTAGGATAAGTAGGTAGGGTAGGTAGATGATATTGCAGAATTATATGTGATGAATGATGACTCTAAGTGTGTTAATATTTTACTTTCATCACAAGGCCAAGGCATATAGTACATTGAAAAACATATCAAGCAAATAAAAGTCAAATAATTAACTTCTCTTCTCATTTTCCATAAAAATTTCACTAATTTCCCCTAAATACTAAGGTATTTGCTAAATTAGAGGGGCTTAGAGAATTTCTCTGAATTCTAAAGGGACCGAACCCTCGGCCCAATAATTTATAAAGCCTAGGTATTTAAAACCATTCATAAATCATTCATTCCTCTCCATAAGTCTTTTCCTAAGTAAAATCCTATTTTACTTAGGAAAATTTCAAATATTTCTCATAAAAACCCTTTTTTCACTTAAGCCTAAGTTGAATACACATATCAACTATTTTTACACTTAGCACTTTTTCATTTCATTATCATATTAAGTTTTAACTTATATTACATAATTCCCTTATAACGTTTACCCTTTCCCGTATTATTTAAATATAAAAAAAAAACCCCGAATTTATATATATCCCGCCCCTTGGTTTAATTATAACCATAATGCATCCTTAATTGGGATTAATTAGTTAACCAGTAACTAATTAACAACCCTTAATCCCCCGCCGCATCAATATGGTATTAATTAACCCTTATGGTTAATTAAAAACCTCCCTGACCTATCCTGCCATTCTCGATATGGTTAAATTAACCCTTAATTATATCGGGCCTGCCTTTGTTAAACCCCATCATATCGCACCTTCCGTCAACCGTCCGATCAGGTCCTCAAGACCTAACGGCCATTATGGATATCACACAACCCTTTGTGATAGTGCAATAGTGCGCAATCACAAAGCAGTTTTTGCAGTGTGTCCGCCACGCGTCGAAAGATCTACGGAATCGCTGGCTCAAGGTCCATTACCGCTCGTCCCCAAAAGCGGTGCATATGAAACCGCTTACTGCCTTCCCATACACGACAAAAATGTCATATTACTTGCCGCTGACATCATCCATCCAAAAACCAAAAACCCCTACCAACCCTTGACTTTGTAAATAAAACAAACAAATCATTTTCATTGCTTTATACTGTAAATTTGTGCGCCCATGCAAAAGAACGTCGAGGTCAATCAGTTCGAAGTTTTTAGCCGCCAACCTGCTAAAAAACTTGTAACAGACGTAGTTCAGAGCCCTTTAGCCACAACCAATACCTGTATTTCATTTCTCATCCCCCGAAAATAAGTATTTATCCATTTCCTGACAAAACGTTGCAAGTTCTAAGTTTTCCACTGTAAATTGATGGAAAAGGACCAAATTTATAATATTTCAATCATTGTTTTCATCAATTAAGTCCCCCGTAGCCTTTGTGTTCCCCATTTCACAAAGAAAACCACAGTTTCCTTCTGAATCCACAAGAACCAGAAATGGAAAACCCGGTGGCTTTGAATGTTGCACCTACTAATGCCCCTCATCGAGATTTAGACCATCTGCCCTTGGTAGATAAGGACTTCCAAATAAGAGACCTTTCCTCTGATAAAAATCACCTCAAAATCTTTTGCCAAAGTAGAGATAACCACCTGAATGGCTCTGATGTCCTATGGCTATGGGAATCCAATATTCCCATATACTTTCTCCCCTCAATCCATGTTTTCCCTGATATAATTCATCAATTCCATGCCAATTACGGCCCTAACCGCAGAGCAGTTATGTCTCCTAGCCAAACAGTCCTATTCTCAATAACTGCTAAGTCAATCAACGAGATGTTGTAATTTCACCCCAGTCAAGCTCTCACTCCCATTTCCATTGGGTATTTACTTGAGAAATCAACTAAATTATCCCAATCAGAACTTGATCGCCTCTGTCAGACTTTCATATTACAGAAACATCAGCCTAAGGGCCCACCTCCTTATATGCAAACTTTCTTCACAGATATGGGAAGACTCATAGTTTGTTGGGTTGTGTTATATTCTTTCCACGACTCACCTACGTAGTAAACCAGGGGGTTAGAGCGGGGGAAGAGCCCCCCCTTCGTTGCACCGATTGCGCAGTGGGGGGGTCACAGGGGGGGCGGCAGCCCCCCTTGTCCAGGGGGTTTGAGGGGGGCGGGTAGCCCCCCTCTACGGGGTCTTGGGCAGCACCCTGGGAAAAAAAAAAATGGATCCTATATTAGGTTGGGCGAACCTACCTATGGTTTTGGACGCGATGGTTTTTGGTCCATGGTATTGGATGCTTCGGCATGTATAAATATGTATTGTAACATTGAAAGGAACATAATGAAAAATCAAGCTAGTAGTCCCGGTTTTGGGATC
>APFE030626586.1:2985-50414 GCA_000404065.3 Pinus taeda
CCCATTTGGACCCCCACAACTGTCTCTTTCAGTTTTTCAGTTTCCGTAATTGTAGCACAATTTACTATTTTTAGCAGTTTTTTCGGGTCCTTAACTTCTGGAGCCGTTTTGAGGCCCTAAACGACGTTTTTTGGGAAATCTTGGGGCAACATGTGTCCATGGACCCATGTTACCCTTCCCAAAGTGGTAGTTCTCGGATACATCTTTCTAACGAGCTATCATACGCGTCAAACGGAGATCTTATGCCAAAGTTACAACCCCAGGAAATTGATGTACCAATTTACCCAAAATGGGGCCCACAATTTGGCGTTTCATCTTCTAGGGTTAGCTTTTGGAATGTGAAGGGTTTTCCATTGTTTCTAAATAATAAATAGTCCTTCGAGTCTCATTGTAACATAGTTCAGAATAGTTCAGAGGCACGTAGCCACCACATCTCTTCTCAGAGATAAGCTACCATTGCCCTAGCTAGTTTATTGCCATTTCTGGTTGTAAGCATATTTCAGTATTTTCCATTAATGAAATGAAGTATTATTTCCGCTACATCTCTTTATTTCTGGTTATCGCATCTCTGTATTTATGGTTATCTCCGTAATCTATTGCGTTCCTGTTTAAATTTGAATGATCCAGGTGGATGTTGGTGGCCACCCACCTATCCCATTTGGACCCCCACAACTGTCTCTTTCAGTTTTTCAGTTTCTGCATTTGTAGCACAATTTACTATTTTTAGCATTTTTTTCGGGTCCTAAAATTTCGGAGCCGTTTTGAGGCCCTAAACGACAATTTTTGGGAAATCTGGGGCAACATGTGTCCGTGGACCCATGTTTCCCTTCCCAAAGTGGTAGTTCTCAAATAGATCTTTCTAACGAGCTATCATACGCGTCAAACGGAGATCGTATGCCAAAGTTACGACCCCCGAAAATTGATGTACCAATTTACTCAAAACGGGGCCCACAATTTGGCGTTTCATCTTCTAGGGTTAGGTTTTGGAATGTGAAGAGTTTTCCATTGTTTCTCAATAATAAATAGGCCTTCGAGCCTCATTGTAACACAGTTCAAAACAATTCAGAGGCATGTAGCCACCACATCTCTTCTCAGAGATAAGCTACCATCGCCCTAGCTGGTTTATTTCCATTTCTGGTTGTAAGCATATTTCAGTATTTTCCATTAATGAAATGAAGTATTATTTCTGCTGCATCTCTTTATTTCTGGTTATCGCATCTCTGTATTTATGGTTATCTCCGTAATCTATTGCGTTCTTGTTTAAGTCTGGATCAATTTTTTGTCCCGGATCTCACAAATAATACCTGTCCACGACATAAATTCACTGTGCAACACCTTATATAAGAGATTGAAAGGTAGTGCATGCATCTGGAACGATACTAAGTTAACAACCTTGGTTTGAATCCAAGTGGTTCCATGGAAATTGTCAAACCTTATGACTTTTGAATATTCATCGAGGAGTGACTTTGGGATTTTGAGGATGACCATTGTGATAGTGAGCATTTTGGCATACCAGCCAACAAAGGATGCCTAATTGATTTATTTGTTGCTCGGGTCCCCTAATGTCCACTATGGGGTGTACGTAAGTACTAAGGGATAACCATGTGATACTAATGTTAACTCCCTTCCTCCAGGATGGCACCACTTCATTATTGCAAGAGAACAACTAGATACCCATAGACGAAGTAAGTCACCCACTTGTATACATCCTCACAGGCTTCAAATAACTCATTTAAGAAATAGTTTCACCAGTTCAACTGCTCCCATTTTTCACATGATTCAACCACTAAGATGGTATCCAAAGTGCATTCACTCTTGGTGTAATTTCACATGTTCTTCCTAACAATAATGTGATAGGTGAACTTTATTCATGGCACGCTGATTAGATCGATGGTGGCTCCTTTCCCGTTGCATTGAGTAGCATACTTGGTATAATAGTTATTGTCGCATGTTTTCTTCCCACACTTAGAGGTGGTTTGGAATGCAGATGACAAAGTGGCTCCCATAACAGATACCTCTATCAACCTTTGGATATCAATGACATGTATTGGATACTTCTGGTTGAACCATAGAGAGCCTCTATGCAGCCAGCTGATAAGGCACTGTGTGCACTACATAGTAGCGCCTGAAGTGTCAAAGACTAGAAAATTTCCAAAAAATCATCAACGTGGACCTCTATAATCCTCGGAAGTCCTCTTTCAACTTGGAAGAATCGCTGACATCTTTCTTGGTTGTGGACTCTATGAATATTTTTCTCTTGGTCTTGACATGAAAGGAGTATGATAAATCATTGTCGACAAGTAAGGCCTTCTCATACATTCCAAGAAGACTTTCAAGTTTTGTGATTCTGGTGTCAGATGGAGTATGGACAATAGCTTTGGATACTCAAGTCATGACTACAAATCATTTTTTGTACACAATAGGAACATGAGACCAAAATTTGGACTAAAAACTAGGGAGTTCGATATTGAAACTAGAGTAAGCAGCTCGACCATGTAATCTTTTACAGTGGAGAGTTCAATATTGTCGTGCAAACTATATAGAAATAATTGAAACAATGCTTGTGATTAGACCATTTAATTAATAAATATGGAAACTTACTATACTTGATTCAAATCATGGCATTAACAGTGACTATGGCCTAGACCTGAGGTGGATGACACAAAAAATCAATAGGCAGATGATCAGATGGCCAATTATTACAAAATGATGGAAAAACAAAAAATAATGATAATCAGAATGTGTCAGGGATATTATGGGAGAAATTTAATCCAAATTCGAAAATACATTGGAAATTATTATTGATTATGATGGAAAAGATGACTACCATGTGTGTTCCCCCGACCACAATCGGTTACAGAGGGGTGCACTTGACTAAAATAACATACGTGATGCAAGTATATTTATTCGCAACTAACATAACTAAATCAACTTCAAATCTACCTATTGGCTCGATCTTAAACCTAACTATGATCCCATTTTGGAGATCAACCAATTGATTAAGAGGTTTGTGGGCCATGGAAGGGCTTCAAGCATGTGTCATTCACATAGAATCATGTCCAATTGCACAAGATTAACAACTCTAGAGTCTCGTACTTCCACAATAATGAACGGCCCCATAATATAGTAGAACCTTGTCCCCAACCGTGAAATACTTCCTCTTGATTTTCCATTCATGCCATGCTTTATTTTGTTCCTTCTCAATAGCTTGGTGAAAATAATCTAGAAACTTTGCTTCATCTAACTCCCATAGCTCACCCAATCGCTCAGCAATTGAATCGTCCTCTGTCATCTGAGTGGCCTACACAATAAAGAGGTTAGGAATGATAAATTCAATAGGTACTACAACTTCTTGACCATAAAAAATTTGGAATAGTGTATGTTTATGCAATCGTTTGATGGTGGTATGGTAGGCTTGTAAGTTAGTTGGTACCCTCTCGTCCCAGTGATCTTGATTGGCAGAACAAATATTGGTGAGGCCCTTCTCCAGGATCTTGTTGAAATCTTCAATAGTGTCGTTCACCTAAGGATGGTAGGGGTTTATTTTATAATGTTGGATCATGAAGTTTTGAAAAAATACGATGATTGTTTCATTAATGAATTGGTTCCCTTGGTCACTGGTGAGGCTCTAGGGGCACCCAAATTGAAAGATGATATTTTTGAAAATGAACCGAGCAGCAATGTCAGCAGTGCAATCTTTAATCAGTGTTATTTCAGCCCAACGGTTGAGATAGTTTATAGTAGTAATAATGTACCGAGTATGTGAGTTACATGTCAAAGGATTAATAGGCCCTATGAATCCCCCAACCCACTTTTTGAAGGCCTGGAGCACATGTACGGGATGTAGAGGAAGTTCATCCCTATGCGATGGTCATCCCACCTATTAACAAACATCACATTTTTTTACGTACTATTTCTCATCCCTGAAGAGCGTGCACCACTAGAGTCCTACTTGCAGTACTTATCTTGTGGGAGATTTTACCCCCACGTGTCCTCTCGCACCTCCAGAGTGTAATTCCAATAGCACATCCTCCTTTTCATGGTTTAGGACACATCATCGCAGTATCTGGTTGAGACCCATCTTGTACAATTTGCATGTGATTAGCTATTAATCCATAGCTCGAACCACCATATGCCTTCTTTGGGTTGATGTGTACTCTTCTAGACATTTTCCAGTGGCTAAGAATAGTATGATGTCTTCCAAATAGTTGGGGATGGCTTCAAACCAAAAAAAATCGACGTCCAGCGGTTTGTCATCTACTAACCCTACTGCTTCACCTGCTCTAGTTGGGAGAGATGGTCAAGCACTACATTCATCCTACCTAGCTTCACGATGACTTCGAATGAAAACTTCTGAAATAGCCAGAGCCATCAACAAATTCTCCCTTCCAGCACTAGCTTATTTACCAGGTACTTCAGTGAAGAGTGGTCAGTGGAGAACTTAAAGGGGCCACCCAAAAGATAGTGCATATATTTTTGTAGTGAGCACACCATCGCAAGAGCTTCACGTTCTATAGTGGTGTAGTTCCTCTCTGCAGTGGAATGTTTCCTATTAGTAAAGTAAATTGGGTGATCTAAATTACCATTAGGGTACTTTTAAGGTCTAAAATGGCCTACTAAGAAAAATGTACAACCAAAATAGACTTTATAAGAACCGATAGGATTCAAGATGATGACCTCAACCATGAGGGATGATTCATCATTTTTGGAGTAAAAAAGTAAAAATAATAAAACTACTTTTTCAACTCATATTTTCAACTTATATCCATAATTGTTTACTCAAATTTCGAGCAGGAGTACTCATTGGATGAAAAAATTAATTCCTCATCCAAGGAGTACTCATGTTGCATACTTTTGATGGACCCTACTACATGAAAAATGAGAAATACATGAAAAAACATGTTTGCAATCACGTTTTTCATGTATTTCTCATTTTTGGTGTAGCGGGGTCCATCAAAAGTATGCAACATGAGTACTCCTTGGATGAGGAATAAAATTATGCATCCAACAAGTGTTTCCGCTTAAAATTTGAGTAAACCCATAGGGAGATAAGTTGAAAATACTAGTTAAAAAATATTTCTTCTTTTTTCCCTCTAAAATTTGATGATGTAATCTAATCTTATTTTATTATTTCCACTATTATTTTATAATTTATTTAGGAGGCCCATTTTAGACCTCAAAATTCCCCTAATGCATCTCTAGGCTGGGCCAAAATAGCTCCCAAAGCAATCCCTGATGCATCAATATTGACATGATATTATTTATTCCAATCTGGGTAAACTAGGACTAGTGCACTTGCCAACTTCTCCTTTAACGTATTAAAGATGACATCACACTTATCGGTCCAAGCAAACTGTTCAAATTTCTTTAGCATCTTTTCCAATGGTGCAGTAATCAAGGAATAATTACAGATGAACCTACATTAGTATCATTTGTGGTTGAGAGTCTATCTTAATTGCTTAACACTAGTTGGTGGAGGAATATATACAATTAGTGCAACCTTGGAAGGGTCGAAACGCACTCCTTCCTTGCAAACTATATGCCCTAGCAATGTCCCAAAGGGTACAATGAAAATGGATTTCTTTAAGTTCAAATAAATCTATAGTTTCCTACAATGATCAAGCATTAACCTAAGAAATTTGAAGTGTCTTTTCAATAAGTCACTATACTTTCCAATCATCCATATACACCTCCATGAACTTGTGAATATAGTTGCAAAAAACAATCACGATCCTTGAAAACACTACAGGCACATTCTTCAACCCAAATAACATGACATGATAGGCATACGAGCCCCATTTAGTCGTGAAGTTGGTTTTCGTCTTCTCTTCTTCTGCAATATGAACGTGGTGATAGCCAGAGAACCCATTCATGAAGGAATACGCCTCGTTGAATGGCATAGGGAAGGGATCATGGACATAGGCATTGGTCAGGCTCCTATAAGCTATATAGATGCAAATCTCTTTGGAATCCTTCTTATTATGAATGATGATTAGACTAACCCACTCAGCTTCATCAACTAGAAAGATGAGGCCATTTACCAACATCTTGTTGATCTCTCTCTTCATCTTCTCCTTGACCCTTGGGTTTAATTGATATAGTTGATGTTTTACTGGACTCTTGTCCAGCTTTAGCACGATCTTCATTTCTCCCAATTCCCCTTTAATTCTATTGAGTTCTACAATGAATGAAAGGAAAATATCCCCATACTCCTTCAAAAGATTGAATATCTCCTTGGTGGCATGTTCATCCCAATAGTCCTCAATGGAAGCCAGTTTTGGTTTCTCTTCAGTCTTGATGTCATGCTTCCATAGTTTCAGAGATTGCAGCTATGGGCTAGTCATTATAGGACCATCTTCTATATCTCATTACCCCATGGACCCTTTAAAGGTCAAGTGCCTTAATCCTTCAAAATATTCTCTGCCAGGTTCGATATTTACCTTCCTGCAAGACAAAACCTCATTAAATCTTCATACATAGTTATGATTGAAGACATCATGGTCTCAATAGTCCTCAATAATATTTCTTGCTGGGAACATGACCATCTTGATTACTTTCAAGGCAACTGATATCCTCTTATCTTCGTCGGCAAGGGATAAATCCTCAATGAATTGGGTTGTCATGTGGTCCCACTCATTGGTCTATCTCTTATCTCTTCTTTAAGTTACCAAGCCTAAGGGAATTTTCCTAGAGTGTGGACGAAGCTATGCACCCATAGGCTCTTAGGAAATCCCTTCCCGGTCCACCTATATTTATATTTTTGGATATGCTAGTGAGGACCAGTGTATCCTTTGTACTTAATGAGATTGGGCGAGAAACCTTCGAAATAACCGAATCTGCCTATCAACGTGGACTTGGCCATCTCCCATCCTTGGAGGTGGTTATAATGGGAACCCCACCGCCTTTCCGACATCGCTTGAAGGATGACATCCAACAATGATATCGTGTGTGCTTCAAAAATGTTCAAATAAACTTCATTGATAAAATCAATAACAGAGCTCGTGCCATTAAAAATAGGGAATTCCCGTACCTTTGTACCAACCTAGTGGATATGACGAATAGTTCCACATCACCTCAAGTGGGTCTCATGGCCTCCTTACTCCCAATCATCCCATGTAGCTTCTAAACTAACCTTGAAGCTCTAAACACTCCTCCAACTAATTGACCCATTTGTTGTAAGATTTATGTAGTCTTCTCTCTTTCTTGTTGTCAACCAATATAATTTATCCAATAATTCAAGGTATTCCCTATCATCCACTAGCTCAGTGGACCTCGGGCCTTAATAAGGATCCAAGGGTTGAATCACCTTGACTCTGTCCAACTCAAAATTCAATGTTTCCCTCTCTATGTCAATCATTGCATAATTTTTGAAGGCCCAATTTATCCCCAACAATGTAGGATAGGGGTCCTTGTCTCCCATGATGTCTATGACTTCAAAATATGCATGTCTTTACTCTTTATATGTATACTTCCACATCTTCCATCCATCCAATTGGGAATATGCAATACAAATTATCCATGCGCAACTAAATTGGAGAGAATGCTAGCTTGGGTCTTCCAAGGGCTTACCAGGTCTTCCTTGGTAAAATGTTTACATATGAGCCCATATCTAAGATAGTATCCTTGATCTGGAACCCCACGATTTGGGAATTGACACAAAATTCCCTCTTCGTCCTTTTCTTGTTCCTCTGTACTCGTCTTAAGTTTCTTTCGAGCAAATTCATAGAAATGTGCCCTTCCTGTTGAGAAATAACAACAAGAAATTACAGTTTAATTTGTCCTTCAATTAAACTGTGAATTAAAATAGAATTATTTTCTCATAGTAATTCGAAAATAATTAATTAAGTTTAATTAACTTAATTAATTTAGGCAATTCGAATTGGAAGTCTTTTAGAAGACATGTATATGTTCTCCCTAACTTATAGGAGTTAAGGATGTGTTATGAATGAGTTGTAATTAGTTAACATAGTTTATTGAGTTAAGTCCAGTTAAATTAGTTCCAATCTGTTTCAGGAACTAATAGTCAGTAAACTAATGTAAGACTTTAAGCTCCTGTGGTCATTATTTTGTGTAGTGAGCAAATTGTCAGTTGGGACACTAGTGACCTAATTAGTGCTACTCTAGTTAACTGAAGATGCCACCATCAGAAACTCATGCATGTTGATTCTAAGAAAGACACAGTTGAAACTAGAGTGTAGGGATAGTGTACTATTTGTTTTAGATTTTTCTGAGTTGCATTGATAGTGCATGCATTCAAGCACTGATCCTTGATGGATTGCACTATTTTTAGAGGCTTTATTTCCCTTTAAATACAAGCTATTCTCCATAGGAATTACACATTGGAATAGAGACTTGGAGAGCTTGTGAATTGGCTAAGATTTGGCCTTGAGCTTGCTTATGAGTTGGAGATTGATTTTTTTGAGTGCTAGGATTGTTCTAGAGAGAACAAGCATTGTAATTTCATCATGATTTTCCAGATTAATACAAAACAAATAGCAGGTTTTTGAGATGTGGCTTTACTCAGATATTTATTGTGTTATGTGCCTTTGATTCTCTTCCTCTATTGATTATTATTTTTTCAATGTTTAAGTCTTATGTTGTAAAGAGTAGAAGTAGATTCTTGTCTCGTTCTTTAGAAAATTGCATTAGCTTGTGAATCTATAGGATTTTCTACATGTATTGGAGAAATATTTTTTTTGGGCCGAGAGTTTGCAGAGAATTTCTATGCAACATTTTAAGAAAAAAATTGCATATTTGGATTTGTTGGGAAAAGATAACCAAATTCAAAAAACAAATCGGTCGAATTAGAGTTCGGATGAGGGGGATATCATTGATTAAAATCATCTCTCTCGAGGAGATTTCTAAGTTTTGAGTTTCTAGATTACATGTGAAAGTCAAATTTGCATACATACTTTAGGATTGGCAGATGGCATTCCATGAGTTGATGCTTCAGTATGCCTTGGAAGGCAGCTCAGATTTCATAGCCTAGAGGGACAGGATGGAGGTTGTGCTAGAAGATAATGGCTTGAAGGAATTCATTGATCAAGAAGTCCCCAAGCCAGCAGCTACGAATGCACATAACTTGGTCGAATATAAGAAGTGTGTGGTGAAGACAAGGCAGATAATCCTTGATGGAGTTCGGGGCCACATTGTCGCAAGTATCCATGGCAAGGAAACTCTGCATGCTATGTGGAAAACATTGACGAACTTGTATCAAAACAGCAGTGATCAAAGGAAGTTGGCACTGAAGGATATACTTCGTAGAATCAAAATGGAGAAAGGCGAGATGATTCCAAAGTACTTGACCAAGTTCACTCAATGTTGGGATGAACTTGGAAGTGTTGGAATCATAGTTGCAAGGAGGATATGGTGATACTTTCTCTTCTTGGACTCCTAAAGGCTTGGCATAGTTATCAAGACTCTGTCAATGGTCAGGAGAAGCTCCCAGATTATGAACGACAATGGTCAGATTTGATGCAAGATGAGATCAGGATGAACACCAGGGATGGCTCTTCATCAAAGACTAATGATGAAGAGAATTGTGCATTAGCAATTAAGGCAAGGAAGGGGAAAGGTAAAATTTCTTGTTCCAAATCAGATTCTTATCATGGAGGTAAGAAGAAGGACATGACGAATGTTAAATGCTTTCATTGTCAGAAGATGGTTCACCTTGCTACAAATTGTCCATTGAATAAGTCCAAGGAGAATTCCTAAGGAGGAGTGGCAGGTGAGGCTTTGGCCTCCCAATTCGAATTAGACTTTTCCCTCATTGCATGCATGGTGTCTTCAATGATGGGAAGTGTATGGTACTTAGACAGTGGAGCTTCTTTCCACATGACTAGTGACAAGGAGTTATTCAGTGAACTGGAGGAGAAAGATCTCAAGATGCATATCAAGATGGGTGATGACAGTAAGTATAGTGTTACTAGTGTGGACACTATTACTTTTCAGAGGGAGCATGAACCCCCACTCACCTTGAAGAATGTTATGCATGTACCTGGACTATGAAGAACCTGGTATTTGTTTCCATTCTTCAGGATAGAGGCTAAGATGTGATATTTTTGAAAGGAAAGGCATTCCTTCGACACATAGCCACAAGTCAAGTAAAGAAGATAGGGATTCAGGTGAAGAATCTCTATAAGATGGAGGTAGAGGAGTGTGTTGCTTTGAGTTGAAAAGCAGAAAATATGTTGAGCTGAGACACAGTGATTTGTGGCACAAGTGATTGGACCACTTGCATCATGGGGCTTTGAAGATATTGCAGCAAATATCTATTGGTATTCCCAAAGGTATGCTTGAGCAAGTTGATACATTCAAGGGTTGTACTTTGGGAAAATACACCAAGTCTTCCTTTGGAGATAGAGACAGTCGAGCAGAGTCTATTCTAGAGAGAGTCCATTCAGATGCGTGTGGACCATTCTCGACAGTATCCACCACCAAACACATGTTTTATGTTATATTTGTAGATGACTCTTCTCGTAGATGCTGGATATTTTTCATGTAGAGGAAGGATCAGGAATTCACAAAGTTTTGTGAATTCAAAGCATTGGTCGAGAAAGAGTCAGGAAATAAGGTTAAAGCTCTATGGAGTGATAACGATGGAGAATATGTCTTCAATGACTTTTAGAACTTTTGCGGAGTGGAAGGGATTAAATGAGAGTTGATGGCACCTCATAACCTTCAATAGAATGGGTTTGTTGAGTGGAAGAACATGAGCATTGTAGGGGAAGCAAGGGAAATGTTGCATGATCAGAGCCTATCACTACACTTGTGGGCTGAGGCATGCAACACAACAGTTTATGTTCAAAATCGTAGCCCACTTCGAGTACTTGACAGTAAAACATTAGAGGAAGCTTATTCTGATAAGAGGCCAGATGTTGGTCACTTCAAGATTTTTGGGTCATCAGTCTATTTCCATGTGACCAAAGATGCACAGAAGAAGCTTGAGCCAATAACAAAGTTGGGGATATTTGTGGGATACATTGATACTCCCCACAACTATCGGGTGTACATGCAAACTAGTCAGATGATGGTGGTTGACAGTGATGTCAAGTTTGATGAGGAGAAGGCCATGCGAGTATCCCTTGAGAGGGAGCTTGAGCTACATGTAGAGGAGGAAATTTTAGTTCCTAAGGTTGAGGAGCCTCATATTGATGTCGAGCAGCAACATACAGAGGTTTCGGGAGTGGAGACATCCACTCAGGCAGAGTCTTCCAGAGAGGGAAGAAAGCACACTAGAGAGGCTGACAGATTGTTGGATGATGCATGGGAGAATGTGGGAGCACCCTCTTATCAGTGCAGACAAAGGAGGTCACAATAGAGGTACACTAGATACATGGCACTTATGGGTGCATGTGTTGTGATAGAGCCATATTCCTTTAAGGGAGTAGTGTAGCAGCCAATTTTGGTTGATGAGATGGTGGAGGAGTATGACTCCATAGTTTGAAACAGTGTTTGGGATGTGGTCCCAAGACCAGAGGACATGTCATTTGCGAGCTCCCGTTGGATTTACAAGGTAAATCAAGCTGCAGATGGTAGTTTAGAGAAGCGTAAGGCTAGATTTGTGGCCTGTGGCTTTTCATAGGTAGAGGGGATTGACTATGATGAGACCTTTGATCTTGTTGCAAGGTACTCATCTATCATATCTATTTTGGCACTATCTGCACAGATGGGTTGGAGTATACATCAGATGGATGCGAAGAATGCCTTCCTCAATGGCATGATTGAGGAAGAGGTGTACATAGAGCAGCATGAAGGTTTTGAAACCTTGGACCATGAGTCACATGTGTGCCAATTGAAGAGAGCGTTGTATGGGCTGAACCAAGCACCTCATGCTTGGTACACCAGGATAGATAGCTACTTCACTAGGTTGGGCTTCATTAAGAGTGAAGTGCATGTGAACCTACATCACATAGTGGTGGAATGTAAGCTATTGATCATTGTACTTTATGTAGATGATCTTATACTGACCATTGATGAGAAGCTAATCAAATATTGCAAGGAGGACCTTGCAAGAGAGTTTGAGATGAAGGACATGGGGCTCATGCATTGCGTTCTTGGCATGGAGGTGAGGCGGGGAGATGGGTAGTTGTTTGTTTCTCAAGGAAAATGTACCAATGAGATACGTAGGAGATTCTGCATGAAGAGCATTAAACCCATGGAGACTCCTTTAGATAATAACTAGAGGAAGAAGGATGCTACTTCAAGAGAAGTAGTGGAAGCTATTGTATACAGATAGCTTGTGGGTTCACTCATGTATTTTGTGAACACACAACTAGATATGTGTTATGCAGTTAACCAACTTAGTTAAGCGATGGTTAGGCCTACCAAGCTGTATTGGAAGGCAACAAAGCATGTATTGAGATACCTTAGAGGCACTACACAGTTTGGGTTGTGGTACATACGGGTAGAGGGAGTGAAGCTTCAAGTCTTCACCAATGCAGAATGGGTGGGGAGTCCATCTGATAGGAAGTGCACATTAGGAGGGATCTTTAGTATTGGGTTAGCTGCAGTTTCTTGGTACAACAAGAAACAAAGATCGATTGCACTCAATTCAATAAAGGCAGAGTACATGGCTGCAAGTAAAGCAGCATGTGAGACTCTCTGGATGAGGAAGATCCTGGTTTATTTGTTTGGTCAGTAGATGGATCCAAAAATGATTTATTATGATAACCAAAGTTGTATCAAACTCTCTAAAAATCCAGTTTTTCATTATCCATCCAAGCATATAGATATTTAGTATCATCATATCAGAGATTGTGTATTGAGGAAGATCATGTTGTTAGATTACATTCCCACATATGAGAAAGATGCTAACATCTTGACAAAGGCATTGCCAAGATGTAAATTTGAGTTTCAAAGACATAGGATTGGGGTAGTGGATAATCCCTTTCTTCTTGAGAGGGAGTGTTGAGAAATGGAAACAAGAAATTCTAATTTAATTTGTCCTTGAATTAAACTGTGAATTAAAATAGAATTCTTATCTCATGGTAATTTGAAAATAATTAATTAAGTTTAATTAACTTAATTGATTTAGGAAATTCGAATTGCAAGTCTTTTAGAAGACATGTATATGTTCTCCCTAACTTATAGGAGTTAAGGATGAGTTATGAATGGGTTTTAATTAGTTAACTCAGTTTATTGAGTTAAGTCCAGTTAAATTAGTTCCAATCTATTTCAGGAACTAATAGCGAGTAAACAATGAGTTGGGACACTAGTGACCTAACTAGTGCCACTCTAGTTAACTGGAGATTCCACCATCAGAAACTCATGCATGTTGATTCTGAGAAAGACCCAATTGAGACTAGAGTGCAGGGACATTGTACTCTTTGTTTTAGATTTTTTTGAATTGCACTGAAAGTGCATGCATTCAGGAACTGATCCTTGAGGAATTGTGCTATTTTTAGAGGCTTTATTTCCCTTTAAATACAATATATTCTCCATAGGAATTACACATTGGAATAGAGACTTGGAGAGCTTGTGAATTGGCTAAGATTTGGCATTGAGCTTGCTTATGAGTTGGAGATTGAATTTGCTAAGTGTTGGGATTGTTCTAGTGAGAACAAGCAATGTAATTTCATCTTGATTTTCTGGATTAATACAAAACAGATAGTGGGGTTTTGAGTTGTGGCTTTACCTAGGTATTTATTGTGTTATGTGCCTTTGATTCTCTTCCTTTGTTGATTATTGTTTGCTCGATGTTTATGGGCTTCCACTATAAAGAGTAGAAGTAGATTCTTGTCTCTTGCTTTAGCAAATTGCATTAGCTTGTCAATCTACAGGATTTTATACATGGTATCAAAGCAAGATTATTTTTTGGGCCGGGAGTTTGCAGAGAAGTTCTAAGAATTTTTGTGCAAAATTTTCAAGAAATATTGAAGATTTTGATTCCTTGGGAAATGATACCTAAATTCAAAAAACAATTGGTGGAATTGGAGTTTAGATGAGGGCAATAACGTTGATTTAAAATTAGCTCTCTCAAGGGATTTCTGAGTTTTGAGTTTCTGGGTTAGAAGTGAAAGTCGAATTTTCATACATACTTCAAGATCAGCAAATGGCATTCCATGGGTTGAGGCTTGAGTATGCCTTGGAAGGCAACTCTGATTTCATAGCCTGGAGGGACAAGATGGAGGCTATGCTAGAATATAATAGCTTGAATGAATTCATTTATCAAGAAGTCCCCAAGCCAGCAGTTGCGGATGAAAAAAACTTGGCCGAATGGAAGAAGTGTGTGGCGAAGGCAAGGTGAATAATCCTTAAGGGAGTTTGAGACCACATTGTTTCGAGTCTCCATGGCAAGGAAATTCTACATGGTATGTGGAAAACATTGACATACTTGTATCAGAATAGCAGTGATCAAAGCAAGTTGGCACTGAAGGATAAAGTTCGTAAAATCAAGATGGAGAAAGGTGAGATGATTCCAATGTACTTGACCAAGTTCACTCAATTTTGGGATGAACTTGGAAGTGTTGGAATCACAGTTTCTGAGGAGGATATGTTGAGCCTTTCTCTTCTTGGAATCCTGAAGAGTTGGCATAGTTATCAGGACTCTATCAATGGTCAGGAGAAGCTGCCAGATTGGGAACAACTATGGTTAGATTTGATGCAGGATGATATCAGGAGGAACATCAAGGATTGCTCTTCATCAAAGACTGATGATGAAGAGAATTGTACCTTAGTGATTATGGCAAGGACGAGAAAGGTAAAATTTCTCATTCCAATTCAGATTCTTATCATGGAGGTAAGAAGAAGGACATGATGAAAGTTAAATGCTTTCATTGTCACAAGATGGGTCACCTTGCTACAAATTGTCCATTGAAGAAGTCCAAGGAGAAGTCCTCAGGAGAAGCGGCGGGCAAGGCTTTGGCCTCCCAATTTGAATTAGACTTTTCTCTCATTACATGTGTGGTGTCTTCAATGATGGGACGTGTTTGGTACTTAGACAGTGGAGCTTCTTTCCACATGACTGGCGACAAGGAGTTATTTAGTTAATTGGAGGAGAAAGATCTCAAGATGCATATCGAGATGGGTGATGACAGTAAGTATAGTGTTACTAGTGTGGGCACTATTACTTTTCAGGGGGAGCATGCGGCTCCACTCACCTTGAAGAATGTTATGCATGTACACGCACTGATGAAGAAGTTGATATCTATTGCCATGCTTGAGGATAGAGGCTATGATGTGACCTTTTCGAAAGGAAAGGTGTTCCTCTGACACATAGCCACGGGTCAAGTAATTGGACCACTTGCATCATGGGGCTTTGAAGATATTACAACAAATCTCTACCGGTCTTCCCAAAGGTACGCTTGATCAAGTTGATACATGCAAGGGTTGTACTTTGGGACAATACACCAAGTCTTCCTTTGGAGATAGAGACAACCTAGCAGATTCTATTCTAGACAGAGTCCATTCAGATGTGTGTGGACCATTCTCGGCAATATCCACTGCCAAACATAGGTATTATGTTATATTTGTAGATGATTATTCTTGTAAATGTTGGATATTTTTCATGCAGATAAAAGATCAAACATTCACAAAGTTTTGTGAATTCAAAGCATTGGTCGAGAAAGAGCCAGGCAAGAATTTTAAAGCTCTAAAGAGTGATCATGAGGGAGATTATGTCTCCAATGAGTTTCAGAACTTATGTGCAACGGAAGGGATTAAACGAGAGTTGACAACAACTCATAATGCTCAACAGAATGGGGTTGCCAAGAGGAAGAACGAGATCATTCTAGGGGAAGAAAGGGTGATGCTGCATGATTAAGGCCTACCACTACACTTGTGGAATCATCCATGCAACACAACAATTTGTGTTCAAAACCATAGCCAACATCGGATACTTGAGAGTAAAACATCAGAGGAAGCTTATTCTGGTAAGAGGCTAGATGTTGATCACTTCAATATTTTTGGGTCATCGGTTTATTGCCACGTGACCAAAGATGCACAGAAGAATCTTGAGCTAATAACATAATTGGGGATCTTTTTTGAGAACATTCATACTCCCCACAACTATCTTGTGTACATGCAAACCAGTCAGATGATGGTGGTTCACACGGATGTCAATTTTGATGAGGAGAAGACCATCCAAGTAGCCCTTGAGAGGGAGATTGAGCTACATGTGGAGGAGGAACTTTTAGTTCCTAAGGTTGAGGAGCCTTAGATCGATGTGGAGCATCCACATGCAGAGGTTCTGAGAGTGGAGACATCCACTCAAGCAGAGTCTTCTAGAGAGGGAAGAAAGCACACTAGAGAGGCTGACATATTATTGGTTGATGCAAGGGAGAATGTGGGAGCACCCTTTTCTCAACACAGACAGAGGAGGTCACTAGAGAAGTACACTAAATACATGGAACTTATGGGTGCATGTGTTGTGATAGAGCCATCTTCCTTTCAGGAAGTAGTGCAACAGCCAGTTTGGGTTGATGCGATGGCGTTGGAGTATGACTCCATAGTTCGAAACAGTGTTTGGGATGTGGTTCCAAGACCAGAGGACAAGTCAGTTGTGAGCTCCTGTTGGTTTTACAAGGTAAAGCAAGCTGTAGATAGTAGTGTGGAGAATAATAAGGCTAGATTTGTGGCCTGTGGATTTTCACAGGTAGAGAGGATTGACTATGATGTGACCTTTTCTCCTATTGCAAGGTACTCATCTATCAAATCTATTTTGGCACTATATGCACAAATGGGTTGGAGTATCCATCATATGGATGTGAAGAATGCCTTCCTCAATGGCATGCTTGAGGAAGAGGTGTACATAGAGAAGCCTGAAGGTTTTCAAACCTTGGACTGTGAGTCACATGTATGCTGACTCAAGAGAGCATTGTATGGGCTGAAGAAAGCACCTCGTGCTTGGTACACTAGGATAGATAGCTACTTCACTGGGTTAGGCTTCACAAAGAGTGAAGCAGATGCAAACCTGTATCACATAGTGGTGGAAGGTAAGCTATTGATCATTGTACTTCATGTAGATGATCATATACTCACAAGTGATGAGAAGCTCATCAAATATTGCAAGGAGGACCTTGCAAGAGAGTTTGAAATGAAGGACACAGGGCTCATGCATTACTTTCTTGAAATGGAGGTATGGCAGGGAGAAGAGATGCAGAATTGTTTGTTTCTCAAGGAAAGTATGCCAATGAGATGCTCAGAAGATTCTGCATGGAGAGAAATAAACCCATGGAGACTCCTCTAGCTAGTAACTAGAGGAAGGAGGATGCTACTTAAGGAGAAGTAATGGAAGCTACTTTTTATAGGCAGCTTGTGGGTTCACTCGTGTATTTGGTGAACATGTGACCAGGTATGTGTTATGTAGTTAATCAGCTTAGTTAAGCGATGGTTAGGCCTACCAATATGTATTGGAGGGAAACAATGCATGTATTGAGATACCTTAGAGGCACTACACAGTTTGGGTTGTGGTATAGACGGATAGAGGGAGTGAAGCTTCAAGGCTTCACTAATGTAGATTGGGCGGGGAGTCCATCTGACTGGAAGAGCACATGAGGAGGGGTCTTTAGTATTAGGTCAGTTGCAGTTTCTTGGTGCAATAGGTAACAAAGATCAGATGCATTAAGTTTTGTAGAGGCAGCATACATGGTTGCAAGTCAAGTAGCATGTGTGGCTATCTAGATGAGGAAGATCTTGGTTGGTTTGTTTGGTCATCAGATGGATCCGACAGTGATTTATTGGTATAATCAGTGTTGTATCAAACTCTTTGAAAATCTATTTTTTCATGATCAGTCCAAGCATATAGATATCCAGTATCATCATCTCAAAGATTGTGTATTGAGGCAGATCATATTGTTAGATTACATTCCCACAGAGGAGGAAGATGTTGACATCTTGACAAAGGCATTGCCAAGTTGTAAATTTGATTTTCACAAAGACAGGACCGAGGTAGTGGATAATCCCTTTCTCGTTGAGAGGGAGTGTTGAGAAATGGCAACAAGAAATTCCAGTTTAATCTGTCCTTGAATTAAACTGTGAATTAAAATAGAATTTTTTTATCATAGCAATTTGAAAATAATTAATTAAGTTTAATTAACTTAATTAATTTAGGAAATTCAAATTGGAAGTCTCTTAGAAGACATGTATATGTTCTCCCTAACTTATAGGAGTTAAGGATGAGTTATGAATGAGTTGTAATTAGTTAACTTAGTTTATTGATTTAAGTCTAGTTAAATTAGTTCCAATCAGTTTCAGGAACTAATAGTGAGTAAACAGTTAGTTGGGACACTAGTGACCTATTTAGTGCTACTCTAGTTAACTGAAGACTCCACCATCAGAAACTCATGCATGTTGATTCTGAGAAATGACCAGTTGAGACTAGAGTGCAGGGACAGTGTACTATTTGTTTTAGATTTTTTTAAGTTGCACTGATAGTGCATGCATTCAAGAACTGATCCTTGAGGGATTGCACTAATTTTAGAGGCTTTATTTCCCTTTAAATACAAGTTATTCTCCATAGAAATTACACAATGGAATAGAGACTTGTAGAGCTTTTGAATTGGCTAAGCTTTTGCCTTGAGCTTGATTATGAGTTGGAGATTGAATTTTCTAAGTGTTGGGATTGTTCTAGAGAGAACAAGCGTTGTAATTTCATGTTTGTTTTCCATATTAATACAAAACAAATAGTGGGTTTTTTAGTTGTGGCTTTCCCTGGATATTTATTGTGTTATGTGCCTTTGATTCTATTCCTCTATTGATTATTGTTTGCTCGATGTTTATGGGCTTACATTGTAAATATTAGAAGTAGATTCTTGTCTCTTGCTTTATCAAATTTCATTAGCTTGTGAATCAACGGGATTTTCTACTCTTCCAAGAGCTCCCCATCTTTGACAGTAGCCTTAATCCTCTTCCGAAACTACCTCGACATCTTCTCATCTTTCATGATTTTCAAGAACAACTTGAACCATTCTACTACAGGTTAGGAAGTGCTCTGTGGTAGCCTTGGGATTTTATCCTTCAATAGTTATGGTTTCTCCCCTTGGTTGCCATTGGTCATAATCAATTGTTTGAATATCTCCATGGCATCTTTATAATAGTACTTTTGGTGGTTAGAATCATAAGAGCTCTTTGGCGAGGCAAGCTTTATGACCGTTGCTTGCTTTGTGGCCCCAAAGTCAACTCTGATTTGTTTCCTCCCTGATGACTATGTTAATGTTTGAGATCAAATCTAGTTCGGGTTCCTGTGATTCTACATTAATAAAATTTTATCCCCTCTATCGGTTGTGCTCCTCCCACCTAGAGATTAGTTCCAGGAAATCCTCTGTTGCATGCATGTTGGATCTACACTAGGAGCACCAAGGTCTTCTAAGTAGTGGGAAGTCCCTAGAAACATGCCCATCCTAGTCACAATTATAGCAACGGATCGTACCTTTGCCTCCCATTTGTCTCCCCTTGTTCCTCCACTTCCCCTCCCTCAAGGAGCTTCATTAATTCTAAAGGAAGAATGATCCAGTCAGTCAACTAGAGCATCTACGACCCTACATTGATCTATGTGGTGAGTCAACGAGCCACAGAATTCACATAAAAAAATTGGATTGGAAGTTCGAATATTTTTGTAAAATTGAATATAGGCACAGAAGATGCCCATATGTTTGGAAAATTTCACAATATTCTCTAGGAGACACACACTGCTGGTTGGGAAAAGTGTGAAACTGTGTGCAGCCTGCATATAATCCTTACATACCAATTTGTGAAATTATAGCAGTGGGTAAGGATGTAGAAGGACCTATCGGCATGGAGGGAGTGCTCAGTCCCCTCAATCTGGGGTACTTTATGGCATGATTCCCTTTGATGTGGAAATTGGTACACTACATTTGAGGTCGCACAAGTAGAGATGGGTGCATGTCTCTCAGCTTCTCAGTCATATCATTGATATGGTGCTACAACCCTATGAGAGTAGGATCATTGGACATTGATCCCCCTCAATTTTTGTGAGGATACCTTGCCATAGCCTCATTAGTAGTTGCTTTTTCAAGTGCATCTTGTAGGGTGTCAATCTTTTGTTGAGTCAATGATGTATAGGTGAGAGGAAATAATGCCTTGATGGACCAATCCTACTTGTGATTAGGATCAATGGGGTAACTCAAATTTCCAATGGCATCGATAAACCTTTGCATCATCTCCCACTACATTTCCCCCTCTCGCTACTCGATTTCCCACAGTTTAGATAACCCATGTTGGTTATTTTTTGGAATGTTTAATTATTGAATGAATTCCTGTCGAAATTCATCGATTGTGGGATTCTGTTACACAATGGACCACTTGATGAACCACCTAAGTGCTCTCTCTTAGAGATTGGTATGAAATTCAATGAGTTTGGTAGCATATGGAGTCCAGCGAGCTCTCTAGATAGCCTCACACACGTACCAATGTTTCTCAACATCCTCATTCTCCCTTCTGGAGCACTCAGGGTACTAACTAAAATACCTTGCCATGTTTCCAACCATATGTGGTTGAACCGTTGAGACAAGTATGTACCCCTAAGAGCTGGGTTGCAAAGAACCTTGGAGACCTAAATAATAATTACTATTTCTACCACTGGAGATACCATCCCTGTAGGTATTGTATACTTTATGAACCTTTATGACTCTAACTAGCTTAGAGAAAAATTGAATAGAGTTTTGAAAAAGTACCAGGGGGAGGTTGGGGTAAGTGTTACCTAAACTGTTGGGCAATGAGTTACTATTCTTGGGAGAAGCATCATCTTTTGGAAACAACCTCCTTATCACAAAGTGCATGTCTTCATCTGAGCCCACCCCTTGGTCCATAGGGCCCAATTCATCCAGCATCTCCATCTATCTTAGTGAGAGGAAATCTCTCCTACCTCTTTCTATTTGTGCCCCATCAGTGGTCCTAGATTCTCCCACTAGGATAGCACTCACCATATCACTATCCCATTCATTTCACAACGCCAGTCGGCTTAGTCTTTCTTCACACACTTCTAGACTACTCAATACCGCTCCTTCTTGGTGCAACTCCCTTTGTTGTCTATGAATTTCCTGCAAATCTCTCTCTCGCCATTCCACAGTTATCTATGCCCTCATTTCTACTCTTAGGTCCCTAGCCTTCCTAGATTCATTTGTTTCCATCTCTTCGACATTTTCATCACACAAAACCAGGTGACATTTCTCCCCCAATACTCCCCCCAGTACTAGAGCTTTAAGTAGCCATGGATTGGTCGTGAGCCAAGAGTGGGTTTTCTTCCACCATTAAGACTTTACCCACAATGGAATATCCTTCAACATCCTTCCCTGCAACAATAAACTGAAGATGTCCTCAGCCTTACAAAAGGACATATGGCCTTCTGTAGCAAACTCAATGATGTAGCCTTTTAAAGTAGAATGTACCCAAAAATCGATGGCCTAAGTTAGGTCTGTATCAAGCTAGTGTAAGTCAACTATATAGTCCCTTCTTTTGTCTGCAACCTTTGGAACCAATTGTAAATATATTCTAGGAACTTACACCATAATATCTCATACTGGTCACTCACAGAATCTGTATACAAAACTTTTTCCTTCACCTGCTTCACACTCTTTTGATAGACTTGCGCTTACTGAGAAATAAACCGCTCTACCTACTCATGCCTCCAATATTGAACATCCTTCTTAAAAATCCTTGACACCATGTTCTTGGTCCCTTTCATAAATTTCAGCTCCCGAAAATGGAACAATTTATTGGAAAAAAAATGTAAAAGATAGAGACCCTAGGTTCAAACACATGGTCCAACAAAGGGTCCGTTGTAGTCTAGTGCAACATCTACATTTTTACCTTACTCAAAAGAAGTAAGGCATCTCACCTTAGGTGTGTTGATACCTTACTAGGATAGGGACTAGAGACAGACATCAAGGAGGGTTACGCAATGATTATCACCCACATTTATTCTAGGAAATCACATTATCATACATGCAACTAGTGCAAATTATGACTTGCAACACATCCAAAGAGACATATAACATTCAAATTCATGCATAAGAAAAATTTAAAAAGGGCCATGTGTTGGGGCAATTATATGAATGATATATCACCACAAATTAAATTATCAACTAGGGATTCATAATCACTAGAGATGATACATTATATGTGTCGATAACGGATAAGTTCATATGTCTGATGAGTATAACCTAGATAAGAAGCATTCAAAATTGAGACAAATTTTGCTCTAACTTCCTCACACCATTGGGAAGAAAAACTCAGAAATAAAATCTTAATAAGCATGTAATCTAATGGTTCTTTCTTGGATAATAAGTTTTTCCATTTACAGGCTCATCAAACGAAAATATGGATTCAGCTTTTTTTTCCTATAGCAATTGATTTCAATTAACTTACTCCAATCAAGCATCAAAGAAAACATTCCTAATCTAACTAGTTCTAAAGGAAGCCACACATTCTTGTATAGGAAATGTTAGGTATGACAAGAGTCTTCACTTAACAGCACATGTAGGTTAATGGTGAGATCTTTGTCCTTAACTCTTCCTACTCTTTCAAATTAGAATTCAACACTTAAATCTACATCATGAGAAATAAGTTTGCATTCATAAAGCCAATGAGTTATCACTCAGAAAGTAACATTTCGATATTTATGTCTCACACTCTCAAATATATTATTTACATAAAATCAAAACTAGAATCATATCAAACACTCTGAAATTGAATTATAACACTAAGTCACTCTTTACACATAAACAAAACTAAACTCATAATGACTGTAATGAAAACTTCCCTTGATGGATTCAGTGGGCCCTTACCGAACTACCAAGGAAATCCGGAAGAATTTATAGAACTAATAAATCTACTAACACATCAAATCCATCAATTGTTGAGCATATTATTGATTTCAGAAGAAAGGATTAACAAAATCAAGTCTCCAGTATAACAGTAATGTTAAAAATGTATCTCCAACTTTAACTGCAACTCTCTCTTACTGTCTCACTAAATCTCTCTTACTAACTAACACCTATCATCTTCGATCCTTCTCTTATATAGAAATAGTTGTTACATACAAAGTTAAAGGACATGATCAAATCATTATAAAAATATACAGTTCGCTTTCTTTACATGTTTGTCTTCATCCTCATGACACGCAGTGCATGAGTGATGAAGCATATCATCTCAATTTTCCATAAAAAGGTAATGCGCTGACCATCAATTCCCTCGGTCTCATCAAAGGCATCTCACTCAATCCATCGATGTTGAAGAATTGGGTTAAGTACCAAATGAACTCGGGTGGTGTAGCACAACCACATGTACCAGATGAACACAGTCAGATGAGTGATATTGGTGTCGGATGAACACAGGCATGTTGATATTGGATGAGAATCGGTACTAGATAAATGAAGGCACACATGTACCAGATGGGTGCAGGTGCATGGGTACCGGATAAGCAAGAACACAGGTATTGGATGAGCTACGTTGGTACTAGATGAGTAGGAACAAGGTCTAAAAATACATGTGCACAAATCCAAACATTTAGAGAGTACAAAGAATAATTTTTTCATTCCTACTTGTTAGTGTTAGTACTTGCAAGCTTCCACCAGTGATAAAACATGCTCTTACAAAGTGTTCTTAGGGTGTCAAAATCATTTTTTTCATTTCAGTGAGTCTTCAAGTAAAAATTTGGTCACTGGGTATTAGATCTAGGACTATTTTCACTCCTTCCAAAGTTTTCCAAGTATTGGTCCATGTCACCTCTCAGTTGAGTGTACCATCATTAAAAGAGTTTTCATCATTATTACAGGTTCCAAACTATCATTTGTAAGTGAGTGGGTCATCTTATACCTTATTGCCTCAATTGTGCTTTTAAGGCTCATTTCCCTCTCCTATGGTTTTGAGGGCATTTTTCTTGGTTCCATGAATCTCATGATCAAAAAATCAACAAAACTTATATCCTAATGCTCATATACCTTCCCCTACCCTTCATAGACCTTCTTAAACACTTCCCATCACTTATATCCCTCAAATTCACAATTTTCCCACAAACTCTAGCCTATTGTTACAATTTGACACTTTTTTTAGGCTAGGCCTGTGTTTTTCCCTTTTGGACCCCTTACCCCCTCTTAATATTTGAAATTCCACTTTCCCTTGTTTCCTAACATCCCTCCCTACCTCCAAAAATTTTCCTAAGAATTTAGAATCCCCCATCCCCTTCATTTCCCTTCATTTCTACAAATCCCCTATTTTCCCTTCACTAAACCCTAATTTCATCTCCCACTAAGCTAGGGTTTGCTATGGAATCAGAGATATCTGAGTATAGGAGGCATAAGGGATTCTGTAGGTATGATTCCATTTCATATCATCAACATCAGGTCTCCATCATTTGTCAAGAAGTCATTCCAAGGGACAAGTCATTCACCACACATAAGGGTCAGTTTTTCTTTGAACTGTGTTTCTGACCAAGAAAATATGAATTTGACAAAAGTGAGAGAGGTTGTTGTCTATCATAGAAGAAAGAAGAAAAACATCCTTAATTTTTTACACAAGTTTCATGGTATTGGATAAATGTCAAAACTACAGGTGTCACAGGAGAGTTGCTGCACTTCTGGAGTGACCTTGGGAAAATCACGTATTCTCCTAGCTAGAGTGTCCAAATGACTTGATTGATAAGTCAAATGACAACTAGACTGGAATAGATCTCCAATGAACTACAATGAGCTCAATTTGGAGTTTAGGAAGACCTCCAAAATTTTCCTACAGCAACATTCTGCATTTTTTCACCCTTATTCTGCATTTTTTACTAGTTTTGGGAGATTGAGTTTTTGACAGGTGAAATGAGCTCCAAATTGAAAAGTAAAGGAAGATATGGAAATTAGACTCGATAATATTTCCAATGAGCTATCGCAAGCCTAATTGGACACAGGGAAAGCCTCCAAAAGTGGCCTGCAAAAATTGTTACGCATAGCCTTATGGCATTGCGCATAGGAAAATTTTCTGCTAAACTGGATCTATGCGCAGCACCACTGGCACTGCGCTTTTCCTAGGAGAACCTAATGACAAAAAGTAGAATTCCATTGGATTTATAATGATGTAATCATGCTCCCTGTGCATTTTCTAAATTTTTGGAGCAAAATTGGTTGGTCAAAAGGTCAAAAAACACCCCAAAATGACCTTTCTGCCCTCTTTTCTACCATGGCGTTGCACATAGAAGAAGTCTTTGGAGAATAAGTTTTTTAGGGTCAAATTAAATCCAAATGGAAAAATAAAGGCATAATTGGAAAGTAGATGGGACAGGCTTTCCAATGAGCTATCATGAGCTCAATTTGGACACCAGGAAGGCCTCCAAAATGGCCCTGCAAAAAGTATTGCGCATAGCTTTTTGGCGCTGTGCGTAGGACAAATTTCTGCTAAATTTTCACTTTACTATGCCATGACTGTAATTTTTGGGTTTTCTCTCATGTATGATGTTTTTTCTAATGTAACTAGTGACTAGGCATGTAAATAATATGAATATTAGTTACTGGATAGTAGATTCATTGGATCAAAAGTTCTCTTGAAGTCAAATGAATCAGTGTCTTCCCTTTTAGAGGCAAGTTGTTAGGGTTGCCTAGATTCCAGTTTCTTGTTCAACTTTAGATGGATTAGTTCCTCATCTAAGGCATTCAACCCCTAAGGATGGGAGGAGGTTGAATTGAGGTCTATATCTTATTTTTCTTTCTCATTGTAAAGGGTTGGACTCAATAGGATGCTTATGTTTTGATTAGATATCATTTTGTACCAGTTACAGCAGGAGATTAATGAAAAATTGCAGCTATTTCTTTGGGATCCATGTGGTATGATGATTAGTTCAGTTTTTCTTATGTTTTCATGTTTTAAAATGTGTTTTTGACTCCATTTCATCATTTCATACTCTTTATGTGAATGTATACAAGTATGAAAACCAAAATCCATAACTTGTATGCTCTGTTTTGGGTAGACATTTCACAGTCTGTGTTTTCTTCAGTTTAGGAAGAATCCATGAGGTTGACATGCTCTTCCTAGCTCCTCACATGTAATTTCACCTCATCCATCAAACCCTAAGGTTCTGATCGATGTGCCTACCTTGCCCCATCGAACACCCTACATTTTTGACCTAATTTCCTTACCCTAACTATTTGGCTCCTCCTGATCTAGCAAAACCCTTCAAAATCAAATCAATCCTTGTGCTACTATACCTAGCCTAATATCAATTTCTAGATCTAGTCAATTTGGATGATATCCTTACGAAGAGATCCCTCTCATGGCCTAGAAGGGCTAGCTACTTGGCTAAACGTGGTTTGTGGTTACCTTGGAATTGCCTTCCCTCAGTCTGAGGTTCAATCCAAGTGCTAACATAGTGGCGACCATACTGGGGAAAGAGCTAATAGATATTCTCTGGGAAAGTTCATCACAGTTCAGATCTGATTGTTGATGGTGAATAGTGGTCAGATGTATGCAAAGGCTGAAATCATTCACCTCGTAAATTCATTGTTATCAAAATGGATTTGTTTGCTCGAAGTTATGCTCCCATGAGCCAAGATCACATTCCAGGTTTCCCAAATAAAATTCCTAAGGTAGATTGGCAAAGGAATTTAGCTATGTTTAAATATGATGATAGGAATGATGTTGCTTTACATCTTGTTAGATTTCACATGCATACTCGCAAGTTTAAGGTTGATTTTCCTTAATACTGCTTGATGAAGATATTCATGGCCACTCTGGAAGGTGAAGCCTGATCTTTGTATGAAAGTTTGCAGCCTTCTTGTATTTACTGTTAAAAGGATTTTCATACTATGTTCTTTGAAAGGTATAAAGAATCTTGTCCATCCTTAATATTAGTTCAGAACTGTTGTAAACATGTTTATAGTTTTATCGAAAATCTTGAGAAAGTTTATGAGGATGATGACTTCATGGACAATGAGATCATGGAAGCCCTGTATGAAAATTCATTTCAGCAGCATAAAGAGAGCTTAGAGGATACTTATCAAGATGCTCAGGAAAATTTGCAGTAGGTTCAAGATCTTAGTACAATTTAAAATAATGGAAGACAAGGTCTTATTTAGATCTGCTCATAGTAGAAGATAGCATGCAGGAAAATCAAGTTCCAATTTCAGATTGTGATAAATTCAAGTTGGCTATTTCAAATCTAGATTCAAATCATGATGATGAAGAGTACCTTGTTCTAAATCCCATGAAGGAAAGCTCTATTGTTGAGATCATCTGGAATGAATAAAACAAAGTTATTGACCCAAGTGTTCTCATTTCATTAGAACAAAACCTTCACGAGGAGGTAATCCAATTCCTTTATGAAAAACAAGATGAGATATTTTTTCAAGTAAGTGAAAAATATTCTTTGGATAATTTAGTGGTAAATGATAGAAGTGTTAGTTTTGAGTTTCAAGAACTATCTGAATTTTTCCCTCGTATGATTGATGAGTGCAGTAAGAAACATGACAATCTGGTTTCCATGTCATATGAAAATGATCAACAATGTATTCAAATTGTAGAAGACTAGGGAATTGAGGATTGTCATTCAGATTTTTCTTCTCATATTTTATGTTTTGAATTGTTATTTGAAGAAGACATCTTCTCACCTATTTGTTCAAAAATTTTCGAAGATTATGAATACACTCTTGTTGAGGCACATTATGAAAAGAGATCAGCTTCAAGAGAAAAAGGTACCTTGTTTCTTCTAGATCAGTGAGAGGTAATTTTTCATGCTTTTCAAGATCCAGTAGCAAGTTTATTGTAGTCAACAATGAAGGTAATTATTGCAGTATTCAGTGATGATGGAGATCATTGTCAACTCTGTTTTTGACCATCAAATTGTAAATATTTATTGTTGTCCAGAAAATCTGATTGGGAGAATCAATCAAGGAGGCATTTTCTTGATTGGTTACACTGGCATTTTGACATCGCCTGATTATACATATGTATTAAGCAAGCAGGTCGTTGTCATCAGGATTTGAAGCCCTCACGTCTCGGTGAATTTCTGCCATCAATAAGTTTAGTAAGATTTCTATTTTATTATGCATTGAGTCAAGTTGTTATTTGAGTTTCAACAATTAGTAATTTTTCTTTAGTTTTTGACCGTATTGGCCCACATGGTTAGGCACTTGGTCTACGGTGTTCTTGACACCTCCAAGGAGCTGCCATCCCCAATAAGGCCAATGTTAGTGCCAGTACTTGCAGCCTTCCACCCACGATCAAACATGCTCTTAAAAAGTGTTCTTAGGGTGTCAAAGTCAATTTTTTTAATTTCATTAAGTCTTCAAGTAAAAGATGGTCACTGGGTATTAGGTCTAGGATTGCTTTCACTCCTTCCAAAGTTTTCCAAGTATTGGTCCATGTCACCCCTCAACTGAGTGTACCATCATTAAAAGAGTTGCCATCATTATTACAGGTTCCAAACTATCATTTGTAAGTGAGTGGGTCATCTTATACCTTGTTGCCTCAGTTGTTTTTTTAAGGCTCATTTCCCTCTCCTAGGGTTTTGAGGGTATTTTTCTTGGTTCCATGAATCTCATGATCAAAAAATCAAAAAAACTTATATCCTAATGCTCATATACCTTCCTCTGCCCTTCATAGACCTTCTTAAACACTTCCCATCACTTATATTCCTCAAATTCACCTTTTTCCCACAAACCATAGCCTATTGTTACAATTTGACACTTTTTTTAGGCTAGGCTTGTGTTTTTCCCTTTTGGACCCCTTACGCTCACTCAATATTTGAAATTCCACTTTCCCCTGTTTCCTAACATCGCTCCCTACCTCCCAAAATTTTCCTAAGAATTTAGAATCCCCCATCGCCTTCATTTATACAAATCCAATGAGCTATCATGAGCTCAATTTGGACATAGGGAAGGCCTCCAAAATGGCCCTGCAAAAATTGTTGTGTATAGCCTTCTAGCACTGCGCATAGGACAATTTTCTGCTAAATTTTCACTTTACTATGCTGTGACTGTAATTTTTGGGTTTTCTCTCATGGATGATGATTTTACTGATGTAAATGGTCACTAGGCATGTAAATAAGATGAATATTAGTTACTAGAGGGTAGATTCATTGGATCAAAATTTATCTTGAAGTCAAATGAATCAGTTTCCTTGAAGTTGTTAGGGTTGCCTAGATTCTAGTTTCTTGTTCAAATTTTGATGGATTAGTTCCTCATATTAGGGATTCGACCCCTTAGGATGGGAGGAGGTTGAATTGAGGTCTATATCTTCTTCTTCTTTTTCATTGTAAAGGGTTGGACTCAGTGGGATGCTTATGTTTTGATTAGATATCATTTTGTACTAGTTACTACAGGATATTAATGAAAAATTGTAGCTATTTCTTTGGGATCCATGTGGTATGATTCTCAGTTCAGTTTTTCTTATGTTTTCATGTGTTAAAATGTGTTGTTGACTCCATTTCATCATTTCATACTCTTTATGTGAATGTATACAAGTCTGAAAGGCAGAATCCATAACTTTTATTCTCTATTTTGGGTAGACATTTCACAGACTGTGTTTTCTTTGGTTTAGGAATAATCCATGAGGTTTACATGCTCTTCCTAGCTCCTCACCTGTCTTTTCACCTCATCCATCAAACCCTAAGGTTCTGATCGTTGTGCCTACCTTGCCCCATTGAACACCCTATAGTTTTGACCTAATTTCCTTGCCCTAATTATTTGGCTCCTCCTGATCCAGCAAAATCAAATCAAACCTTGTGCGATTATACCTAGCCTAATATTAGTTTCTAGATCCAGTCCATTTGGTTGAGATCCTTACGGAGAGAGCCCTCCCCTTGTCCTAGTAGGGCTAGCTACTTGGCTAAGCGTGGTTTGTGGTTACCCTGGCATTGCCTTCCTTCAACCTGAGGTTCAATCCAAGTGCTAACACTACGAACAAGAAATCATAAAAAAAATGCTTTAAAATATAAATTACCTCATATATACACAAGGATGCTAAAATTCATTTTTTTGAAGAAGGTAGGCAAATGGTGAGTAGATTTCAAGGTAAAGTTGGTAAAAAATAGAGGAAAATATGGGGTATGAAAGGCATAAAAATGGAGACTCAACGTTCCCCCATGCCTAAGTCATTACATTTCCTCATGTAAAGAATATTGAACCATTCCTCAAAATTTTAAAAATGGAGTCTTCTTTCAACTTGCCTAAACATCAGTTGTTCGGATCTAATATGTTCACACTTGAAGCTTCTTCTTTGAGTTCCCTTTTAATAACCCTAGTATCATGTATGAGGCGGAGAAATTTCTTGTGCTTAGTGGAGACCTTATCATACTCATATTGCAAATTTTGCCTATTCTCCTTTAATTGGTCATTCTCTTTCTTAATATACCTATTGTTAGAATTCCAAGAAACTCTACTAGGTTGGAGCTCGGAGATGCCTAGTAACATATAAATTCAACTTATTGTTGCAAATGGGCAAATGGAAGGAATGATGCATGTCCAAGCTAGATAACCACTTCTACTTTGATTGACTCCAGACATGCGTGAACACCCTCAAACTACAAGGCCTTAGACCACCAACTACTCACAGTTTAAGATTGGGTGATTGTGGAGAACATTGACCACACCAGTAGATGCACAAGACCATGTGATGGCTGGCTACAACTAGTAAAGAAGTCTGCAAATCTAATCTACTAATGCACAGATAGGATGACAGCTCTCTGGCACTAGATGAAGAGAAACCTGAATAACTTATTCAATGATACATGCAATATTTTAACACAGAGGTAGGATGAAAGCTACTCTAATGCTAAACATCGAGAGTTTAGGAATACAGCATATCAGGCATAGCTTGGAAGAGAAGATAAATGGAAAGTGAGCAATTAACAAAAAAATAAGCTCGTATTAGCTGAAAATGAAGATGAGACGCTGCAAGTATCAAAATAGTTATAGTCTCCAGAAGTTGATTACAAATGCATCAACCATCAACCCTGATTACATCTTGTTTGTGGGTATATATAGAGTTTCATTACAAATGCACTTGGCCATTCTAGGTATGGAGGGGTCATAATTGACCACCAACTGCATTTAACTGCTTGATGGAGTCTCTAAGTGCATTTACTTGTCTCAGTGGGTGAATCTGATTTCCTCGGGTGCTCTGTTGTCCTCTCGGGCAATTGGAGTGTTTGTATCTAGGAGGTTCCATAACTGTTAAATGTCGCTACGTGCTCATGCTCTCTCCTTTTCCTTCTCAGCCATACTGTCTACTAAATGTGGTTGTTGAGGAGTGACTGTGACTGGTACTGGCAGGTCAGTCACCTTCATCCTTCGAGTAAAAGGAAATGGTCGAGGAGTGTGGACTGAGTGGCAAATGTACGAGCTAGATGGAGGAGTGAGACTAGTCATTGGATCAGGAAGATAAACAGTAGAGATGAGTCAACGAGGATATCAAAAGAAGTGGGAGCAGAATTATCATGAGTTGTTGGATCTCAGGCAGTCTGATCCAACAGTGATCAGATGGAGAAGTCCCACAACGGTTATAAGGTGGGGACGAAGGTTTATGTGGTAAGCGATTTTGATCGCATCGTCATTGGACGTTGGGCAGTAAAACGATAGATGCACGCGATCCCATTCAGCACGTGACACGTGGCGGCGGAGGAGAGAGGAAAACCACTCTCCATCGCGCGTTGATGTCCCATCACTTCGTGGAGGCGGGGAGAGCGAATGTCGTCTAATCGTGGTGGAGGTGATTGGATGACAGGGAATCAATTGCGCAGGTTTTCATCAGGTGCAATGGAGAACCATTAGATTAGGAGGCGGAGATTCCACGGCTGTGATTAAAGGTGATGATCTCGTAAGGGCACCAAGTCATATAGGTGTGTGTTCATGGGGCTTTGGCTTAGCACTCGAGGCTTACAACAACAAGGGGGGTTGTGGGTTTTTAGAAAAAAATCAGAGGATATGGAGATAACGGAGGGTATGCGGGGCAAGAGAAAAAGGAAGAATGATCATTGTGTGCCTCCTTTGAGCGTGATTAACCCAACTGAGCTAGTCACTGACCTTCAAGAACTGAAGTTATTTGGCAGAGCTAACACTGGCTCCTTCTGGGGATGAGATCCTCCCTGTGAGGTCTCAAGAACTTAGACCAATGCCTTTCTTATTAAAACCAGATGAGAAAAATTTCCAAGTGTTCCATTGGGCATGGATTCTAATTAAGCTTACACCTAAACTAATAAAACAACATATTTACAACTTTAAGGCCTGAAAACCTTAAACAATATAGTTGTTCAAAAATCGCCCATTAACTGGGCCATCAAAAGTTGTCTCTCCTTCCATACTTTGCAGCAAGAAAGTATTGTTCCCCTGGATCTAAGTGATGGCAAAAGGTCCCGTCCATAGGGCATCGAATTTCCCATGGTTGCCTTCTTCTCTTTCAGTGCATCCTACTTAAGAACCAAGTCTCCAACCTGAAAATTTTCTGCTTTTGCCTTTCTATCAAAGGCCCCCTTGATTCTCTTTTGATTTGCTACATACTTCTCAACTAGCTATTCTTTGATTTGATGTACCTCTGCTAAATTAGTAATCTTTTTTGCCATGTCCTCTTCCTCATTCTGCTCTTATTGCAAGAACTTTGCCATAGGGAGCGTTAACTAAATTGGGAACATAGCCTCAGTGCCATATACCAGCTTGAATGGAGAATTCCCTATGGATTTCTTGGTGGTTACTCTATCAACCCACAGTGCATACTTGAGCTTAGAATCCCAATTCTTTTTGTTGTCTTCCAACACCTTTTTAATTATCCTTATCAGGCTCTTGTTGGAAGATTCTGCTAGATCATTGCCTTGAGGGTAGTATGAGGTGGAATGAACTAGCTCAATGCCCATTGAGTCACACATGTCCACCAACTCTTTGGCCCTGAAGGTTGTTGCATTATCTGTGACTAATTTATGTGGACAGCCAAACCTGATGAAGATATTCCCTATCAAGAACCTCATGACCACATGATGATCAGCCTTTCTAGTAGGGATGGCCTCCATCCATTTAGTGAAGTAATTAGTGGCTACTAAGATCCATCTGTGCTGTCCACTAGAATGTGGATTGATTTCCCCTATGAAATCCAAGCCACACTGCTGAAAAGGGCCACCAGCATGTATGGGTTTTAAGGGCAAGGATTTCAATTGTTGTTTCCCTTCAAATCTTTGGCACCTGTCACAAGATTTAACAAATTAAAATACATTAGAAAATAAGGTGGGCCAATAGTACTCAGCTCTGAGGATCTTATGGGTTGTAGTTTTCCAATAATGGTGCCCTCCACATATGCTAGAATGAAAATATTGCATAACCTCCATGGATTGCTCTTTGTCCAGACACCTCAAAAGAATCCCAAAGGGGTCCCTCCAGTAGAGCAGATTTTCATGAATGCAGTACTTGGCTACCCTGAGCTTGAGAGTTCTGGCTTGGCTTGAACTGAGGCCTAGAGGAACTTCTAGCTTCAGCAAGAATTGAGCCATTGTAGAATACCATTCACAAGAAGCTAGATTTTCTTCCAATGACTGATTTTGCCCTGGTTCAACTGTTTCCCCTTCTACCTGACTATCCTCTGAATTTATGCTTATCAAATTCATATCCAGCATTCTGCAATTTTCTTCAACCATTAATCTAGCAAGGCCCTGACCTTTGACAAGCTTGGTGGGCTTCAATTCTATGTTAAATTCAATAAGCCTTGCAATCCATTTAGCCCTTCTTCCATCAACATCAGGCTGCGTTGAGACATCTTTTATTGAAGCAGAGGGCACATATGCAATTACCCTGGAATGCAGAATGTAAATTCTGAAAGCTTTCAAAGACTTGATAAGAGCATATGCATATTTTTCAATGATACCATACTTCAGTTCACCATCCCTTAATGTTTTGCTAAAAAATGCCACTGGATGCTCTGAACCTTCCTCACCTGCTTGCAATAAAACTGCTGTAATTGTGTCATCAGAGGGAAACGAGAATATATGGAACTTCTTGTTGTAATTTGGGTTGATCAAAGTAGGATCTTCCTAATAGCTCTCTTGATGGATTCAAAATATCTTCTTGATGCTTCAGTCCATTTGATTTCTAACCCCTTTTTCAACATGGAGGTAATGTGTTTTACAAGTTCTACAAAATTTGGGATAAAACTCCTTACAAAATTTGCCTTGCCTAGAAAGGACTGAATATCCTTCTTTGATGTTGGGACAGACAAGGTCTGTATTGCTCTTACTCTTTCTGGGTCAATTTTGACACCTACAGTAGAAATAATGTGTCCTAACAACTTGCGCTTTTCTAAAGCAAACTATGACTTTTTAGGATTAACTGAAATCGAAAACCTTCTGCACTTCAAAAACACTTTCGTCAAATGTTGCAAATGGTCCTGATGGCTGCTCGACTACACTGTTATATCATCTAGGTAGATAAGGACAAACTTATCCTTCTCTCCTACAAATGCTATATCCATAGCTCTCTAAAAGGTGGCTCTAGCATTCATCAGCCCAAAAGACATCTTGGCATACATAAAAGTGCCCCAAGGAGTGGTGAATGCAGTCTTCTCTTAGTCATCTGGATGTACAACAACCTAGTTATACCCTAAAAATCCATCCAAGAAAGACATCACTTTGGCTTTCTGCAGCAAATGCTTCATCTTGGGTAGAGGGTAATTGTCTTTCTTAAAGCATTTGTTTAAGTTTCTAAAATCAACACAAGGCCTTATTTCTCCACTTTTCTTCCTCACAACTACCAAGTTGGCTACCCACTTTGAATATCTCAGGGGAACTATGATTTTGGTAGCTAGTAACTTCTTGATTTCTTTTTCAATCAGAAGGAGGAGCAAAGAATTTATGGGTCTCGGTTTCTGCTTAAAAGGGATGGTGTCTTTCTCTAAAGGAATCTTATGCTGGATGATCCTTTTGTCATATGTTTTTAGGTCACTATATTTCCAGGAAAAAACATCAGCAAATTGCTTCATCATATTGCAGTACTCAGAACTTTGGGCAGCAGATAGATGGGTGGACAAATTTATATACCTTGGATGCTCTGGACTCCCTATGTTATGCTTATAGACTGTAGACTGATCTTCCTTTTTTGTAGCCTTATAAGGCACATCATTTTGGTCAAACGGATTTTCTAAGGGAACTAGGCCTTTAGGTATCTTATTGCTAGGAAGCTGGAAAATGCTATCTTTGCCAATTTTGTTCTTTAGCTGGGATTGGGGGCTTTCCTCCAAGGCTTCGTTCTCTTTATCAATTTGCATTTCAGAGAATTCATCAAAGACTTGCAGAAACCTTTTTACCTCATCATCATCCTCAAAAACTTTCCAATGCTAGACATTATCAGGCAAGGATGGTCTATATCTCATTTGAACTTCATAAACTAGTCTGGGAGACATAGAAGGGATAAACATGCTAGCAGACACAGCAAGGGAATCAACAAGCTGATTTTTTTATTTTAGGAATATATGAGATACAAAAATTATCAAAATAATCTTTGAGTCTCCATACATCATCTCTATATGCTTTCAGCCTTGGGTGCTTTGATTGAAATGTTTTGTTCACTTGCTGAATGATAAGATCCACATCTCCAAACACCTTTATGCTTCTGATTCCTTTGTCCTTAGCTACACTAAGGCCCAATATCAGAGCCTTGTATTATGCTATATTATTGGTAACTTGGAAAGCCAGCTTAAAAGACAAATGTGTGCTTTCTTATTTTGGAGATATCAGCACCACCCCTACTCCTGCAGTTTCCCTTGTACATGCTCCATCAAAAAACATCTCCCAGACCTAACTTCCTTACTCTCCCAGGGCCTGGACTATTGGCTTCTTGAGCAACATTGAGGCCTTCTGAGATTCTTCAATTTGGAGAATGCATGCTCCAAAGTCAGTGTCCACATTGTAAATAGGATGATTAGAAGGATTCTTCTCATCACTAATGATATATGCCAGTTGTGCCTCTCTATACAATCTCCTACTTTCTCCTCCAAATACTGGGACAGTGGCATAAGATAAGTCATTTTGTAATATCCCACCTGGTCTCTTAATCCATCCTCTGGACAATAGCATGCCAAACTTAGGAGGGACATCTGCTACCATAATGTCCATCATCATGCTTTTCATGGGCAGATGAGTTAGGGTAATGGCCAGGTCTTTGATCAATCCCAAAGATTTCACATTTCTTGAATCAAATTAGAATAAATTATGATATGGTCTGGTAATATCAAGGCCTAACTCTTCCATGACAACTTTGGGCATCAGATTGTGGCTGGCCCCTGTGTCCAGCAAGCAATTGTGGAGGATTTTGTCATGAATGGTCAAGGAGACATAAAATCATGGAGAATTATCATCAACAGATTCGATCATTGGGCCAAGCACAACTGCAAGTTTTTCATCTTAAAAATTAACATAGTCAGTGGAGGTTTGTGTGGCTTTCAACTCAAGGGCATCTAGAATAGGCTTTCTAAAGACTTCACTCTTTGCAAACTCTATCAGAGGCACATATATTTTTAACTTCTGGACTTCTGATTCAAAGCTGAAAGGGGAAAGGGACTTGTCAAGACCTCTTACCTCTTGAGATGGTGCTCTGAGGATGACTGGGTCCACTGCTAGCCTTTTCTGTTTGATATTCTAATGCTCTGAGGGGATAGCAGCTCTCTGGACCAAATTCTCCTTGACATTGCTTGGTCTTGACCTCAGATTATATCTTTGATTCTCATCAATCTGCATAACAACCTCTCTATCCCACTCTTGACTGGTTTGGTCCTAGAGCAATGATTCTTCATAAGCAGCATTGCCCTTATCTTCCATGCAATGAATTTCATCCTCTTCTTCAAACTGCTCCTCCCTCATGACTACGTTTTGGAAAGGAGCCTTAAACTTTTGTTCTTCACCGGCTTCTTCACCCCTCTGAATGATCTATAATTGTTCATTTTCTCTTCTGAATGGGTTTGGATTTCTTGGAGCAAATGTGTTTGTAAGCCTTGCCTTTCCAGAACTCTTCTCAACCTCCAACTTAGATATTTTAGCAGCCAATGACTTTATCATTTTAGTCATATTGTCTAATTTAGGTTTTGAAGATGAAGTAGAGGAAGAAGAAGCCTCCCTTCTCTGCCTCCTACTATCATCATGACTTTTGAGATTTTCTGCAGCCGCGATATTAGATTCTACCTCTAATGTTGCATCTTGCATCTCGGCCAGAGTGGCACATCTTCTTTCTCTCAACAGCAAGCAAAAATCGAAATCAAATGCATTAGCATAAGTGATTTTGGCAAAGGTGGGGGTAGGCTTTACTTCAGGTGGTATCTTACTATACAGATGATTGAATCTTTTATTGAACTCAGACAATGATTCCCCATTTTCCCTCTTGAGATTTCCAAACTCGGTATGGTAATATAGCAAGTCTTTTTTATCTCCCCAATGCTTCAAAAATACATCATCTAAGGCTTCAATATCTGTTATAGACCTAGGGGCCAGTTCTCTGAACCACTTTCTAGCCTCTCCATCAATGCTTTGGAAAAATACTCACATCCAGACATCATCCTCATTAATATCTAGGTTATTAGCATAGCTATAAAAAGAGTCAAGGTGCTCTTTAGCTGTTGCTCCCTCTGTACTAGTGAACTTAGGCATGTATTTCTGATATTCTCCTACAGGCATGGAATTCAAAGGAACGGGCAGGACCAAGGGTCCATATCTAGCAGCTATGATCCTTTCCATCTTGGTGGGTGCTTGTTGGCCTGTCATGGCTGAGATGGATGGAAAATTACTTGACGTTTGGATGACAGGAGACTGAGGAACGAATGATAGAGATAAAGGAAAATGATGGACTATATGGGAGACTCTCTTTGGACTGAGATCCAAAGGGGAACTAAAAGAACAAGGAGCTTTATGAATATCTGAAGGTATTTCTTCTCTAACAATGCTAGGCTCTATATCTTTGAATTGTACATTCTCAGCTATAATCTTCTCTTGCAAAGATACATAAGATTGCTTAGGCTTACCTGATCCTGATGCTCCTTTCTGTGATGTTTTCCTTTGCTTAACAATCTTCTCAGGGTCAGGCACTGGGTTAGCTACTGATTTCTAAGGATTTCTTTGAGTATGCCTCACAAACTAAACTAGAACTATAATGTGGAGTAGCCACTAAGTTGGTCCTCCAGTAGAGTTGCCAGATAGATGATTACAACCAGAAATGTGTCCAAACTTTGTCTATCATCAAAGCTGGAGTTGTGTCATTCTCCCAGGGAAGTTGAACTTCAATCTCCTCTCCCTGTCAATGGCGCCAATTATGTTAGAATTCCAAGAAACTCTCCTAGGTTGTAGCTCGGAGATGCCTGGTAACATATAAATTCAACTTATTGTTGAAAATGGATGAATGGAAGGAATGATGCTTGTCCAAGCCAAATAACCACTTCTACTTTGCTTGACTCCAGACATGCATGAACACCGCCAAACTACAAGGCTTTAGACCACCAACTACTCACAGTTTAAGATTGGGTGAATATGGAGAATACTGACCACACTAGCAGATGCACAAGACCATGTGATGGCCGGCTGCAACCAGTAAAGAAGTCTGCAAATCTAATATACTAATGCACAGATAGAATGACAACTCTCTGGCACCATATGAAGAGAAACCCGAATAACTTATTCAATGATACATGCAAGATTTTAACACAGATGTAGGATGATAGCTACTCTAATGCTAAACATCAAGAGTTCAGGAATACAACATATCAGGCACAACTTGGAAGAGAAGATAAATAGAAAGTGAGGAATTAACAACAAAAGAAGCTTGTATTAGCTGAAAATGAAGATGAGATGCTGCAAGTATCAAAATAGTTACAGTTTCCAGAAGTTGAACCTTACATCAAAACATCAACCATCAACCCTGATTACATCTTGTTTGTGGGTATATATAGAGTTTCATTACAAAGGAACTTGGCCATTCTAGGTATGGAGGGGCCATAATTGACCACCAACTACATTTAACTATTTGTTGGAGTCTCTGAGTGCATTTACTTCTTTCAGTGGGTGAATCTGATCTCCTCGGGTGCTTTGTTATCCTCTCAAGCAGTTGGAGTGTTCGTATCCAGGAGGTTCCATAACTGTTAAATGTTGTTGCATGCTCATGCTCTGTCCTTTTCCTTCTCGGCCATAATGTCTATTAAATTTGGTTGTTGAGGAGCGACTGCGACTGGTACTGGCAGGTCAGTCACCTTCGTCCTTCGGGTAAATGGAAATGGTTGAGGAGCATGGACTGTGTGGCGAATGTACGATCTGGATGGAGGAGTGAGACTGGCCATTGGATCGGGAAGATAAACAGCGGAGATGAGTCAACGGGGATATCAGAATAAGTGGGAGTGGAATGATCATGAGTCATTGGATCTCAAGCGGGCCGATGAATGGTGATCAGACGGAGAAGGTACGCGGCGGTTATCGAGCGGGGATGCAGGTTTATGTGGTAAGCAGTTTTGATTGCACCATTGTTGGACGTTGGGCGGTAAAAGGACGGATGCGTGCAATCCCATTCAGTGTGTGATGCGTGGCGGTGGAGGAGAGAGGAAAACCACTCTCCATCGGGCGTCAGCATCCCATCATTTCATGGACGTGGGGAGAGTGAATTCCATCTGATCATGGCAGAGGTGATCAAATGGCGGGGAATAAATTGCATAGGTTTTCATCAGGCATGACGGAGAACCGTTGGATCGGGAGGCAGAGATTCCATGGCTATGATTAAAGGTGATGATTTCGTAAGGGCGCCAAGTCCTATGGGCGCGAGTTCATGGGGCTTTGGCTTTAGCGCTCGGGGCTTACAACAACAAGGGGGGTTGTGGGTTTCTAGAAGAAAATCGAAGGATATGGAGATAACAAAGGGCAAGCGGGGCAAGAGAAAAAGGAAAAATGATCACAGTGTGCCTCCTTTGAGCGTGATTAACCCGACTAAGCTAGTCCCTGACCTTCAAGAACCGAAGTTATGTGGTAGAGCTAACACCTATCAAATAGCTTATACTATCACTTTTTCTTTTAGTTTTTCATTTTCCATTTGAAGATTCTGAATTGTCATCTGATCATAGTTATAAAACTAGGAAGTTCAATTGTTACATGATTAGTGGTTTCTTTACTAGACTTAATTTCTTTTTCACTAGCCTTAACTTCTTTCCTCAATTCCTTCAATTTTTTTGTTGTATCTCCCAAAGGAATCCTTGGATTGCTTCAATACCAATTCCTAGGCACATCTAAAAGGGCATCCCTCAAATGATTTACAAGATATTGGAGACAAATCTTGTGATCTATAGATACATATGTACATAGGAAATAGATTGGTTCATTAATCCAAAGAAATAAAATATGGATTTTTGGTACTTCTTCACACATTCAGATCTCAGAAATAAGCATAACAATAGTGGAGGTCGAGAGCTTCAAGGTCTTACAGATAATAATCTCTTACAGAGTGTGTGATAGAGGAAAAGAGAGAAGAGTAGCTCATCACATAGAGCATAAGGCTTCAAGACTTCTATATTTAACACACATAGCTTGAGACATTAAGGATTTATATGCCTATTTGGGCTACAAGAAGAAATAATGAATGAAGGGGGAGCTGAGAGCTATGATTCATGTGCTAGGAATTTAAAGATCTAATCCCAATATTCATCACAGGAATATACATAAACAATGTTACAGGCATTTGCATTAACATATAGTTACTAATGAATCTGTGAAGGAGCTTGAAACACATCTAGCAACAATAATTACATGAATTCAAGGAAGAAGCGTGGACATAAACATGAGTTAAGCAAAGGGGAACACATAGTTTAATCCTTTGAAGAGGGAATCACCATTGTTTCCTTGATATTCTGAAAAGATCTATATTACAAAGGAGATACAGTATGAAAATATAGCATGCAGTGTTTTCTCTAGAATTTATGAACCTGAACTAAGTCTTGCTTTCCCCTATTTATCTGGAGAGGGGAGCAAGAAGCTACATTAAAGCAAAAATATATATCTCTAGACTTAGTTGTCAAGATGGCTAGTTGTATCAGTCGTCAATGGCTCTGTGACCCAAAATGATATTACAGAAATAAATGCCCCATTTGAAGGAAGGCATGTTACAGGGCAAAAATAAGTCAATAATCAGACATAATAGTAAATGAAAGTCCCTGTGCCCATCCTATGATTGCATAAGCCTCAAGCTATAATTTATTCATAGTATGTCCCCTTGTGTTGCTTGGCTGCCTCCCATCACTTCTGCTTTTACTGCAAGGGTGTCGTGTTATGTGAAATGGGGGGTGGGGTCACCTGTAAGTGCTTGCTTTTGTAGTCTTGTGTTGCGTAGAGGGACGAGGCTCCATACTAAGCCATTAACCTTCTTAAGTCTCGAGTACCTCTCTATTACTTTTCCATGTTCCATTAAAGTCCTTAGCTATTGGATCATCTGCCCATTAAAACTCTGTATTGCACTATTAGTGCATCGATGTGGTAGGTGAGAAGAATTCCCTAGAAACAACGCAGTTACGTAAGTGCGGTATTTTTCCTTTAAAACAGGTGAAAACATGAATTTTTTGGATTTCCCCTTTAGCCCCCCTTATCCTAGCCCTTCGTATGCCTTTACTCATATCACTGGGAGTTGAGACCAGGGGTTGAGCCCTTATGCACTAAGGCCCTCAGACCCATGTCTAGAGGCATTTTCCTTTGTTATCAATTTCCCCCACATATCGGCACTTCAACACTGTTTTAACCTACTCTACACTTTTTCCTTGTCGTGGGCTGATAGTCCAACATATCACAATCACACTGTACCAATGTCTTAAGCTTTTTTCCTTTAACCGTTGTGATCATTAATCCACAGGGTGACGTCATTAGTGCTACATGTCACCATATGAGTGGTGACACATGGCACCCGGAAATGGCCCCATGTTACCCCTGAAAACACTGAAACCAAGTGACATGTGTCCTATGCCATGTCATCAACTGTAATTCCATGTCACTACTGACATCAGCTACCCTATTAGCTTAGAGGGACAATTGAAGGACACCACGTGGTCCCTTGGAGGAGAGGGAAAAGGGCTCTCCTGGCCCTGTTTTGTAGGCATTTCCTTTGTATTTCGAAATCAGCACCTCCTCAACAATTTGGCTCTATATCACAATATCAGCGCCCTGCGAGGTTTTGGAGCTTGTTGTGACTACAAGACTGAGAGATGCGGGACCTATGGGTAGTGTGACACGTGGCCCCTTAGAGGAGAGATAAAGGGGGTTTGCCCATCCTTGTGTTGGACCTTGTTGGCCCTCCCCCGGTGGTGCAATACTTTGTCACAAATTGACTCCCACGTGGTCTTAGGGGTTTGTTGTAACTGAGGGATTGTTGGATATGCAGGATGCATGATGCGATATCGGCGTTCAGGACTATGACATCCTGATAACGTTCGTTGTCTGCCCCAAGGATCCTACTGATACGTTGATATGTGATATTGACGATCAGAAAATCATTGTTTTTCATTCCATCTTTGTTCCTTGCCTGCTGACTTCCATCGATCAATGATATTCGATAACTCCAAGCCACTGATCGTCGAGCATCATATCACCACATGGAGGAGAGAGAAGGAAGCGACCCGACCTTTGTTTTTCCACACTTTTCCTTCGTAAATGTTTTTTGGCCCACCCTCGTAACTTTTACACTGCATCGCGATATCGACCATGATAAGGTTTTAGAGTGTCAACCCATTGATCCCCCAGTATGTCGATATGTCGATTTGCGATAAAAGCTTCTCCCAGACCCATCAACTGCCGATATTTGATATCGATGATCAGCAGATCGTTATTTTTTTCACCCACCAATGCTCCTTGCCCACCAAAAATACCAATTTGCAATTCTGATAAGCCCCCTGGGTCCCGATTGCGATTTACCTCCATACTTAGTCATTTTTCTTTATTTGTTGGGATTTTCCAAGGTGATCTTAAAAATTCTTTAACTTCTACTGTAGGAGTCCATTTTCAAACTTCTATATACCATTGGAAATCACTTTTAGAGCACTACACAATGGTGAGGGTCTGATTTGGCTTTAATAGCTTTTGTGGCGTGGGACAGAGGCTCCAAACTTCACTGTTGTTGGGAAATCTTGGCCAATTGAAACTCATAATGGAGTGAGTGAAAACATTGGCTCCAAAGGTGCTAAAGACTTGCAAACTATTAGCCTTTCCTTCTATTGGGCATGGAGTTATTTTTACACAAAATATAATTCTGTGAAAAAGATTTTTTTTATAATAAACTGAAAAACTCAAATAATAATTTCAACACACACCGGATATTTACAATGAGGCAGAGACAAATATCTCTAATTTTGAAAATAAAATTTTAGGAACTAACCATTTATAGGTAGTTCCAACAATTCACCATCCAAGTTTTCTAGCATGTAAGTGTTGCTTCCCCTCTCTTCTGCAATCTTGAAGGGACCCAACCATAGTGGATCAAATTTCCCATGTTTGCCTGTGTCTTCTCGCCTATCATCCTAGCTGAGCACTAAACCTCCTTGTTGAAGAGATTTTTCCTTAGCCTTCTTGTCAAACAAATATTTCATCCTTTGTTGATAGTTTGACAATTTGGTCCCCACCTACTCTCTGTTCTCGTGAATCTCCGCCAGTTGATTTATTCTTCTAGTCAAGGCACTAGGCTCCTTCCTGGCTTCTTGCAGCAACTTGGCTATTGGAATTGCTAATTGGATATGGAAGACAACAACCTTACCATACGCCAACTCAAAAGGAGATTTCCCGGTGGATCTTTTGGGTGTTACACAATTAGCCCATAGAGAAAAATTTAGTTAAGATTCCCAGTTCCTTTGATTTTCAATAATGGTCTTCTTTATAACTCTCACCACAATTTTATTAGAAGACTCAGCCAAGTCATTCCCTTGAGGGTAGTAGGTAGTGGAGTGTCCAATAATGATGTTGAATTTGTGGTATAAGTTGGTGAACTTGGAAGATTTGAATACCTATGCATTATCAATGATGATTTTAAAAGGACACCCAAAGCGGGTGTTAGGGTCCCACCCTAACTCCCTTATTTATGTAGTGGGATCACATCATAGTAAAGAGTCAATAAAGCCCATATTAATAATTGTAAGTGGTTAACCCGCAATTAATGAAGGGACCACAGTTAGTTGCAAATGGGCCATGGTATTAGATAGATGGTATTAATAAAACCCATGGTATTGATCCATGGTATTGCATGTATGAGTCATATATAAAGGATAGAGACTCCCTGCGAGGAGCATTGTGTCTTATTTTTTAATCGAGTTCTACTCTATTGGAGGTTGCCCCCTCGAAGAGGCCAGTGAACATTACTTTCTGAATAATAAAATAGTTGTTGTTGACTCTCACTATTCTATGTTTTGGGTATCTTTCTTCGCATATTTTGTATTTGGGTATCTTTTTGCAGATTAAGAGCATAAAAAGTGGTATCATATCACTTTCCAAGGCCGATGGGATCTCCATTTCTTAGCAAAAAATTATTTTTTTTGGCTAGAGACGTGTTCCGGCGTCTTTAAACCACGGTATTTGTCATTGAGCGCATAAACCTGCGGATTTGGGGAGGCATGCACGCAAGAAATACAAGAGGTGGTCACGCTTGTTGGACTCCCTTGTAACCACTGTGGGTACCCCTTCAAGTAGTAGCGCATTAGACAGAACCGCGTATGGACTGTCTTCCAAGTACCTTCTGGGTATACCAGAAGCCCCCTAGCTCCTCTGCAACCTAGCCATAGATAAACCATCGACCGTCTTGCTTCTACAATACACTGAGAATAGCACTCAAAGAGATTACTCACCCATAAGATAGGGTAGTTAGGTTGTACGGCTAAGGGTACGGTTGATCCTCCTTAGTTAGAGCCTTGAAACATTGGGTCAAGTACTACTGTCAAACCCTTATGTATATTACGATCTGTAGCACCTGACACTCCTCGAGACCATAGTTCCCTTTTCTATCTTGGGATCACGCATCATCTCTGCTAGATCCACTCATGCAAAGGGGTGCAGTAGCAGCAGACATCAGTCTGATCTATTAGATCCATCAGATCCACAGCAGCAGTCTGTTCAGCCGCTCAGAGCTATCCGATCTGCCATTCAGATCTCTCAGATCCACCTGATCTGAGTCTGAGATCTCCCGGGGCGCTTATTGGTGACCTAGCCCATCAGAATCAGGATGACGAGCTGAGCACGGTGGTACCATTGAATTCTTAGTGAAAAAAAAAATGGCAGTCCCAAATTTCAAGAACATGTCGGTGCATGGTAGAAACTAGAGTTCAAGCTATGGCCAATGAAAGGATGGACAAACTTGAACGATCCTTGCAATCCCTCAAAACTCAGATTGACAGACTAACGAGCTTAATCCCGAGCATAATCCCGAAGGGCAAGGAGGAAGCCCATGAGGAGGTGTATATTGGCAATGGACACAGTGAGGGTGGGTCTAGCTATTCTCTTCACCTCTAAGGCCCCCAAAAACAATCCCGTTTGAGACCTCCCAAGTTGGATATGCATAAATTTGATGGTTCTCACCCGGCAACATGGATAGCACAAATGGAGCAGTATTTCAATCTGAATAACATCTTAGATAATGAGACTCAGCTTAAGGTGGGGAGCATGTACTTGGACAATGAAAGGTGGCAATGGTGGGAATGGCATCAACGTTGCAATGCACCTTTTTTGACTTGGGCCACCTTCAAAAAAGCTCTTACAGAACACTTTGACCAAGAATCTTCGTTTTTGGGTTGTCTTACTAAGCTCCGATAGACTAGCACAGTGGATGAATATATTACAGCCTTTGAAGCCTTATCCTTCCGCACTAGGGGTCTCCCAGATGTGTTCTACACAGAATGTTTTATCAGCGGCCTTAAATAGGCCATAAAAGCCCACGTCCAACTGCACCACCCTCCCACATGGATGGAGGCTTGCAAGATAGCTTGTAACATGGAACGTGCGTTAGCAGCCCAGTACACTCGCCCAAATTTCACCGCCAAGGGTCACTCCCCACAGGCTCACAACATGACTCAAACACTTAAGGTTCAAAAGGTGTCACCTGCAGAAATGGCCAAAAGAAGAAAGCAGGGATTATGTTACTACTGTGATGAAAAATATTCCCCAGGTCACAAATGCAAGGAGCCCAAATTTTTTCAAATTGATGCCACTGATTACAGCTCATCGGAGGAAGATCCACCACTTGAGGAACCTGAGGCGGTAGAAGAGGACAACCAAAAGAACAATGTCCCTGACGAACCAGTTATTTCACTGCATGCTTTGGCAGGGATTTCTTCACCTCAAACTCTCAAAATCAGAGGTTTTATTAAACATCACCCAGTAGTAGTCTTGATTGATAGTGGACGTACACATAATTTCATCCATCAAAAAGTCGCAGAAGCAGTGCATTGTTTTGTACGAGCAATTTCTAACTTCCAAGTCCAAATTGTGGATGGGGGCACAATGAAATGTGAAGGTCATTATGAAAATGTCAAACTTCAAATGGGGGATTATCAATTGAAGACCCACATGTTTGCAATACACATGGGTGGGTGCGACATTGTCCTTGGGGCTGAATGGCTTCGCACTCTTGGGCCAATCACAATGGATTTCCAGGAGTTATATATGAGTTTTAAGCAGAACAACTCCACACATACCCTGTGTGGACTCCAGGCGGGAGCCCCCTCTATCATCAGCTCGCATAGGAGGGAAAAATTGCTAAAACAGGGCCATCATGGAATTATAGCTCAATTTAATGCCATCCAGGCAGTCGAAACCAAGTCTCTGCCGATTCATCCTGAGATGCAACAAATTTTAAATAACCATCTGCCGATCTTTGATAAGCCTCATGAGCTTCCACCCTCGAGAAGGGAACATGATCATAGCATCACCTTGGTTCCTGGGACCCAACCCCCAAATGTGCACCCATATAGATATCTGTTCACCCAAAAGAATGAAATAGAAAAAATAATCAAGGAACTTTTGGAAGTAGGTGTCATACGTCCCAGCATTAGTCCTTATTCATCACTGGTTGTCACGGTACTCAAGAAATATGGGGAATGGTGGATGTGTCCAGACTTCAGGGCCCTCAATAAGTTGACAGTCAAAGATAAATTTCCCATCTCGGTGGTTGATGATTTGCTGGATGAACTCAATGGGGCTCAATTCTTCACTAAGATGGATCTTCGCTCAAGCTACCACCAAATTCGCATGAAGGAAGTCGACATTCCAAAAACTGCTTTCTGAACTCATGAAGGCCATTATGAGTTCTTGGTCATGCCATTCAGTCTTTGTAATGCCCCATACACCTTTCAGAGCCTTATGAACCATCTTCTCAAACCATATCTCAGGAAATTCATTCTTGTCTTCTTCGATGACATCCTCATCTACAGTTGCACTTAGGCCGCACATCTTCAACATGTAGATCTACTTTTGTAACTGCTCCGCAAGCATCAATTATTTGTTAAGATGTCCAAGTGTTCATTTGGCATGGAAGAAGTTGAGTATTTGG
>APFE030626586.1:59043-71177 GCA_000404065.3 Pinus taeda
TCTTGAGTCCTGGGTACCTCTCTATTGCTTCGTCACGCTCCATTAAAGTCCTTAGCTTCCAACTTCTCTGCCCATTAAAACTTTGTATTGTGCTATCAATGCATTGATGTGGTAGGTCAGAGGCATTCCCTAGAAACATCAAAGTCATGTAGGCATGGGATTTTTCCTTTAAAATAGGTGAAAACAGGCCTTTTTCACATTTCCCCTTTAGCCCCCTTATTGTAGCCCTTCGTGTTCATTTCCTCATATGACTGGGAGTTGGACTAGGGGCTGAGCCCTCAGGCGCTAAGGCCCTTAGACCGGTGTCAGGAGACCTTTTCCTTTGTTATCAATTTCTCCAGCATATCGATGCTTCAACATTGTTTTACCCTGCTCTACATTGTTTCTTTGGTGCAAGTCAACAATCCATATGTGAGGTCCCTATAGACCCTGCCCTAATACTTTATCACATACGGAAGGGAAGTCCTACATATCACAATCGCATTGTGCCAATGTCTCAATATTTTTTCCTTTAGCCGCTATGATCGTCAGTCTGTGGGGTGACGTCATCACTATTATGTGTCATCTTGTGTGTGGTGACACCTAGAAATGGCCCCATGTCACCCCTAAAATGGTGACATGTGTCCTCTACCACGTCATCAACCATACTGCCACATCACTTCTGACATCAGCTACCCTATCAGCTAAGAGGGCCAATCAAACACATGGCCCCTTGGAGGACAAGGAAAATGACCCGACTGGCCTTGTTTTTCAAGCATTTCATTTTTATTTCGGAATCAGAACCTCCTCGGTGATTTGGCTCTATATCACAATATCAGCGCTTGTGAGGTTTTGGAATTTGTCATGACTACAAGATTGCAGGGTCGTCGGGATGCAGGATGAGAGACCTACGAGTAGTGTGACATGTGGCCCCTCGGAGGAGAGAGAAAGGGGGTCCACCCATCCCTATGTTAGAACTTTTCGGCCCTCCCCCGGTGGTGCAATACTTTGTCTCAAATTGGCCCCCGCACAGTCTTAGGGGTTTGTTGTAACTGAGGGACTGTTGGAGTTGCGGGATGTGGGATGTGATATCAAATTTCAAGGCTCTAACATGCTGATAACCTTAGTTGTGTGTCCCAAGGACCGGCAATCGACGAATCACTATTTTTCATCTTGTCTTTGTTCCTCACCAGCTGACCTCCATCGATCGTCGATAACCAATAACCCCAAACCACCGATCGTCGAGTGCCATATCTCCATGTGGAGGAGAGAGAAGGGAGCATCCTAACCTTTTTTTTCAACACTTTTCCTTTGTAAATGGTTTTTGGTCTGCCCCCAAAAATTTTACACTGCATCGCGATATCGACCATCGCAAGGTTTTAGTGTGTTAGCCCATTGATCTGTCAGTATGCCGATTTGTAATAAAATCTCTACCCGGACCCACCGACTGCCGATATACGATATCAATGATCAACAGATCACTATTTTTTGCACCCTCCAATGCTCCTTACCCACCAACAATCCCAATTTTCGATTACAATAAGCCCCCCGGGTCCCGATTGCGATTTACCTCCATACTTAGTCATTTTTCTTTATTCATTGGGCTTTTCCAAGGTAATCTTAAAAATGCTTTAACTTCTGCTCTAGGAGTCCATTTTCAAACTTCTATATACCATTAGAAATCCCTTTAGAGCACTACGTAATGAGGAGGTTTTGATTTGGATCTGATAGCTTCTGTGGCTTGGGACAGAGGCTCCAAACTTCACTACTCGGGGGAAATCTTGGCCAATTGAAACTCACAATGCAGTGAGTGACAACAGTTTCTATGACTAATTTCTTTGTTTCACTAAGTGAAACAACTTGTGCATGTTCCTTTGCAAGTGAAGCATATACATCTATTGGATTGCCTAGAAAAGAAGGGGTATGAGTGGTGATTTATTGATGTGCGCTGCTCCTAGTAGTTTGTCGTGTAGGTGCTGATGACTCACCAGATTTGTTGTCAAGGGTGAGGATAGGGTCTTGAAACAGCCTCCTCTTCTTCCTCTTGGTCTGTGACATGGACTCTGAGATCTCTCCCTTCTATGCATGTTTCTTCTTTCTTTCAACAATTTTTTCTATGTCATCCTTCTCACTTGTCTTAGGATTTTTCATCTTTTCAATTCTTGATTCAAGAGTGTCCACTTGAGGAAACTCAACGGCTACCTTTGAAACGGTACCTGTGAGTTCTCCTCCCTCACTGTTAGCTTGCTTCCTTTTTCTTCTTCTCACCCTTCAAGGCTATACTTTGAGTTGTTGAACCAAGAGAAGGGCTTTTACCTTTTAATGATCACCTTGTTGGTGCAGGAGATTCCTCTTCCTCTATCGTTTTACCCTTGTTTGACTAATTCATAGATTTTGGTGAAGTAGGGCGAGAAATTTCTTCTTTAGTTCTTCACTTCTTTTTTGTCTTCTTTCTACTCTCCTTCCTATTGTATAAATCCTTATTACTATCCACTAGTTTGTTCCCTTCTATGGATTTGGAACTTCCTTCTGAAGTAAAATTATGTTTGAGTAACTTTTTCCAACTGCTACCCTACTTCCTTATCTCATGAGTAACTAAAAGTTTTATCAAACCATGATGATAAATGTTTGTCTCCACCTTTTTGGAAGTTGATTTAATCCCTCTTACCATCTTATTCAAACTCATCCAAAGGAAATAAGTAAATTTTATCTGCAGTCCTCCTTCAAGATGTAACAAAAGTCTCAAATGGTAAATAAAAGTGACTGCATAACTTCCTTCACATGTTAAAAATCTCTACAAGATATTAATCATGAGCCTATTTTCCTCTTTGATCCAGTTCCTAGGAATACCCTTAGACCAATCAGGGTTCAAATGTTCAAGTTCCAATAACGTTCGACAGAGCTCTTTGTTGATATTTACACCCTTGAAGTATTTCTCCCCTACAATCGACAACCTTGTAGCTTCCTCTATAGTAGATTCCATGATTTCTAACTGCAGACCACCTAGCTGAACATATTATAGAGGAATACCATAAGCTGGTTTATGGAGACAATGCGACGGAGCTAGTGATGGATGGATGAGTGGAACGAAGGCCAAATGATATGCAAGAGAGAAATTATGCTCATCTATATGGCGAAGCCATCCAGAAGAGCATTTATAATTTAAGAGGATATGGTAACATCAAGTGGTTGACATAATTACAAGGTGAGCATATACAAGATGATGGTGATAAGTCGTATGCAGAGCTTATTTAGACATTCATATCCATTAATGATGACAAATTCATTCAAGTTTAGGTTGGATATGATAGAGAGATCATGGTTGATTGGACAAATGCATCAGTATGGGATGGTCAATGTCATGGTTTCGTTGATCATCCATCATAACCATTCATTTTATGGTTATGGGGTAGTGATAAAATTATTGTTTAAACAACCCAAGAAGGTAGAATCTCCATCATGATATATTTAACATATATTACATTTGCTTGAATTATGATTGGCATTCGCCCAATCACACATGATTATCCCATTCGATCATATCAAAAAAATGATTTTTTTCTTAGAAAATAGGGGAATAAAGGTGAGTACTTTTAGCATTAGGATAGGGGCTTAACAAATGATGGTAAAAAAGGTTTATGAGGGTAATTATATATTCATCACATGATTAATATGAATCTTAATAACAAAAAATAAAATACTAACCTCATACCTCTTTTACCGGATTAACACGAGAAATATTTTCAGTACCAAATCAAAAATATTTTGCAGTAACAGATGAACACATGAAACTACTTTCCAGTACCATATGAACACAGGAGACTACCTTCCAGTATCAGATGAACATTGCCTTCCAGTACCAGATGAAATTTTAGTGATATGCCCTCATGCATAATCTTCAAATTGGAATCATGTAGGCTTACTTGTAGCTTAGCATGTTCTAAGGGTCAAGCTGGAGTAAGTTCTAGTGATTACTGATGGTGCTTTATGAATTTGTTCTGCTTGAAGGATTACACTAGAAAAATTACAAACAACACAATAGTACAGGAACTTTGAAATTGCAGTGAAAGTGTCAAAAAATGAGGCAAAAGAATCCAATGATCAAGCTCAAAGATTTGTAACAAGAAGGTATTTGATAGCTGGGAAACCTCCTATTTTGGAACCAAACTAACCATTGCTCCTATTTCCACTTCCATTTTATTGACAAATAAACCTAGCTACTATTGTTCTCTAGATTTTTCTTGAGCCCAAATCAATTAATGCTCGTCGATATGTTCAATTTTTAGGAGTTTGAAAAACTTAAAGAAAACTCCATTTCACTTACCCATGGATTTTTCTCAATCCTGGGCTAGTTCTTTCTTGCCGATGTTTTCAATTTTAAGGAGTCTAAAAAACTTAAAGAAAACTCCATTTCACTTACCCGTGGATTTTTCTCGAGCCCGAGCTAGTTCGTGCTCTCCAATGTTTTCAATTTTAAGGAGTCTGAAAAACTTAAAGAAAACTTCATAGGTTCCTTTTCCATAGATAATTTACCAGGGTTGGTTAAAGGAATAAACTTACACCTGGTAAATGTCCTTCTTTATTGTCTATCTACAAGGAAGGAATGACGGTTAGTAATTCTGAAATTATTATCCAACAACACACCTATATAAATATATGTACAAAGTTAAATTAAATTATACAACAAAACTTACAGTGGTGGATCAGCAAGAGGAGAACTTCCCTTTCTAACCAACTGCATTTCAGTATTTTGAAGAACATGTTTGGTGAAATCCTCTTTAGATAGTGGCTTATGATAAACTTTCAGTCGATGTCCATTCACGACAAAGGAAGTTTGATCTACATTGATAGTTTTTATTTTGACCAAGAAATTTTCATAGACTGTATCTACCTCATAAGGTCCAAGCCACCGTGTTGTCAAATTTCCTTTCAAATCCTTAAATTTGTTTTCATACAATAGAGCCCAGTCACCTAGTTGAAAGCGTTTCTTCTTAATAAAATTATCATGCCATTTGGTTCTCTAATCCTAAATACGCATCGTCCTTTGAAGAGCATATTATCTAATCTCATCCAATTCATTCAATTCCATTAGCCTTTTTATCTATGCCTCATCTAAATCCATTCCTAGCTGCATGGCAGTTTTGAAGGTTTTAACTTGGAATTATATAGGAAGAAAAACTTGTTTTCCGTAAATCAAATCATATGGGAAATGTCTTTTTTTGTTTCTCCAGGTTGTCCTATAGGCCCACAAAGCTTTTGGTAACATATCAACCAGTCTTCATGATGCATTTGTATTGCCTTAGTGAGAACGACCTTGATTACTTTATTGGTAGACTCTACCTATCCATTCGCCTGGGGGTGGTGAGGTGTAGATTTTTGGTGTCTGATTTTATATTTCTATGTAATAGCTCTAACCAATTTGGAAGTGAATTGAGTGCCCTGATCAGTTACTATTTCCCTTTCTACACCACAATGGGTAAATATCTCTTCAAATAAAAAGTCAACAACAAATTGTTCGTTAGCAGAATATAGTGATTTAGCCTCTACCCATTTGGTTACATAATCCGTACATACCAAAATATATTTCTTATTTTTCGACATATGAGAAATTGATCCTACAAAATCTAATGCCCATTTATCAAAAGGTTCAATGACCACCTATGATTGAAGAGGCATTTCATCTGCTCGGATAAGTTCCCCATCCTTTGACAATCATCACAACTAGCCACATATTTCTTTACATCCTTGAAAATGATGGGTCAGTAATCCCTGGCTTGTAACACTTTAAATGTAATTTTTTATTGATGAAATTTCCACCACATGGCTCGTTGTGGAAATATTTTAGAATGTATTGCATCTCATCTTCTCGTACACATCTTCTGATCACCAAATCTGATCCAATATGTTATAAACAATCCTCATGCCACGTATAATTAGCACTAAGTTTTATGATTTTCTGTTTTTCCCTTGAAGACGATTTTTGTGGAAACTTTCTTCTAACCAGGTAATTAGCTACATCTGCATACCAAGTATAAGTAGAAATAACAAATAAATTCTCATTCCGAAAATCATCAGTAACTGGTGCACTATCACCTGTGTGGTCAAGTCTAGATATGAGATTGGTGATAAGATCATATTTTCCTGGTCTGTCAATAATAATAATATTAAATTATTGTAGTAGTAAAAACCATCTAGTATCACAAGCATTGGTGATAGGTTTATTCATTGAAAATCTGATAGTTGAATGGTCTATATGTAAAAAAAACTCATACCCAGTTATATGATGTCTAAATTTATGGCATGAACTACTGATGAGAATTCTTTTTCAGTGACCATGTAATTTAGTTTTGTAGGAGAGAGGTTTTTTCTAACAAAATAGACGGCATAAGGAATTTGATTCTCTCTTTGGCCTAAAACAGCCCCCAAAGTTGTGTCTAAGGCATCGATACAGATGTGAAAATGGAGGGTCCAATTTGGTCCTCTTAGAACTGAAGCAGTTGATAGTTTTTTTTAAGAGTTTCAAGGGAAATTTGACATTGAGAATCCCACTAGAATTATGCATCTTTGGTTAAAATTTTGAACATAGGGGTGACTATTGTTGTAAAATTTTGAATAAATCTTCTGTAATATCTGGCATGCCCTAGAAAGCTTCTAACTTCTTTTTTAGAGATGGGAGATTTGATCTGAGTGATTATTTTGATCTTAGTAGGATCTACTCTTATCCCAGTCCCAAAAATATGGTGGCCTAAAACAACACCCTCTGTAAGCATCATTCTAGATTTTTCATTGCTAAGGGCAAGCTTAGTCTCCTGACATCTTATCAAAACGTTCTCTAGGTTGTCTAAAGCTTGTTGGAAATCTTCCCCATATACTGTGAAGTCATCCATATATACTTCCACACAGTCTTGGGTTAGATCAGAAAAAATAGCAAGGAAAACCCTTTGAAAGGTGGTAGGGGCATTACATAACCCAAAAGGAAGCACCCTGTAGGCATAAGTACCCCACGGACAAGTAAATGTATTTCTTTCTTGGTCTTCGGGTGCAATTTGGATTTGATTATAATCGCTAAATCCATCCAAGAAGGAGAAATATTTCTTCCAGGATAAGGTATCCAATGCTAGATTGATGAAAGGCAAGGGAAAGTATTTTATAAAGGTAGCGTTAATTAGTTCCCTAAAATCCACGCAAATCCTCCATTTACCATTTTTCTTAGGTACAATGACTAGTGGTGATACCCACTTACCATCAGAAATAGGGTAATGAAGTTAGCATTTAGGAGCTTTTGAAGTTCTTCTTTTACTATAACCTTTAGGGTTGGGTTCGTCCTTCTTTGAGGCTTCCTAACTGGTCTAATTTCATCCTTTGTATAGATGTTATGCATGCAGATGTTGGGGTGGATCCCTTTCATATCATAGTAACCCATGCAAAAGCACCACATTGTCTTTTAATCATTTGAATCAATTGTTCTTATTTCTCTACTTCTAGACCAAAATTAACATATAAACACTTGCCAGGGTTAATTTCAATAGCATGGACAGAGGACTCTTTACCTTCACCTATTCTTGTTATGGCAAACAATTTGGAGGTAGAGGGATGGCATGCTTCCTAAAATTTAGAAATGAAAATGTGCTCATATTCTTTAAAGAATTATGGAAGATCAATACATCCTATTGTGGTTAAGAACAAGTTAAAAACTTGATCTTCAGTTTGTTCTTGAAGACTGTTAGACTGTTCAATTGTTAAAAATGGTACATTACATTCCTCCTCTCCATATGGGTTTTCTATCCATAAGGGGGTTTCTGTAGCAGGTTGGGAAGTAGGAAATAAGGCAATTTTTTAGCTTTAACATCTGTTGGAAATTTCCATCTCTCCAGTCCTACATCCAATAAAGGCATTAGCAATGGCTAGCCAAGGTCAACCCAATACTACTAGACATCCAGGTTTGGAGGATTTTGGATGGCAGGATATTCCCAGGAAGCTAATACGATTGTTATATCATCCAAGCTTCCTATAGGTTTAAGGATGGATTTGTCTGCTAACTCCAATAATGTTTGGGTTGGCATCAAGCCTCCTAACTGTAGCTTTTGCATAACATCCACAATCATGAAATTTATTGTTGCACCTAGGTCGACAAGATTTCTTGGTAAAGAGATGCCATTAATAAGGGGTTCCTTCCTTTTTATTCTTGTCTTTTTAATGCAAATATCCGTTACAATCATGGCATCAATAGGAATATCTTTGATGTCTTGAAGCAAAGGTATCTTTACACAAATATTTCACAATTCAACCTCTAAATCATATCCTGGCGGAACCTCAGGCTTTTTGACAAGAAATCTCTTTGGGGAGGGTGGTTGAGTAACCTCCTGAGATGGTTTAGGTTGTATGGTAGAATTTATGGGTGTTGAGGGAGGGTTTTCCTCTTCATTGAGAGGAGATCTTACTCTTGGATACATATGTCCTTGTCTTCAGGAGGTGATTCTATTGATTGCTCTTATTGAATGATCACTGCATGTCCTATTTTATTTAAGACCTTCCCAGATCCTAGTCAAATTTTACTGATTGGAACTGAAGTGATAGTGTAGGTATGGAAGGTTTGAAGCTCCATATTCTGTACATGTTGAGTTGACCTATTGTTATGGTTTGGAATGGGTTGTGTAGGTAATTGAATAGTTCGAGGAGGATTAGGGTTTGGTGGCATTTGTTGTTGATGCAGATTCATGGGTAGAGAAAGTTGTTATGGACTTAAATTCATAGGCAGTGGTTATTGACTTATATTCATGGGTAGAGTGGGTTGTTGTGAACTTGAGTTCATAGGCATTTGTTGTTGAGGAAATCAAGGTAATAGAGGTGGGTTAAATCCTGGCAATAGCTAAGAAATATTTGGAGGATATTGTGTGCCGATTGGGTAAGAAGTTGTTTGGTATGGTTGTGGAGGAATATTCCCATAGGGATTCCCCCTCCAACCTTATTTCCAAGATTCTTCTTGTGATGGTTGAGGCCCCCATTGGGAGTAAGGCATTTGAGGAGCCCATTGTGGTTGTGGAAACTATATGGAAGGGTCCTAGAACATGGAGGGGTTTTGTTGCCTCCATGGTCTCCTAGGGGGATAAGATGGATCTTGTGGTTCTATTCCAACTTTGTAAATGGCTTGCAACCCAGGTAATCAAGGGAATTCATTAGTTGGGTGTTTATCCATGCAAACTCCACAGATCTCTATGGCATTAAAAGGGCATTCTTTTCCAGGATGTTTCTTCCTACAACGTGGGCAAAATATGGCTAAAGAAATGTTTCCCTTTTATTGTTTCCTCTTACTATTGAGGGTATCTAGCTGGTTACTAATTGTTCTAAGGATGTCAATTTTAATACTTTCCAATAGATTTCCCAACTCCATTCTAGTTACACCATTTGGAGTGGGTTTGCCAACTTGACTTGTAAGTTATCTTAGGCTTTTCCCAGCTTTAGCTTGAATACGAGAGTACATCTTGCAGTATTCAATAATTTTAGCAAATGATTTTTGATAAAAATTGCCAAAGCTCATGAGATTAAGTACTTCCATGCAGTCACCATGTACTCCTTTTATAAAAATGGTTCTAATTGTGGCTAGGTCAAGAGCATCTTTCTTGGTTTTTTGGTAGTTGTAAAGGAACCTTTCTAAGTAGTCTTCTAGGCTTTCTTATTCAGTCTGTTGCATTTTAAAGATGTCATTATTAGCATCCCTAGTTCTACAGTAATCCTAGTATTTTTGGAGAAAGGCTTCTTTTATATCATCCCAAGATGTAATAGTATGTTCCCCTAGACTCGTGAACCGTCTTAATGCTAAGTTTTTTAAGGTGGCTAGAAAAAGTTTTAACTCTTGAGCATTATATGTATAATTATAACTTCTACATAGTATATCAAATTTGAATAAAAATGAATCAGGATCTTCAAATGACATACCGTTGAAGTGAGGTAATGATGACAAAGGAATGTTCTTCATGGTGACATTCCTAGCAATGTCAAGAATTGGAAATCCAAATGTTTCTGGCTCATTGTTGGCTTCATTTTTTTTCTAGATTGTCTACTCTTCCTTGTCCTTCCATTCTTTCTTCCCACAACTTGGAATTTTTGAAAGTAGGAGATTTCTCTCTTTCAGGAGATAATGGTTCAGACACTGGGTTATCTACAATGTTCCAAGGTACTACCTCTAGCGTAGTCTGAACTTCTTAGGCCACTGTCTTTGTTCCTCCTCCAAGTTGCTTTACTGATGTCCCCTCTACTTCTGCCACCAGACTTTTCTCCTCTAGAGTTTTCCTTGCATATCAATTAGCATAAGTAGTTGGACTAGCAATTTTGGGATCATATAGGTTTTCTGGGATTTTTTATGAAATAATCCTACCTTTCCTATCTCTAATTCTTCTCATGAAATGAAAGCATCAAAATTTAACTACTTACCAAAAGAGGGGACAACTTAACTTTGGAGCAACCCCACTATAATGGATGTGTGGCTCTTCACTTACGTCTTACCATCTTCTCTCTTCCCTTAGGTCATCCTAAATATCGCTCAAAATCCATCAAAAAAACAAATCATTACCTATTACCATTTACATCTTCCTGACAATGGTGCCAAAAATGTTGGGGAAATTATATGAATGATATATCACCATAAATTAAATTATTGACCAGGGATTTGTAATCAGTAGAGTTGATACACTAATGTGCCGATAACGGATAATTTATTATGTCTGATGAGTATATCCTAGATAAGAAGAATTCAAAACCAAGACAAATTTCAATCTAACTTTCTCACACCATTGGGAAGCAAAAATCAGAAATAAAATCTTAATAAGCACGTAATCTAATGGTTCTTACTCGAATAACAAGTTTGTTCATTTGCAAACTCATGAAATGAAAAGATGGATTCAACTCTGTTTTCCTGTAGCAACTGATTTCAATTAACTTACTGCAATAAAGCATCAAAGCAAACATTCCTAATCTAACTAGTTCTAAAGGAAGCCATACATACTTGTACAAGAAATGTTAGATATGACAAGAGTCTTCAATTAACAACACATGTAGTTGATATTTGTCCTTAACTCTTCCTGTTCTTTCAAATTAGAATTCAACACTTAAAACTCCCGCCTAAGAAATAATTTTTCATTCATAAAACCAATGAGTTATCACTCAAAAACTAACATTTCCATATTTATGTCTCACACTCTCAAACAGACTATTTGCATGAAATCAAAACTAGAATCATATCAAACACTCTGAAATTGAATTATAACACTAAGTCACTCTTCACACATAAACCAAATTAAACTCATAATAACTGCAATGAAAACTTTCCTTGATGGCTTCGGTGGTGTTATCGGGAAATCTAGTGTCCACTCGGAGCTGCTAGTCCCACTAAGACTGGTAGCTATCTTAGAAACAAACAAACTAAAACTACTTTCGCTTTCCTTTATGAGAAGTAGATAAGAGGGGAACAAAGGACACCAACCTCAGTCTTGTGCTTGGTTCCTCTCCCTTCTAATAGATCTTCACCGCTCCTTCTTCATCTACCCAGCTTCAAAGAGCACCTGTGGAATCAAAGCAGCATAATACTATCGAAGAACAGAGATCTACAATCATAAACAATACAGGACCAGATATGTATTGACCACACAAATGCATATATCATCAAATATACAAGAATGTGGAGGAAAACTTGAATAGCTTTATTAATATCAAGAATAGCAAAGAGGATTACAACCAATTGTTCTGACCCAGCGTCATCCTCTCAGCATGAAAGCCCTTCTTCACCTCATGAAAAGCTTAGATCACCCAACACTATGATATTGCACTAGGAAACCAACAGTACTTCCTTACAAGATACAAGATTCCAGCCTATGGATCTCTGGGATGAGGGATCCATATATAGATGATTGTAGGGGGGTGAGTCAACTTCTGGGATTTTGATTAGTGTCCTTTCTCTGATAGTTCTTGATTCCACTTGGAGATTGATGATCTGTTACTCATCCCTGGGCGAATTCAGAGAGGTAAGTGTCACAGGAGAAGTTTCTGGAAGATTCCATGATCATCCACCTTGCAAACTGTCTCTACCATTTGTTTACTCTCGCCCATTGCACCGTACAGAAGGGTTTTCCAGTATGCATCACACTTTTTACACTGAGCAG
>APFE030626591.1:0-17463 GCA_000404065.3 Pinus taeda
CCTTCATATTAAACATGTCAAGCACCTTCTTGATATATTTTTCTTGTGACAGCCACAACCTTTTGTTTTTCCTGTCACGCATAATCCACATGCCCAATATCTGTTGTGCTGGTCCTAAATCCTTTATTGCAAATTTGCTACCCAAATATTTCTTCAACCTATTGATATTATTCTTATCATGCCCAACAATCAACATGTCATCCACATATAACAATAATATGATATACTTTCCTTGATCATACCTCTTGATATAGACATAATGGTCAGCTTCCAACCTTTGAAAACCATGTTCCAACATGAATGAATCAAATTTATTGTACCATTGTTGAGGTGCCTGTTTCAACCCATAGAGACTCTTGTTCAACCTACAAACGGCCTTCTTTTCCTTTTTCTATGAAGCCTTCTGGCTGCTCCATATAAATTTCTTCTTCCAATTCACCATGAAGGAAAGCAATTTTTACATCTAACTGTTCACATTTTAAGTCTAAAACAACAACTAGACCAGAATGACTCTAATGGATGACATTTTAACAACAGGTGAGAAAATTTCAGTGAAGTCAATACCTTCTTTTTGGGCAAAACCTTTCACCACCAGCCTTGCTTTATACCTCTCCTTCTTTTCGTCACCTTCATGCTTAATCTTGTAAACCCATTTGTTTTGTAGAGCCTTTCTACCTTTTGGGAGGTTTACCAACTCCCAAGTTTTATTTTCCAACAAAGAGTTCATTTCTTCTTCCATTGCTTTCTTCCATTCTTCACTGTGCTCAACTTTACAGGCTTCTTGAAAACAATTAAGCTGACCTTCATCAATCAACAAAATATAGTTTGAAGGAGGATACCTTTGTGAAGGCTTATGAGCCTTAGAAGATCTGCGGACCAACTATGGTGGTGCATTATCAGGTTCAATCTCCTGTAAAGGTTCCTGCAAGATTCCTTCTTCTTTTTGTTCATCATTTTCCATTTGTTGTTCTTCATTTTCCTGAATTTGTTGTTCATTTTCTTGTATTGGTGGTATGTTTTCTTGCTCCTCTTCAAACCTATCAATAACCTTCTTGACCTCCAACTCACCTACAGTCCTCTTGAACATTTCTGACTCATTAAATATAACATCCTTGCTTCTAGTAATTTTATGTTTGCCTGGATCCCATAGACGATAACCAAAATATTCATCTGCATATCCCAAAAATGCATTTCATAGATTTATCATCTAACTTAGTTCTATTTTATTTGGGAATCTTTACAAATGCTTCACATCCAAATATTTTCAAATGAGAATAATTCAAATTCTTACCAGTCCAAACTTCTTCAGGGATACCGCCATGCAAGGCTGTAGTTGGATCTCTATTTATGAGGTAGCAAGCGGTCATGACTGCTTCATCCCAAAAATTCTTCTCCAACCCGGAATTGGACAACATACTTCGCACTTTTTCCATAATGGTGTGATTCATCCTTTCTGCGACACCATTCTGTTGAGGAGTACCAGGCACTGCCTTCTCATTCTTTATGCCAAACCTATTACAATATTCCTTAAATGCATTTGAGCAATACTCTCCACCATTATCTGTTCTTAAACACTTCAGCAATTTGTTAGTCTTTCTTTCAGCATGGAATTTTTGAAATATTCCAAACACTTCAATTTTACTTTTCATAGGATATGCCCAAACCTTCCTGGATGCATCATCTATAAATGTTACAAAATATGATGCTCCTCCTAATGATTTGATGTTAACAAGCCCAAACACATCTGAGTGTACCAATTTTAACACATTTTTCTTTCTGTCATGGCCACCTCTAAGGAATGAAACCCTTCTTTGTCTACCATATATACAATGCTCACAAAGATCAAGATTGTAGGATTTCAAAACTGGTAATAAATTTTTACCAACAAGGATTTTTAAGCCCTTCTCGCTCATGTGACCCAAATGCTTATGGCACAGGTCTGTTGAATTTCCTTCTTTTGTGACAACAGCCAAATCTGATTTTCTTATCAATGTCTTCAATGTGTATAATGTTCTTGTCTTGGGTCCTTTGGCCACAACCAATGCTCGTTTGCTAATTTTCCAGCCTTTTTTTCCAAAGCTTGTGGAATAGCCTACATCATCCAATGGTCCCATAGAGATTAAACTCATGTGCATTTCTGGTACATTCCTGACCTGTTTCAACAATATATTCTTGTCCATCTTTCATCTTGATCTGAACATATCCCACTCCAACAAGTGGTATTAGAGCCAAAAGTCTCTAGTTTGAAACACACCTAGCTCGAAAATTGCGTGCTCATTAAATTAGAAACAATATAATCAAACCGATTTAATATATATACTTTTGTAAATCAAAATTTCTCTAAAGAGATTTTTTTGGAAAATTTTACTACATTTATATTAACTTAGTACTAATAAAAATTTAAAATATATTTCACAAGATATATAAGTAACTCCAGTTAAAGGTAACTCTACCAAATAGCATTGGGCTTCCACTAAAGGTCAACCTAATGATAATTTTGTTCGATTTGTTACATTTATAATCGTTAATTATTGTCGACAATCCCTTTGACCAAAATAAAAAATTACGTGGTCATAGGTTCAAGTAATGAGACAAACTCGGTTTGGGCTTCCACTCTGTTCTTTTTATATATATATATATATTTTGAGTGGATCGGGGTGGTAACGGAACAAACCAGTGTGCTCAGTGGAAACTACTCCCTCTGATGAAGTGGTAAACACTTCTCTCGGTGCAATAACATGTGAACATGGCTGTGAAACCATATTATAAGGGCAGAATCCTTCATCATTTCAGACACTCATGATGAGTATGGGATATCATTCACGGACTCAAAACCCTTGGAATCAGAACCAAGAAAACCTTTGAATCGTACGGAACATATAATATTGTTCTAATGCCAGCGCTCATTATCTCTTTGTCCACCAATACTCTTCTGTGACAGATTTCCATGGCCGTGACTTCGATTAAATCAACGCTATTATATACAACTTCTGATCTTGTGACTTCGAATTATTACTTACAGATAAGATTGCAGCCAGTTCATGGATTCGAATCACGATGCATGTGTACAAATAAAGCAATTTGTTTGTACTGTCAAAAGTGGCAGAATCACGGGCTACAAAATGCAATTGCCAACATGGGAAGCCTCAGACCGAAGGCAATGGCTGACGTTCATGAAAACCATTGGGCTATATAAGCGGATGGACTGTGCTTAACTAGAAGGACAATGTACTAGTGTAGCCCCACTTTTTCTCTAGTTTATCTTACTCCGCACTAGCAATATTAGAAGGATGAAGTCTATGAACATAATTGTCATGGCAATAGCATTTCTCGCTAGCGCTTCTGTGCTTCGAGGATCTATTGAGATATGCAATGTGAATAAGGATGACCTAATGCCATGTATGCCTGCAGTAACACACTCTAATGTACAGCCTCATGTACACCCTGTTCAAGCTTGCTGCGCTGTGTTAAGTACGGCCAATCTTACTTGCTTCTGCGAAATGGGCAATACGTACCCCTCGCTTCTTCACATGTTCGGCATCGATCCAGATCTAGCCAAGGCATTGCCGGGAGAGTGCAAGTTAAACTCTTTTACTGGCTGTTAGCTAACGTTTGAATCTGCCTTCTCTGTAATGTGTGGTGTGACTTAATGTGGTAACTTGTGCTGTGACATTATGTTTTATGTTATAGTGCAGAGATAGTAGTAACTTATACTGTGAGCTGGTAGAGTTTCAATTCTCTGCCTACATATAAAATGAATATAATGCACATAGAGTAAAACTCTGTGTGGAGTGTCTGTAATGTGGTTTCTTCTCTAATGTTAGACCTCGTTCTCTGATCTGCGAATGACTGATCGTGTTGTGGTTCCGTTGTCATCTACATTCATAATAGTGTCATGAAAAACATTATTCCCTTCTTCTTGTTCCTTTGTGCCTGATTTTGTTGCTGCTGCTCTGAAATACAGGAAATAAAGTTGTTAGAGATGGCCACATAGGATTAAGCTAGACATGACGATCTGAGACGAAGATTTGTGTGTTCGTACCATACGTAACTATGTGAGTGTTAAAGTTTACGGAGTTGTAAATACTCTATTTAACGGGATTTAAATTTAAAAATATTTTTTTATAAAAGAATATATATTATTTTTAATCCTATGAATCGATGAAAAATATTGTTGACACTCAAAGGCATGCCAAATGAATTATTGAATAACTAAATCATTATAAATTTATGTTCGCTCAACAAGAGGTTCATTAGTGGCAACATTATAGTCAGTTAAAAACTCACCTACGTTGTTTTTCTCTACCATAACGTTCAATAAATAGAAATAAAAAAACCATAAATCATTTATATGTTTTTTTTTCTATATGTTCCTAAAAACCAAGTTTTTATCTTGCCATAATGTTCAATAAATAGATATAAAAATACCATAAATCATTTATATGTTTGTTTGTTTTTTTGTTATATTCTCGTAAAAGCTAGCAATTAATTGGTCAAATATTGTTATTCCATATCCACATCCATTTCCTCCTAATGATATAACAACTTTGGGCAACATTACAATCAGTTAAAACTCATACAAGGTGTTTTTCTCCGACCCTAACATTCAATAAATAGAAACCATAAATTATTTATATGTTTTATTTGTTCTCTATGTTCCCAAAAACTAGCAATTAATTGGTCAAATATTGTCATTCCATATTGACATCCATTTCCACCTAATGATATAAATTTATTCCATATGACTCCTCACAAATTATTCTTTACTATTTCTTGGCACTTATTTCCCATCGCAACTTATTTCCACTCCATTAGAGAATTGCGAGGTACATGACACACTTGTCCCACCAAATCATCCATCCGTTGCATAATATTTACACAAATTAAATGTATGGTTATTTCTATGGCAATTGGAATTTTCTTTGGATGCAAAGAAATATCTTTGCATAGAAAAAACAAAGTTTCACAGAAGAAATATCTTTGCATGGAAAAAACAAAGTTGCATACTAAAGGATAGAGGCTACATTGGTTATTAGTTTTTGAAGTTTCCATTAACCCTCAATCTACCTTTGAATCACCACTTTGGTAGGTGATAGAGATAAGCATCTCTTCTAATCACCACTATGGTAGGTGACAGAGATAAGCATCTCTTCTAAACAAATTGTGGTTGCTGAGGGTGTGAGCACTTGGTGCTCAGAGAATTTAATAAACTATGGGAGACGGGTATTATCTAAATATGATTAGGGGAATTATTCTCGTTTTAAATCTATAAATTTAGAGAATCTTATTTGATAATTTGTATGGTTATTTCATAATTAACATAAAGGTAGTTAATATTTCAGCTTTGATTGATTTATTAGGGAGAAGGTCTATTTTTATATTATTTTATTTATTAAATAAAATATAGAGAATTGAATGTAGTGATGATGAAAAAAATAAAATAATCCTAAACATTAAATAGATAACTTAACTGTGCCAAGTGACACTTTGCAACTTAGCTATAATAATATTTTACTTTCATTATAATTTTATATCATAGAGATATAAAGTATTGAAAGTAAAAAAAAAAAAAAATACCTATTACTATGAGGAGAAAGTAATTTCTTTATTACTTAATTTTGGAGTGAGAGATACATGTAAAAATTATTTAGTAATATTTTATTGATGTGTAACTTCATTCTATGTTTGACTAGATATATATAGTATATATATTAAGAACAACAAAAAATAGTTATTCTAAAAGGCATGTCTATCGTGGAATAGAGCTTCTAGAATTTACATTTGATTATCACTAACTATTAGGTGGATATTAGGGATTTAAATTCCACATAATATTCTAGAATATTCTAAGTAGTATACACAAATCAAAGGCTAAGATTTGGTTACAAAGTAGTTATGTTTTTTTTTCTCTTTTATGCTTAATATGGATGAGGACCTCTTGACATTTTTTAATTTTTTTAATTTATGGCCTAGATTGATTCTCAATTGAATATGCTGAACATATAATTTGTAATTCTTACCAATGACGGTAGTGTGTTATAGAGTTTTTTAGGTTGCATTGACTTTTAATAAATTTAAAAAATTAGATTCATGTCACTTAGCTCCCTGTGCACCAATTTCCTAGGGGTTTTCAAAGCATACCTAATTTTAGAAAAACTGCCTTATATCTTGGTTGTAAAGGATAGAAACTCTTCAACACTTATGTTTTTCATCATGACCCAAGATTCTTAAGGGTTGAGTAAAATAAAAGTTAATTATAATATTTTTGTTGCAATAGTTTTTTTTGTTATATATTCATCAATGGTAGATACAAATGAAGTCTTCTACTATATCAACCACATTAATATTTTTAATGTGGTTGTATTAGTTTAAATTCATTAATTAAAAAATGTCATATGAGCAAGTGTCATATGAAATGACATAATGGTTTTGGGGTATGTGATATTGATAAGCCATGATATTGCCTAACACTATTATCACAAATCCTATTTACAAATTGAGAATATCCATAATAAAGTGGGATTATTTTATGGTTAAGAATCTTCTTACATGTTTCTTTAAATGAATATATGTTTATCTTAATTATTAATTACTTTTATCATTAATAATAATAAATATTATTAGAAATAAAGTTATAAATTGGTTAATTCTTAGGGTTTTTTTTACCTTTAGCAATTTAAAATGTATGCTAAACTAAGTGTTTCTATGCCTACTGGACTAGGATAGCCATTGGAGGGAGAGAGGTTACGAAGAGCTAGGGTTTCAGGCTTCTGCAAGCCTTGAACTCCATGGAGGGTCGCAAAGGGGGGAGCTCCACTCCCTCCTACAGTCAAGTCGTAGCCAACTAAGGTAAGAAACCGATAAAAATTGCCAGAGGTCCTTTAGGAGAAGGGAAAAGGAACATTGAAGAGGAACAAGATTTGACCAATACAGGAGAGGACAATAGAAAAATAGAAAATGAGGAAGAAGACAAGAAACAGGAAGTAAAAAACAAAATGAAAAAGGGGCCATGCAAACCTAAGGCTGAGGTCACACCCAAAGTAGTTTTAAATTATCCTGCTCTGCAGGTGCACAGGGACCACATGCGGACCTTTGTTATCATTTGTAAATTCATGGGATTATGGCCCATAGAAAAGGCACTACAAGCGTGAATTAAATACCATTGGAAACCAAAGGGAGGCATAGACCTACATCTTAGGTCAAAGGGTTTCTTCACTGTGGTCTTTACAAATATTGAGGACAAAGATAGGGTGTTTGAAGGAGAGTCATACTTCTATGCAGCTGTAGGCCTCTACATACAGCCTTGGATGATGAATTTTTTCCCGAAGCGAGAGACTTTCACTTCGGTTCTGGTCTGGGTAAGACTCTATTCCCTACCTCTAGATTACTGGCAAATTGAATCTTTATCTGCCATAGGAAACAAATTAGGGCATTTTTTCAAAGTGTCTGAGGCCACTAGAAGGGGAAAATATACTTCCTTCACACGAATATGTGTGGAGATGGATCTCTCTAGAGCTCTACTGGATGAGGTCATCTTGGAAGTTTTTGATGAAGAATGGGTGCAAATAGTAGATTATGAACATATTCCTTTCAAATGTCGTAGGTGCCATGAGCATGGGCACCTATTTAGAGACTTCCCTCTCAGTAAAATAGAGAAAAAAAGTAAAGCTACCACAGTGAAACACACTGAAAACGTTCACAAAGTGGGATATAGAGGAAAAGGGGGCAAAAGGGGGCCAAAGAAACATCAAATAGAAGGGCAATAAGCCAGTCTAAACAGGTTCCAATTACTAGAAGAAGAGGAAGAGACAATAAAAGTAGATCAGGTAATGGAAGGCAACCCAAGGGAGAGGGAGAAAGAAGAAAATAGTGGGCAAACACAAGATATTAATAAATAGAAAGAGAATACGCTGAGCAATGGAGAACTAGAAATGGACCAAGAAATGACCCAGAGTGAGGTGGAAATGGAGGATCATGAACTGCAGGATATTCTTAATAGAGAACACCTAAATCTGGAAGGGTTCTCAAAACAGGGGACAATGGGAAGGATAGACTCACTACCTCAAGAAGAGTTTAACAGAGTACAGTAGTTGTTCCTATGGAAAAGTCAAGCTAAAGGGCTGGAAAGGAAAAGAAACAATGAAAGGTATGGCAAGAAAGGTGTGAAATCTATGAAAACCACACCAGGACTAGCTCCTAGAAATCCATGAAGGAAAAGAGGCAGAAAAAAGCAGAATGAGTTGTTGATGGAATGCGAGAAGCTAATGATAGATTCAGGTAAGATGAAAGATCTAACCAACTACTCCATTACAAATCTTTTATAATGAAGTTCACATCTTGGAATATCAGAGGTCTAGGAAGTAAAAGAAAACAAAGAATACTTAGAAATAGAATGAAACAAGAAGCTCCAAATATGATCTCTATTCAGGAAACTAAATGTTCCATTCAAAAAATAAAAGAAATACACAGTAAATGGCTCAATAAATATGAGTTTCTAGAAGTCAAAGTAGATAAAACAGCAGGAGGTATGCTTACTCTTTGGAACCCCCAAAAGATTGGCATAATAGATACTGAGGCATCTAGGAATTATTTATCAGTGGTTATTCAGCCTGTGGGAGATAGAGAGACTTATTTGATTACAAATGTTTATGGCCCCTAAAGACCGGATGATAAACTCAGGCTTCTAGATTCTCTTGTGGAACTAAGAGATAGACATGCATGAGTACCTTGGATCATGGGTGGGGACTTCAACATGATCAAATCACTATCGGAGAAAAAAGGTGGAACCAGAACTTTAAGCAAAGACTCTATAGAATTTCAAACTTTTATAGACAATATGAAGCTAGTTGACACTGATATGAGTAATGGCCTCTTTACATGGAACAATAAGAGAGGAGGAGAGTCTCAAGTAACCTCAAAGTTAGATAGATTCATAATCTTAGAGGACCTTATGCTCACAAACAAGGAAATGACAGTGAAAATTCTCCCCTTTGGAGGCTCAGACCATTGGCTTGTACAATTTGAGGTTCAAGGCATTGGCATCCCTAAGAACATACCTTTTAGACTTGAGAATATCTGGCTCACCCACCTAGATTTTATGAGCAAAATTGCAAAATGTTGGACCAAAGATCTGCATATTCAGGGTACAAGAATGTTTTTGCTACACAGAAGACTAAAACACGTCAAGCTCAGACTCAAAGATTGGAACAAGAATGAATTTGGTAATCTTTTTCAAGCGAAAAAAATTGTTGAAGGTAAAATGCAGGAACTCAATCAAGGCCTTATCACAGACGGCTTTGATAGAGTCAGAAATGATCAAGTCACCAAGAATCATCAAGATTGGGATAACTTATGTAAACAAGGGGAGATATTTTAATGACAAAAATCAAGAGTTCAATGGCTAAAGGAAGGGGAGCGAAACACTAGGTTTTTCCACAGATCTACCATGGAAAACAAATCTCATAACAAGATCTCATCAATCAAGGACAGCGGAGGTCAACTACTCAATACCCATGAAAATATAGAAGTTGTGTTGGTTCAACACTTTCAAAATATCGCAGAGGAGACCATTTTAGACAGAGCTCATTTTATCAGGGACTTAACAAGGTAGATACCTAAGCTAGTAATAAGAGAGGATAACTTCAATCTCAATAGGCCAGTGACTAAAGAGGAGGTCAGTGGGGTCATCAAAGAAATGCATAATGGTAAAGCGCGAGGCCCTGATGGTTTCAATGTGGATTTCTTTAAAGCTTGTTGGAACATTATCAAGCAAGATATTATGAATTCGTGGAGGACTCCATGATGAATAGAACAATTTTGAAGGTGCTTAATACATCCTTCATCTCTTTCATCCCCAAACATGATATTGCCCAGACTCCAGACAGATTTAGACCCATAGCTTTGTGCAATGTGGTGTATAAGATAATATCCAAAGTTATTGCCAATAGACTCAAACCCCTTCTTCCTACTCTAGTTTCTGTGGAGCAATTAGGATATGTGGAGGGTAGACAAATCATCAATAACATCATTCAAGTGCATGAGGTGGTTCAATCATTGTTAAGCAATAGGAAGGCGGGAATGATTATGCAGTTGGACCTAGCCAAAGCTTATGATAAGTTGAATTGGACCTATATCAGGAAAGTCCTTCTAGCCTTAGATTTGACCATAACTGGGTAAGATGGGTTATGGCCCTGGTAACTTCTTCTAGCTTTTCAATTATGGTTAATGGTTCTCCTTCCAAGACTTTTACTCCTTCAAAAGGCCTCAAGCAAGGAGATCTTCTCTCCCACTTTCTCTTTATCCTCATGATGGAAGGACTTGGTCGATCTATCAAGCATGCTCAAGAAGTGGGTAACATCAAGGGTCTCCAACTCTCTAAGACTGGACAAGCTTTGACCCATCAACAATTTGTTGATGACACCATGTTGTAGGGCATCCCAACGGTCAAAGAAGCACCAACTTATAAACGAATCATAAGTGATGTTGCCATGGCTACAGGTATGGAGGTAAATCTCTCCAAATCTAAGATTTTCTTCTTTAACTCTAATATTGCTATCCAGAATAATATCTCTAGGATTTTAGGCTTTCAAAGGGATGTCCTTCCTTCCAAATACTTGGGAGTTCCTCTACTGATAAACCTTTGCATAAGAGCATTTGGGAGCCAGTGATTAACAAGATGCAGGACAAAACCCAGAAATGGACCATTAGATCTTTAAACTTGGTAGGCCGGTTGGTGCTTACAAAAGTTATACTCCAATCAATCCCTGTCTACATGCTTTCAGCCCTTCTAGCTCCAAAAGGATTTTTGCAACAATTTAGAACCATTCAAAGAGACTTTCTTTGGGGTAAGGGGGAGGAGAGAAAGAAATGGGCCTTGGTAACCTAAGATAAGACTTGCAAACCTAGAAAACCACGGAGGTCTTGGATGGATGATTCGGAAGTGCTAAGCAAAGTTTTAGGGGCAAAATTATGGTGGCATTGGGTAAAATATCCAAAGGCTCAGTGGGCTCATATTTGGAAAGAAAAATACGCCAGCAATTGGCAAGATAATGATCACATAAGGATGACTGGCATCATAAAAGGCTCCTACATCTAGAATAAAGCCTAGGAGAATAGAGGTAGTGCAAAAATATAGCTTCTGGGAAATCAAAGAAGGAGATCTTGCTTTGTTTTGGGAGGATAAATGGCAACAAGAACCTACACTACTAAGAGAGGACTTTGTGGACCTTAAGAAAGAAACTAATACCAAAGGATTACTCAGGGTAAAATATTTTTGGGATCAAATCAATAGTGAAGGAAAATAAGAACGTGGAAGAATATGGAATACAGGGATGATAGCCCCTTGAAAGCAAAAGATGATGCACTTCTGACATTGTTGGACCAAAGGAAAATTCTGGTTTCAGAGGGGCATGACCAACTAGATGGGGCAACAATAATGAAGGTACCTTCAGTCTTAAGGAGGGAAAGCACATAATCCTGGAGCTGGATTCCAATGAACTGGATAAGGTTTGGCAGAACCTATGGAGGCATCAAGGATGGATGAAAATCAAACTCTTCATGTGGCTCGTACATCATAAGAAAATTCTGACTTGGGAAAACATTCGAAAGAGGGGTGTTTTGGGACCTTCTAGATGCCATCTTTATGAATCCCAAGAGGAAACGATGGAGCACCTTCTCAATAATTGCATTTTCACCTCCAGGTTGTGGGATAATTTTTCCACAATTTTCAAACAGACAAACAGGGACAAAGGAAGCATTATCAATACCCTTAATAACTCGAGAAGAAACTTCTCTGATTATGAAATTCCTCAATCAAGTTGGGCTTTAATTCCTAGCTTCATAATATGGAATGTCTAGAAAGAAAGGAAGTACAGAATCTTCAAAAATGAAAAAAGTTCCTCCCATCGCATTATTGCCCAGATCTTAAGAGAGCTTAAGGAGACGGTGGGAACTTTAGTGCGAACTTCCCCAAAGAATCCACCTTTAGAAGCTGATATGCATATAATTCTTAAGTTGGGTATGCAGGGGCTTATACCACAGGACATGGACAGGAAGATGAAGAAACTGGTCAATAAGCCAGACTGCTGGCATCCTCCCCATCAGGGTTTTTTGAAATGCAACATTGATGGGGCCTCAAAAGGCAACCCGAGTATTGCTAGTTTTGTAGGGGTGTTAAGGGATGAAAATGGTTGCATCCCTTTTATTTTTCATTTCCATTTGGGAAGAGCTACAAACAATATGGCGGAATTAATGGCACTTGAGCAATGTTTAGAAATCCTGAAGCAGGGCAATCTCTATATTATAATAATTGAAGTTGATTCTGAGTTAATCATTAACTCCATCAAGAGAATCTGCAGTGGCACGAAGCTGGAAAAAGTACTAAGACACTGGTGGCTACTTCAGGTCTTTCAAAGGATTTAGTTTCACCTTTGGTGCTTACGTACTATGAGGTTTACTCATGTGCAAAGGATGGCAAATAAATTGGTGGACATTCTATCCAATGAAGGGGTGCTCTGTAACAAAAGCAGGGTCAAGTTGAGTTGGCAAGTAATACCTCAGAATAGATTGAGGGAGCATTGTCTCAATCAGGCAGATGAGGATAGAACGTTATTTTGAAATAGAGCCGTAGAGACAGGGTCTAGTTGATTCGGATTCAATATGAAGTGTTATTTCAGAAGTTTGGTTACATTTGGGATGCAGGTCTTTTTCTACCTCCTTAGCCCAGGTAAGCGCAAACCCAGAAGTCTCAGGTGGAAGTTACTTGGCAAACAGTGGTTCTTGGATGACCAGACGGAGAACATCAAGAATGGTAAGAAGATTTTCATTTTCCTTTGGTTAAAGTCCCTGCTTTCTCAGCAGACTCAATACCCCAGGCATTGCTTCCCGTGGTGCCAATACTGCCCTCGGAATGGTTTCTGGTTGATTGCATGCCCTTAAAGCCGGGAGCGATTTTTTGGAGTTGGGAGCGATTCCACTTACCACGCGACATGTGGCCAAGGTTGGGGAGAGAATACTGCCCTCATCTTGCGGTAATTCTCTGTGCTTTTGGTTCATGCGATATGATCCTCTGTCGTTGGATCAGGTGAGAAGAATCAACAGTTAGGGAATAGCGTGCATGTTGGTGGGTTCGGGTCTTTTATCATACAACGGGTCACAAGGTGACCGCGCAGTAATTCTCGGTGCTTTTGGTTCATGCGATATGATCCTCCGCCATTGGATCAGGAGAGGAGAATCAACGGTCAGGGAACACCGTGCTTATGGATGGGTCCAGGTCTTTTATCGTGCATGTTGGTGGGTCCGGGTGTTTTGGCCATTTACGTATTGTTTATTTTGGGTTTGAGTTACTTCGAGTCTGTTGTTTGGGTCTTTAGGACCTAGTTGGCGGGATTTTTATTTTGGTGAGGCTTTTACCTAGGGCTAAAAGGTTTAGCCTGTGGTTCTTTGTATTTTATGTAATTTTACCCTTTGAACATTTTGAATAGAAGGCACTACTCTTGCATTAGCAAAAAAGAAGTGTTTCTATTCCTACCAACCATTTCATTTATATGGATAACGGGCTCTACAACATAGTAAGGGGGAGATGTTGTCACACAATGTTACATTTAAGAATAATAACATAATACTTGCATTAATGGTTTAAATAATAGTAATAAGAAGAAAAAAATTAATGTTCCTCGTTAATAAAATATTTTAATTTTTACCTTTAATCTAAATAACGTTTATATAAGGATATAAAGTAATTGAAAGAAAAAACAAAAACAAAAAAAATTCTTAGAATGAGGAAGATATGTAATTTCTTAATGGCATATAAAAATAATATTAATAATTTTATAACCATCAATTTTTAAAACTTAAAACACGTGACTTTGGAATAATACTTAAAAATGTCATGTAAAAATAATATTAGTAATTAACAATTATAACTTCATTTGCATGGAGTCAAATAACATAAAAAATTAATTAATAAAACAACAATAAAAACAAATATAAAATAAAAAAAACTATATGTATAATAACAATTAAAATATAAAAATTGAATGTATTACCCTAAAGATAACCCTACAAAAATTATAATTCAACCTGTGATCACTTTTAATCAATGATTATTAGGTAAATTGTGAATTTGAAAGTTATCCTCAAAATAGGTATTCCCTTTTGTCATTTTAATTAAATTGTTTAATGAAAAAATGTCATATGAACAAGTGTCCTATGAAATCAATTAACGAGCTTTTGCAATGTGGTATTCATAAGTCATGATATTGTAATAAAGCCTATTTAGAATTTGAAAATCTCAATGGTAAAATGGGGGAAGCCTATTTACAAATTATGAATCTTCACAATAAAGTGGGGCAAATATCTATAGATAAAAATCTTGTTATATGATTTTCTTAATTTATATATGTTTAAATCGTACATTAATTTTTTTTTATAATTAATAATAGCTTATAATTTAGTTAATTTTTATGGTTTTCTAATTTTAATAATATAAAATGTACAACCAGGTAAGTGTTTTATTGTTATGATGGATTGACTTTTATAGGCATTTGTTAGTGATTTAATTTATATGGATATGTTAGTTTTTTTTTTTAAATATTAATATGTTGTTGCCCAAAATGTACTGTACAACCAGTATAGTATAGGGGAGACGTGTAAGTGTAATGTAAATAATTATTTATTTTGTACAAGTGGAATGTATGTAAGTATTTATTTTTTGAAAATATTAATATGTTGTTGCCAAGGTGATCTAGGATCAGTATAGGGGAGACATGTAAGTGTAATGTAAGTATGTATGTCAACATTTATATTTATATTTTTTAAATATAAATAATTCTTTAAATTATGGGGAATATGTTGTTTATGGATAATGAGCTATTTCCATAAATACTTATTTTTTATATTAAAATACCTTCACAAATTATCTAAAATAAGCATGAATATTGGAACTATATCCAAATATGTGATAAAGTTTTCCACATAGAATTATATCATGCCAAATCTACAATAAGACCTTCAAGTTACCACTCAAGTGTTAGAAAAATACCTTTTTAAATAATATTGAAAAATAAATATTTATTTTTGAAAGTGAAACATTATAAGTTGCATTGGTCAATCTAAACTAATAATGGTTACATAAAAACTTCATACTTATCATAAACTTAAAATATAACAAATGATTTTGTAACAATATTTAAAGTTAATTAATAAGCCCATAAAAACTTCATACTTATAATAAACTTACAATATAACAAGATTATTCACCATGGACATTCACCACCACTTTACCATGTATATTTTTAACTGCTAAATAGGATTTGTTACAATACCATGTGTGAGTGACATCACTACAGGCCCAAAAACCGCAAGTCATGTCACAATCAAAATATATCATAAATATTTTAATTTTTTATAACATTTATCTAATTAAACCTAAAAGGAAAAAGGTTATTCTTTTGAGATATGTGTAAACCCTCTACCCTAGCTATTACTAAAAAACTGTTGTGTATATTCCAAAAGGGATTAATCAAGGTTTTAATAAAAAGAACAATGAGGATACATTTATATGTAGACATGTGAATTTTATATAATATTAGCCTAGATCCATCTTAACTCCCAAGTTACCAAGTGTGGAAAGAGATCAAATCTATTTTCACTCCATGAGAGGTTATAAGGTAGGATTGTGCTATCATTCTTAGGAAGGCTAAGCCCCCAAGAGAAACATTATCGAAGATGAATTTATTTCCCTTAAAGCTTTAAAGGACAACCTTGACATTGTCATCCTTAAATCTGACAAAGGCGATGCAGTTGTCATTCTTGATAAATCAGACTATTCGAACAAAGTGATTCATTGTCTCTACAATAGTGGTAGTTACATCAAGCTTAATAAGAATCCTATTAAAAAATTAACAAAGAAATATTTACCGCCATTAATTCTATTAATTCTCGTAAGCCTCTTTATAAGAAGCTCTTTGAGAGCAATCCTCTTACCCCCAGGATTTATGGCCTGCCCAAGATTCATAAGGCTGGGGTCCCCATCAGACCTATTTTTAACACAATAGGTGGTCCTACATATCTTCTCACTAAATTCTTCGCTCAATGACTCAAACCTTTTGTTGGTCACACTGATTCCTTTATTAAGGACTCTGCCTCCTTTGTTAAAGAATTGAAGGATATTAGACTGGAACCTAGTGATTTGTTGGTGAGTTTTGATGTTGTTTCCCTTCATACCTGTATTCCTATTCAAGAGGCCATTGATGTCATAAATAAGATCACTAACAATGACACTGCCAAATTATTTGGCCTTGCCTCACCTCTACTTTCTTCAGTTTTCAAGGTGAGTTCTTTGAACAAACTTGTGGTGTGGCAATGGGTTCTCCACTTTTTGCTATAGTTGCTAACATATTCATGGAATAATTTGAGACTAATCCCTTAGCCTCAGCTCCATTTCTCCCTAAAAAATGGAAGAGGCTCGTTGATGACATGTATGTTGTTTGGCCTCATGGTCGTGAAAAACTGGATTTGTTTCTTAACCATCTTAATTCTCAAACTCCATCAAATTCACAATGGAGGTTGAGGAGAATGGTTGTTTTCCTTTCTTGGACATGCTTCTCTCTAGGATGAATGATGGTTTTGTTTATCACTAGGTCTTTCGCAAGAAAACTCACATAGAAAAATATCTTCATTCTATTTCTCATCATTTTATGGTGCAAAAATTCAGGGTTCTTGGTACTCTAGCCGCTCGTGCTTTAAGAATTTCAGATGAGATGCACCTAGAAGAGGAAAAATCTCATCTTCTTAATGTTTTTAGAAATAATGGCTATAGCAGATCTCAAGACCTCAAGGATTTCCAAAGAGCCCATAAAGAGTCGAGCGTTAAACCTCGTAGTGATGGCCCAATCTCTAAAGTGCAACTCCTATTTATCCAAGGGACCACTTATAGGATTGCCCATATTCTGAAGAAGGACAATGTCTCCTCTTCTTTCAAGCCTGTTAATACCATTAGAAAGTCTCTCAGATTAGTAAAAGACCTTGTTGACCCCAAGGATACGAAAGGTGTCTACTTGATCCCATGTTCTTGCGGGGTTCCCTACATTGGGGAGATTGGGCACTCTATTAAACAAAAAATCCGAGAGCATGCTACAGACATAAGGCACAATTGATCTCATTCATCAGCTCTTGCAGAACATGCATAGAAATTCGAGCACCATGTTTGCATTGAGGATGTGAAGGTCATTGCAAGAGTTGATCATTTCCACCATAGGAAGCTTAGAGAGGATATTGAGATTGAGAAGCATGCCATCAATGTCAATAGGGATGATGGGTGGAAATTGAGTAAGAGTTGGATTCCAGCTCTTTTACCTTGATTTATTCCCCCTCTTTCTTTTTTCCAGATAATGAGTAATTTCATAAATGTTGATATTATATTATATTTTTATTTTGAGTAATTTCATAGATGTTAATATTATA
>APFE030626596.1:33706-46727 GCA_000404065.3 Pinus taeda
GGAATCTTCCAAAAGCTTCCCCTCTGACACTTGCCTCTCTATTTTCGACCAGGGATGAGTAAGAGATCATCATTCTCCGAGTGGAAGCAGGAACTATCAGAGAGAGGACACTAATCAAGATCTCAGAAGATGACTCACCTCTCTATAATCATCTATATATGGATCCCTCATCACAGAGATCCAGAGGGTGGAATTTTGTATCTTATAGAGAATTGCTGTTGGTTTTCTGGTGTACATTCATAGTGTTGGGTGATCTAAGCTTTGCTTGAGGTGAAGAAGGGCTTCCTAGCTGGAGGATGATGCTGGGTCAAAACGTATGGTTGTAATCCTCTTGCTACTTTTCATCTTAATAAAGCTATTCTAGTTTTCTTCCATATTCTTATGTACTTGTTTATATATGCATTTATATGGTTAACACACATCTAGTCCTGTGTTATTTACGAATATAGATATTTGTTTCTTCGATAGTAGTATGTTGTTGTGATTCCACAGGTTCTCTTTGAAGCTAGGCAGATGAAGAAGAAGCGGCGAAGCTCTATCAAGAAGGAGAGGAAATCAAGCGCAAGACTAAGGTTGGCCTTCTTGGTTCTCCTCTTGTCTATTTTCATAAAAGAAAATGAAAGTAGACTTTACTTGTTTGTTTGTAAGATAGCCACCCATCTTAGTGGGAATAGTAGCATCCGAGTGGACACTATTCCCGGTAATAAATTTGACAAGTGTGGCAACGTTTGATCGCTTCAAAACAAAAGTAGCTGGCACACAAAATTTTCTGGGTTGTTGCAAGCCCTGATAGATGACCGCCACAAGCTCCACTATGGCAATCGTTGAGTATAGATTCTGCTTCTTCCAAAGTTAAAAAATTCCTAAGGATTGAATCAACCCCTCTACGATATAATGTATCACCAATGATAACATAGTTTTTGGCAAGGTGATGTAACTTTTGACGCTCATCCTTGGAGGAAGTAGGCAGGAACTTCAAAGTCTGGATCCTGTGAAGAAATGAGGAATAAATGTTCATCAGGGAAAGTTTCCTCATAAACAATGTCTTCCTCACAAGGAAGCTTGGAAATTATTTCCACAAAAACCAATGACTTCTTAGACTTGGCTGACAAGAACTCGAGATCAAATTCTTGCAAAATAACAATCCATCGATTGTATTTACCCCTAATCACCTGCCTACTGGGGACAAACTGAAAAGGATTGACAGCCGCTAAGACGAACGTTTTGCATAGCAGAATATAATGACGAAGCCGCTGGACAGCATGGACAACTGCCAAGACCAATTTCTTGATAGGAGAATAGCATAGTTCAAGACCGACTAAGCCTTGACTCAAGTTTTGTTTGACTAGAAACTAGCTCCCCAACTTCTTGTAAAGTATTATATTCCCATTCTTCTTTGTTGGCGTATTGTTCAATCTCAGGTTTGAAATGTGCACATATGGTGCAGAATTCTGACCAACTCACATTGATGATATTAGTGATAATGGATCATATGACCAGCTGGAACTTAATCTAAATTTCATCTGCTTCAATAGCTCATTGACTTCTTTTTTTGTAGCTCTGGTGTTGACTATGAATGGGTCAACTTGTGATGTTAATTTTAATTATGCCTTTTGTTTTCTAGAAACAAAATGCACATCATCCATTCTCATCATCTACTTGATATATTCAAGTGAAAAAATCCTCATGGGGAGGAACATTGGTAATTTGTAAGGTGGAAGCTTGCAACCATAAATCCTCATTTCTATGAAATGCTGATATAAATACCATTCCCCAACTTTAGAATGCTCACTCAAATGAAAAATCCTCTTGATATTTGTTGAAACTCTCAAAACTGCATCACTACTTAATAAACATATAGCCATAAACAAAAATTGGTTGACAGAGTCATTGAAAGGAAATTCTTTAGAGGTTTTCCTCACTAATGAGGTCCAGTGAATCACACTAACTGTGATTTTCCTTCAACATCCATTTTCTGCAAAGGAAACTTGAATCTTTCTCATTTGATTTTAGGCTTCTGTGGAAGTTTTTTTCAGTGGTGTGATTCGAATTTGTCCACAGTCTTTTGTTCATTGTGTCGACGTTTCAAACCCCAAAGGGGGTCCATCATCAGGACAAATCAGAAAGATAGAAAAAGAATGAGAGATTATTTGAAACGTCGACACAATGAACAAAAGACTATGGACAATCCAGATCACACCATTGAATCTTTCTCACTGATGATATAAGAATAGATAAATTAAAGCTGATTGGTGCTTGAATGAACCTTTAGCATTGAACTTAAAAAATTGATCATGAATTGCATTAGATAGAAACTAACTGTAATTGAACAAGATGGATGGATTTTTACCAGAAGAAAAGGCTGAAAAAAATGTCAAAATAATCTCATCTACCTATTGATCATTGGGATACACTAACATATAAGGAAATATGGAAATTAATTGCCTAGACATCTTAGGGAACATTACAAAGGGATAAGGTGGGTTTGTTCTGGGTAATTCTAAGTTTTCTAGTAAAAATGATTAAAAAATGTGTGCTCTTTGTGAAAAAGAAAGCCTTTCATAGATATCCATTAAAACATCAACGAAAAAAGGGTGAAGGGAGTCTTGAGGATTTAGTTGGAGGGTCTGGAAAATTGACTAAGGGGTTATATAAAACAAAGTTTCATTATTCTATGTAATAACAACTCTTTGGCTAGGAAGATATCAGGCTCCACACCAAGTGACAAATTCGAGAAAATGATATATCTGAGGGAAACAAAACTGGGGTAACAGTGATTCCCAGAAGGAGAATTCATCGTTGGAATATTGATACTTTTGATAAGCCCAATTTTGAAGTTTGTACAAGTCAAATTCACAATTGTTCTCGAAAATTTTGAAATGGGTATCGATTAATGGCAATTCATCTAAATTAATTACTGGGGGCAACATAGGATTGTCTATAGTGATCTTAGATTTTCCTTTGTGGGAATCCTCTGGGGAAAAATAAAGAATTATTGAGGATAATTAAATAGTTACCCAGAGATAACAATGATCAGGTGTTGCAAATCACAAAAAATCATTTGCAGTGTTGTGCTAGAGCCTTAGTTGCAAAAAGAAATGGTGAAAGAATGCATTTTTGATAGGGGAGCAACTTTTATTCAGGTGATAGTAATGAATTTCAATTACACTAACTGTTATTTGTGTGGGGAAATAAATGTTTAAACATTGGCAGGAGAATTTAGTGGTTAACCATCATTGCTACATTTATCATAAGGGTTGGTGACGACTAAGTGTAGTGGAAAGATAGTGGTGGGTGAAATAGTTGATAGATTTGGCGAGAGGAATGAGTGGGAGAATTGGCGGGAATAACAAGTGGGAGGAATGATAGTTTGCGGGGGATGGGAGAAGTTTGTGGTTTTGGGTGGAGGGGGGCCACAATGATTGGGAAGTTGCCACGTATCAAAATTCGGATTTAGGAAAACAGCTTTGTGGACCCCCCCCAGTCTGTGAATTTCTTAAAATGTGGGAGGTCCCCCAATGTATCAAGGGCCTTTGATTTCGGCAGGCTCGATCTCGTCCACTCAAATTTGCATGAATGTTAATTGCTCTATGACATCCAATCAAATCATATTATTACAAAAATAGTTTATTTAAAAATATGCTAAAAATAATAAAAATAAAAATGTGACATTTAAACATGCTTGCTGCTACTTAGGGATATTATATCTTTTTTTTCTTTTATTCATTTTCTCCTTTTATTCATTTCTTTCTTGATTTCTTTTTTCTCTATTTTTTTTTTGAAAATGAAGGATAAACTACTAGGGTAAAAATAAGTTACAACATTGGCTCCATTTGGGGACTATCTTCCCTTGTGGGATGCAAATAAAGTGTAGATCCATGTGCCTTCTCGTCAGGTTATGGAGTCTTTGCTGTGAAAATCACACTTGCTTGGAATTTTAAAGAAAAAATGGAAATTTACAATGATGATGATAAAAAAACTCAATAATGAATATAATGCTTGAGGTATTTCCCATTGATTGGCAATGAGAAATATTATCCTTCCATATTGCATAGAATGAATGTATTATTCCTTTAACTTCTGCAATGATGAAAGGTCCCAACCATAAGTTATCAAACTTCCCGTGTTTGCCTCTTTCTTCTTTTTTGGCATCCCGTCTAAGAACTAAATCTCGTTGTCTAAAATATTTTTCCCTCGCCATCCTATCAAAAAAAATCTTCATATTATCTTGGTATTGTTGAAGTTTATGCTCAACTTCATCTCTGTCTTGATTTAGCTCAAGGATCAATCTTGGAATTTTAAAGAAAAATTGGAAATTTACAATGATGATGATAACAACACTAAATACTGAATATAATTCTTGAGGTATTGCCCATTGATTGGCAATGAGAAATATTGTCCTTCTCGATTGCACAAAATGAATGTATTATTTCCTTTAAGTTTTGCAATGATGAAAGGTTCCAACCATAAGTTATCAAACTTCCCATGTTTACCTCTTTCTTCTCTTCTTGCATCCCATCTAAGAACTAAATTTCCTTGTCTAAAATCTCTTTCCCTGGCCTTCCAACTGAATAAACGCTTCATATTGTCTTGATATTGTCAAAGTTTATGCTGAACTTCATCTTTGTCCTGATTTAGCTCAATGATCTGATTGATCCTTCTTGAAAAATCATCTGCTTCTTCACATGAATCTTATAAAAAATTCATGACTATAAATTCTAACTATGTAGGGAAGATAGCTTATGTTCCATAAACAATTTGAAAAGGAGATTTACCAGTATATATTTTAGGTGAAACCCTATTTTCACACATTGCATATTTGAGACGACCGTCCCAACTCCTTTTGTGATCTCCTGACACTTTCTTAATAACTTTAATCAGACTTTTATTTGATAATTTTGCCATCCCATTACCCTATGGATAATAAGGTGTAGAATGATGTAAAGTAATCTGATATTCTTGACAACATTCTATCATCTTTATGCTACTGAAACCTTGAGAATTATCTGTAATAATATTTCTAGGACAACCAAATCTAGACAAAATGTTTTCTTCAATGAATTTTATCACCACTGTATCAGTTGTATTCTTAACAGGAATTTCTTCTACCCACTTTGTGAAATAACTAGTGGCTATTAATATCCATTTGTGTTGATTGCTGGAGCTGGAACTATTTCACCAATGAAATCTAATCCCCACTGCAAGAAAGGGGCTCGTATTGAGACTGTGACAAGGGAAAGTGTTGATAATCTTTGTTTCCATGCAAATATTTGACATCGGATACAACTCCTCACCTTTTATCCAACCTGTACAAAAATGTTTGGCCAATAGAAACCTGCTCTTAGTATCTTATATGCAGTTGCCTACCAAGCATAATGTGCTGCACAAATTCCTTCATGAAACTTCTCAATTACTCCATTTGTTGCACTCTCGGTTAAACATAGTAAGAGAAGATTTAGAGGATTCTCCCAATACAAATTTCCATTTACTATATAGTGCTTCATGGCCTTGAGTCTGAGGGATCTACATTGATTCTTCGTGAAGTCATGATGGTATTCAAAACCATGTAGAAAATGGAATATGTCTTTGTACCAATCTGAAAGTAAAAAAAATTCATCAATTTGTTAAGGAAGAGGAATAGGAACTGCACTAGAAGAAGGTTCTTGTGGATTATTCTCACCTAAAATATGAGAAGGTTCTTGTGGATTCTTTTCACTTGAAATCTGAGAAGGTTATTGTGGATTCTTCTCACCTAAACTCTGAGAAGGTTCTTGTGGATTATTCTCAACTGAAATATGCATGATAGTATTAATACCAAGTATTTTGCAATTTTATTTAGCTAAAGTTTAGCTAAACCTTGTCCTTGTTTAGAAATGGAAATAAGAAATTCCTGTTTAAATCTGTCCTTGAATTTAAACTGTGAATTAAAATAAAATTCTATTCTCATCGCAACTTGTAAATAGTTAATTAAGTTTAATTAACTTAATTAGCTTAGGAATTTTTAGTTGGAAGTCTTTCTGAAGTCATGTATATGTTCTCCCTAGGGGTCTAGGATGAGTTTAATCATGAGTTGTAACTAGATAATTTAGTGTACTGAGTTATGTTTAGTTAAATTAGTTCCAAATTGTTTGAGGAACTAATAGAGAGTTAACAGTTAGTCGGTGCACTAGTGCATCCACAAGTGTCACTCTAGTTAACTAAAGATTCCCTCATCAAAAACTCATGCATGTCAATTTTGAGAAAGACCCAGTTGAGACTAGAGTGCAAGGACAATGTACTATCAATTGTATGATTTACTAAGTTTTGTAGATCATGCATGCAATCAGGAACTGAACCTAGTTTGGATTGCACATTTTTGGAAGCACTGGATTCCCATTAATATGGGATATTTATCCATAGGAGTTGCAGAAGGAAATAGGGGTTTGGAGGGTAGAAAAATTGGATAAGTGTTGGCGAAGAGCTTGCTTGTGAGCTGAGAGAGTTGAGCATATTTGTGAGGAATTGTTCTAGTGAGAACAAGCTTTGTATCTTCACTCATATTTCTGATTAATGAAAAAAAAATAGCGGGGTTTTGAGAAGTGGATTTCCCTAGATACATCTGGTGTTATGTGCCATTGATTTATCTTCTTCCTGTTCATATTGTTTTCATTGATCTATTGGCTTCCATTAGTTGAAAGTAGAAGTAGATTTTTGTCATGTGCTTTAGTACATTGCATGAGCTTGTGAATCTATAGGATTTTCTACAGTCCTTTCACCAAATTTTTGGGTTTGATGTATAAAGAAAACTAAAGTATTTTGCAATCCATCTTCCCCTCTTTCCATCTGTACGAGGTTGAGTCAACATTGTTTTTATTGCATTGTTAGGAACATACACAATCATAGCAGAATGTAAAACATAAATCCTAAATGCTTTCAAAGCTTGTACCAAGGCATAAGCTTGTTTCTCTATGATTTCATATCTCAATTAAACATCTCTCATAACCTTACTAAAGAAGGACTTTTTTTTTCTTGTTTATCATCATTTCTCTACAATAAAACATCGATGCTATAGGGGTATCTGAGGCAAAGGAGAAAACTAAACAATTTTCTATAATCTAGGTTTGCTAACACTAGGGCTTCTGAAATTGCCTGTATGATCTGTGAAAAGAAGTATCTAGCTTGGGTAGTCCCTTTAACTTCATTTTCTTTCTTGAGCATATCAGTAACATCTTTCACACTTTTAGCATAATTAGGTATAAACCTCCTCAAAAAATTATTTTCCCTAAGAATGACTAAATCTCTTTTTTATTTCTAGGCAAACTGATTACCTGAATTGCTAAAACTCTCTTAGGATCAATTATAACTCCTTTTGAAATTATGTGTCCCAAAAATATTCCTTCCCTCATTGCAAAAGGTGACTTCTTAGGATTAAGAGAAATCCAAAATTTCCTACATATTTCAAAAACTTTTCTCGAGTGTTTGACGTGTTTAGCATCAGAATTAGAAAAAAAACTGTCAAATAATCAAAGTAAATAACTATGAATTTATTTACCTTACCCATAAATGCCATATCCATGGCCCTTTGAAATGTTTCTCCAACATTGATTAAACCAAATGGAATCTTGGCATACATGAAAGTGCCCCATGGAGTAGTGAATGCAGTATTTTCTCTATCTTCTTGACTAACCATAATCTAGTTGTATCCAGAAAAACCATCTAACGTTGAGATCTTATCAGACCCTGATACTCTTTGAAGCAATTGATCCATTTTTTGTAATGGATAACTATCTTTCAGGGATAATTTGTTCAAGTTCATAAAATCAACACACAGTATAATTTCCCCATGTTTCTTCCTAACAGGTACCAGATTAACTATCCATTTAGAGTATCTTAAGGGAACAATTATTTTATCATCCATCAGTTTTCTCACTTCTTTCTCAATAATAGGAAGTAATATTGGGTTAATTCTCTTTATTTTTTGCTAAAATGACTTAGCTTCGCGTGACCATGCAAACACGTCTGTGTATTGTTTAAGCATACTTACATATTTTTGTTTTATGTCCTGAGGCAAAGAAGATGAGATTTTGACATTTCTAATTTCTTTTGTAGTACCTGTTATACAATATTTTTTCACACCTAGTTTCGTATCCTAAAGTGTCGCACATTGTGCCATTAACACCGCAAGTGTCGGAAAGTGATGGAAGTTATCGCAAACAATGTATTCACCATGAAACATGCTTGTGGTAATAAGAATAATATCCTTGAAGCAAAGTAGGAAAACTTGCCTTGGAAGAATTTCGAATAACTTGTCAAAAAAACCTGCTTTGCAAGGCCAACACATTTCCTATAGATGATGTCTTGTGCTAGTGACCTCTGGCATTGCACATTTTACTGCTTCCAACATGACTTTTATCAGGAAAATCCACATTGGTCCCCTTTAGGGAGTTTTTACCAAAATGGAGGAGAAGCTTCTCTTACTAGAAAGCTAGAGAACAACAATGCGGCTTAAGGTGAATGAAGATTGGAATGAGACCTCCCATTCCCAGCCCTTGATCCTATCTCCAGGATCTCTTCCATGAGATGTGGAAATCCTCCTTCTTTTGATGGATCCTCAACTGCCTCTCCTTCCCTATAAATGAATTTCCCACCATCCACTAAGGGTTGGTTGTCATCCTAGTGTTGAATTGTGCCCAAATGTTTCCCATTTTCAAAAGAGAAAAGGTGTTTGAAGGATAAGGTTTAGAATTGGAATCTCATTTGAAGGAGGCTTCCAACATCAAGGCTTCATTAGTTGTAATGCTCCCTTTTTCATCTATTAATATTACAATATATGTTTTATTTCCATAAATGTGTCAATTATTGTCCATTTATTGTAATGCTCCTTGATTTGTTACAAAATTTGTATTATAAAATGTTATGCTTTGCATAGTTTTTTTGTCTCAACTTGATATTTCTTATAGGTGTTATAGCTCCAAATACCACCTTATGTATTTGAGATGCTTGGTTTGTGGCCTAGGGCAACCCCTCCTTCTAGTCTTGGTCCAAATATTCAAAAAATAGTGTTTTAGTCCATGTACATGACTTTTCCCTGTATTAAACATGTGTACACGTGGGTCATTCTATACCCAACCCGCGTATATGTGTTAAAACACTTAAAAAAAATTAAATTTCCGTAACTATGGGTGGAGATCATGGGTTTTACCTATTAGTGCTCGTGGCGCAACTGTTCCCAACTATTTCCCAACTAAAAAACTACTTTGGGAGAAGTATAAAAAGACTTCAAAGGGGAGGCCTTAAGGAGGAGACAAATAGAGAATTACTCTGGTGAGATTATACCCTAATCAAGTCTGAAGATCCCTATGCTTCAAGCACTTTCCCAAGTTCAGGAAACCCTTGTTTCCTTGAGAGTTGATATCCTTTCACTTGTTGGAGATATCCTTGTGTTGGTTATGGAAGGAGCTTTTTGAAGACCGGGACTGGACATACCTGGAGGACGGTTCTGCTTGGAGCTGAATGAGGAAGACTCAGGTGAACTATTTCTATGTTTTGATTATAGTTATCTGCAATAAAAGAAACACTGTCTTATTCCTGATATCAACTTTGTTCATGCATATGATGTTATTATATATGGTTTATGTATGAATGACTATTTCAATCTATAACTAACCATCTATTTATGTGTTATAAAGTCAATTTCAATATAATGCTTTATCTATATGCTGCTATGTGTATTTGAATTGGTTTTTTTGCACGTTTAAAGATCGTGAGGAGTTGTAGAGGGTTTTAACCCTGGCTGGAACTACCCAAATGAAGGACCCCTCGGGTATGTACATCCTCACATAGTTTGCTCGTTTAAGCATTTTTCCTGAGTTATTTGTTTGTTTCTTGTTGTAGATTACTCCCGCTCTACTAGGGTTTTGACCCAAAGCCCTAGGGGACTTTATCCCTTAACAAAATTGGTGACTCCACTAGGGACAACAATCTTGTTGTTCCTAGCTTAGGTTATTTAGTGCCAATCAGGGCTCAGCTTTCAATCTTCTTGCTGTGATTGTACTGTCTACTCCTGTAGGAACTCAAACTTCAAGTTTGATCCTTTTTATCAGGTCTCATTTTTGTTTTTTCTTGTAAGCTTGTATATACATACCTTTGTCGGGTTACAGAAGCATATACACGCTTGTTTCTCTGAACTGAAGCCGCGTATACGTGGGTTTCTTTTGGCTGAAAGGCGTGTACATGTAGTTGTATAGAGACATAGTCCCGTATACATTTGTTTTACATGATTTTTTCAAGTCTTTTTATTTGGAAAGGTTTGTTTCTTGGCCTGTGTGCTTCCTGAGTGTTCAGTTTCTGTGTTTAGATTTTAGTTTTTTAGTGAGCCTTTTGTTTCGAGTTCTCTCCTGCTTTGAAGAGTTTTTGGTCTCAGTTTGCTTTACAGTGAGTGTTATCATTTGTGTTTGAACACACAAGGCTTCTTGTAGAGGCTCTTGATTGTTCTCTCTTCTGGAACAGAAGATTGCTTGCAGTCTTTGTGTCAAACTCCATTTTTATGGTATTCTTGCTTTGCTTCCCATTAAGTTTGTGGCCATTCACTTCTTCTTGCTTTTCGAATGTTTGTGTTGACAAGTTTGAAAACATGCCTTTCCTGATTTCTTGATCAGTGTCTTAAACTTCTTTTTGTTGCTTTTGGATTGTTGAGTGCATCTTGAAACATCTATTTTTTTAAGTGTTCATTCGTGTTGAATTGACAACTTGCAAAGTTTCCTTCTAATTTGCTTTCGATCTTTGAGTTTTTGGTAGCATTTTGAGTACTTTTTAAAAGTTGCTTTTATTGCTTTTTTGAAAAAGAAAAGTCCTTCAAAAACATTGTTTTTTCTTTCTTTGCCGAATTTTGTGTTTGGTTTCTTTTAGTTTTTGAGAGTGATTCAGATCTTTGTGTTTAGTCCTTCTTGTTTTGGGAAAGATTTTGTGTTCGAAATTATAATTCCTTTCAAAACACTTAAGTTGGATTATAAAACAAATTATTTTCATTTTCTTTTTAAAGTAGTTTAGAATTTTTGCATTATCATGTACACCTTGCATTACGGTAGTTTCACATGATTAGAGCATCAATAGCTTTTTAGTTTTTTGTGAGTGTGAAGTCTGTTGCAAGAAAATAAAAGAAACTAAGTTTATTGCTTTAATAGAAGTTTCTTAGAACCCAAGTAGAAGTTTCTTCATCGACGAACAAACAAGTGCATTGCATATAAGTTAGTTTTCATTAATTTCTTTTGCATCAATGAACACCATCAGTTTCACTTCCGTTTTGTCCCTTTGGCTTAAAAAGAACAACCACTTAAAATCAAGCGCTAATAAAATAAACTAGAACTTTTTTATATTGTCAATAAGTACACCAACAAGTTTTAGGTTATTTAGGGCCTTGGATTAAGCGAGAGGAAAGTAAACTCTCTAAGGTCACTTTAAATTGTCAAACGTAGAAGTCTGAATAGAGAGTGAAAATCCAATGGCGTTAGGGAGACTAGAAAAGCTCCATGACTGGGAGTTAAGCACGAGGGTTTTTGAAGATAAGGACAAGAGATACCCCCTCTCTTACTTGTCGGATCTTACCTCACGACTGTTTCGCCTGGCTTCTGATACGAGTTGATATCTTAAGTTTCCTATTCTAGGGATCTACACAGGTGGCTACGAAGGGAAATCCCATGGCACGTGAGGTTGAAGTTGCATCACTTTCAACTGGACTTCTGGAGGGCACCCTTGCAAAGCTTGGGGGCTTGCACTGGCAAAGGTTGTTGCTTGGGGGTCAGCGTAACTTCGTCTAATAACGTCGCTAGTAGACCTTGGGTGTAATTACCCCTGTTTATTTTTGAAAGGCCCTTATTATTCACTTTCTTGTATTTTGGTGTCCGGTCCTAATCACCCGGAGTGGAAATACTTGTAAGTTGTTTGACTGCTGAATTCTTTTAGGGACATTTTTAGTGTGTGTTTTGTGCTCCTAGTCGGCCTAGATTTCAATTTTCTTGAGTTTTTAAGTAGATTTTATTAAAAAATTCAAAATGGCTGACCGATCACTTAGACTATCCTGTAGACTTCATGGGCTTTCACCTGCAAGTCTAGATCCTTCTCCTAGAAGGCGTAGGAGTGATACTACCAGTGGGTTTCACCCAATAGCAACTGGTGCATCGGGGATTGATCCTCTGCTTGGGGGAATTAATGTACAAGATAGGCTTGGTACTATCACAAAGCCAGAGAGGAACACCCCAGTTCTTTCTCGAGTCCTCTTCCAGTCGGAAGATAATATTGAGGTAGAAGAAATCTCATTTTTGTTTGCGGCTCCGAACTCTCCTCTGCCTTATGATCATCCTGACATATTGTTATATGTTGGGACTTTGACATGTAGAACTTCAAGTCCAGGTCCACACACGAACATCCCTTCGATGGCCACTGCTGGAAGCATGGCATCCACCATGAGTGCTACAAGTATGCAGACTCCTATATCAGTACAAGGGGGAGGAACTATTTCCATCCCTTCTACATCTTTAGTTGGCTCTATTTCCAACACATCCTTGTTTGGGTCTACTTCCATTTCGTTCACGAGTGGAAGTTCCCAAGTGCATGCATCCAGTTTTGGATTCTTCCCTTTTGGTATGCCTTCTCAAGGAATTCTGTTGGGTCCCTATAATACTAGTGATTACCCCATTACTATTGAGTTATACCCCTTATTATATTGATGTACCCATGTAGTGCCCATATTGTTACTATTGTGCCCCATAGAAGCCCACTATTGTTATTATTGTGCCCTTACATTATTATTGTTATATAGGCTCTGATTATGTTATGACCCCTTAGACTCCTATATATAGAGAGGAGGTATTTTCATTTGAATCATCCAAGAATTGTTCGTTTATGTAATGTAAAGGAGGTTGCCCCTTTGAAGAGGCTGAATTCTAAGGCGTTGATCTCTCTTTTCTATCTCTTCTTGAGCTAGTTTCATAACATTTGGTATCAGAGCTTTGGATTCTAGGGTTTCGCTGCTCCAAACAGGTCA
>APFE030626597.1:0-16650 GCA_000404065.3 Pinus taeda
TATGGCAACAAGGAAGGATAGTGATCTCTCCTCACAAGTCAACAATGGAAGTCCTAATTCCAGCAGCATCTACCCTTTAGAATGTTCAGCTTTCAACTTCCCCTCCTCTGGCCCAATGCCTGTATTTATAGTACTCTAGAGTAAGTTATTCAGTTCCAACATCAATGGGATACTCCCTCTTTTGGATGGGGTAGCTCCTCTCTTGATGGGATAAGTTCCTCTATCATAGGGATGCATGAACCATTTGGAGGCGCTCAATACACGTCAAACACTCTTCTAGTAGGCTCTAGAAGTGACCACAAGTAAATTTTTAAAGATGAAACTCGTGCCTTTTGACCTTTACAGGGGTACGCACCCATCCTTTGTCTTACAGAGCGTACAAGTACGCAGGTACAGTGTGTTTGGAATGCGTACACGCAGGCAAGGTAGAGAGAACCTGCGTACCAAGAGATAAACATGTTTTTAAGTGACTTTCTCTCTTTTTGAAGTTTGACATGAAGAACAGAGGTATGAGGCTTGACAAGGAGGATAATGTGACTATTGATGGAGCCATATTAACTGCAGATAGTCATGGTGACAAATTTCAGTGTAACACCAAGAAGCATGTGAAGCATTAAATAACTCTTCATTTACTCCAATATTATAGTGTGCCACAACATAGTGAGAAGATTTAGGTGCTATACCTTTCTCTTTCTCTTTTTCATTAGTTTTACCTTTGGCTTGGTTTCTTTCATGCTCAATTCTGTCCCAAAGCAACTTGCATGTGGATGCATCATGTGATCCATCTCTTTTGTAGCGTATGCAGTGCAAATCTAAATTTTCTCCTTGAGAGTGTCTGCCCCCTTGCCTCTAAAATTTCTTCCTCTTCCTCTTCGGCCACCTCTTCCTCTCGAAGAATCTTCAGCAATATTCTTCTCTCTATTTGCAAGGCACATAACCTCTTCAAAAGACTGAGGAGATGTCTTCTTCCCAAAAGCTTTCTCCCTTTCAGCAAATTTTTTCACAAGGGAGTCAAAGGTAATATCTTTGAGGTTTCCATTTTCTTGCAATGACTCAAGATAATTTAAGTGGGATAAAGTTCCATGAGAAAATCTATCAGAGGAATGTCGAGCTCAATATTAGTGACTTTGATATCATGCATAATAGATTTTACTTCTGAAGCAAGAGCAAGAGGATCATCATTTTTTAATTCAAGGGTGAACAATTTAATCATGAGTTGAACAACTTCAAGTGCAGAGTGTGAGTCATATAGTTCCTTCACTTTTTGTAAGGCTTCGAAAGCATTTGAAAATGGTGAAATATGGCGACTCACCTCTTCATTTGCTGATACTGCAATCAATGCATAAGACTTGCTATTCTTATTTTCCTAAATGGAAAATTCCTTGTCTGAGGTAGGCTGTTTTGGCTCTTTGTCTCTGTTTCCAACAAACACTCCTTTCCACAACTCATTAAAAATAAGAGTGTGTTTGATTTTCCTAGACCACTCAGGATAGTTCTCCTTCCCATTGAGAACCGCTCCCATAATAGATATCAATGAGTGCATTTTAAAAATATGTACTGTGTAAAAAAAAATCGCTCTTCTATTGGTAAAGAAAATGACACAGGAGGTTGACGAAAATGAGGTTGTAGTCTGTAATTCGAGTACTGGTTAACTTTGTAACCAATCAACTGCGCTTAAATCCGGTTATGTACGTGAATTTTCCCCTTGAGGGTCCTTCTTATCTGACCAATCACTATCGTTCCCTCGTTGACTTACCCTTTTATCAAGCGCTTCAATCTGTGTCATTGATCTCACTTCTCCAGGTCCAATGTATATCGCGTCGTCTGCTTACCAACTAACCCAGATGATCTCCATTGTCGATGCAACCCATCCAATTGAATAGTTGTCACGCAATCTCGTCTGAAATCTTACACGACCAATATCAAGTCAAAAGTGTACGAGACAAGTGGTTTTCCCGTGCTACGTATCACCCACTAAGGTTAATTACATGAATTTTAGGAATACCGTTTACAGCCTTTAGGGTGCGCAAGGTACCGCTTCCCACTTATCAATACCACCCACGTGCATAATTCATACTTTTAATAAAGGTGCTTAAGGTGTCAACACAAACCCTAACACATAAAACGTGGAAATTGCAGCAATTAAGAGTTAGCCGGTTTATGTTGGTTGCGGATTATGCTAAACATTCATAACATTATATAAAAACACATATCTAAGACTTCGCAAGTTATTAAGTACTTTTAAGGGTTAATTTCATTCGACAGATGAAAACATACAATTAATTTAGAGATAAGAAATGATAAATAGATAGACATATAATCCTTCAAAACAACCTTTTTTATGCTTAGATCTTTAATTACAGTCCTTTCCAACCTTGTACACACAACTGCAGGGGCCTACACTCTTAGCTGCGGACTTACCAAGGTCTCCGTGCACACAATTGAAGAGCCTTCCCCTTTGCCCAAGTACAAAATAGGAAAAACAAACCCAAAAGTTTCCCTTTTATGATCTTTGTTCCTTATCTCTCCAATGACTCTTCTATGACTCCTTTTTATATGATTCTTCATTACAATACCATGGTTCGTGAACCATGGGTAGGTCACAACACAACTTGACTCTTAACAAACTAAGGGGCTTTGGCCTTCTAAAATCCCCTTTGACTCCTACCGACCTGCACCACTCATGCTCTGCTCCTTAAAATGTAGATACTTTACAATAATTGACAAAACTTTACAGAATATGACCCAAGGGGACCTTGTCCCAACACTTCAAAGTGAATATTTTTTGAAGAAATGGAAGAAAGATGGGAACACACTCAGAAATAATGTGGGAATAAAGCTATTGGTCATGGGTTTCAAATGGGAAGACAATGTGGCAATCTCTTGAAATGGTATTTGATGTCGGATGCAATGGGGAAATCCATCAAAATCTAATCTCTGAACTTACACAAGCCTTTCTAGGTTCCGGGATTCATAAGAGACAACTACCAAGTTTACCCATGGTACATTGATTCTATAAGGGTTCTCCTTATGAATTCATATGGGTTACACTGGGTACTACCTATAATCCACTTAAAATGGACAGTTGGAGCAGTAGCCATCATTGAAATTTTAGCTTGCAGGTGAAACAAAATTCTCTTTGTTTGTATTTGTGAAGGAGAAGTATTTCCTTAAGCTACCTAGAATGAATTTCCTTGGCTATTCTGAGCGAAAAGCCATCATAGTCATCCCCCGCCCCATGATGTTCCTATAGAGTACCATATTCTCCTCCCATTGTAGTTGTGTGTCAATTCACAGCTTATCGAATTTCTCAGTGTATCTGTTGCTTTTCTTTTGTGGCCATTCATATACGTGTACCTTTCTCTACATTCTTATTTCAATTATCTGGTGTGACCCATCTATTTGAAGTAGGAATGATTCTTTTAGCAATTGTTAGGAGATATAGTCGTACCAAATCACAATCAAAGTACAATCTTCAGCATTAGGATCAATTATTCATATGATACTCACAAATTAATCTTTCAACCAATTTCTAGCCGAGGTTAAATCATTGCTATCTCTTCACATTTTAAAAATTGCATCACAAATATGAAAAAAATCGCTGAAATTGAGTGGAGAAATAATTTCTCCCCTTTACATATTTATGAGAAACTGGCCATAAAATTTTATTTTGAGCTCAAGGCCAAACTTAGCCAAATCCATCCTTCACATGAATTGGTTTGTTCTTCTTTTTCCCATTAAAACATTCAACTATCTATGTTTACTAGGAAATATGGGATACTAGACAACTAAATTAATTTCTAATAGCTTGTCCACCTTTCATGCTACTTCTGAAGTGTAAAACCTTCTATTGTTATCAATGAGCATTACAATGTTTACATCTAAGCAAAAGTTGAAAATTTGGTTTTTTTTGTTTCCCAACATGCAGGAGCCTAAAACCAAAGAGAAAATAGAGTTTGGAGTCTGAAGTTAGGCCTTTTTACCAGTGGTGATTTGATGGTGCTTGATCTTGTCAGTAATTCCACTATATTTATCTTTTCTAATTAAGGTACCTCCAGTCTTCCTTATCTAGGGGTTGTCACTTTCACTGCCCCACTTATATGATTTTTTTTTAGCTGATGGAACTACAATAAACATGTTGGCACTTTTGAATGATTCATTTGTGCTTGGACAGGTTGCCTCAAAAATTTTCTAATTCCTCCCATAAGACCTCTGACTTGTCACATATTTTCTTGTTCAATATGACGCAGTGGCAACATCATTCCTCCTGACACTGTGTTGGCTTCTCCTGCCCCTCACAATTGCAACTTGGGATAAGTGGCTACTCCCTCTGAATTTTTTTCTCTCTTTCCTATTTTCAATAATTCCATTATTCTCTTTGCTATGATGGGGATCTTTAATTCTGTATCTATTGCCACATGACATACACCAAGTCATAAATTGCTAGTTTCCTAATAATGTTGAATGTGTAGAGGACAAAAATTCCTGATCTCTCTAAATTAATATTACTTTGAAATCTCGATGAGGAATCATATAACCAGCAGAGATTAATTCTCGCCCACTTCCTCAAGTTAACCAATAGAAGTGAATTCTAACTCACTTCCTCAATCCTTGAAAGCTTTGTGATGACTATATGTCATTTCTTCTCATTGTGTCTGCCTTCTTACATTGCTAAATGTAAACTTTCGACATTTCCATTTCTTTGCATGATTCCTTACGTTAAGATCCTTTATTGGCGATTAGTAAGTTTTCTCAACCCCCTCTTGTTCGTCTTCTCAACAAGCATTATTGTATTTCTCATAACTCAAAGAGGCAAGGTTTTGTAATTTGTTAAGGTGATTCCCAAAATCATTGTTAATGCTTCTAAAATTTCTTACTCCTTGAGCAATGTTTTTAAGGAGGAAGTAGATTTAGCATAAACTTGTCCTTCTCAACAAGTTGTTCTTGACATTGAGAAATGGTATTTTATTTAATAGGCCAATAACTTGCAAAATAGTAATTTCATTAAACGTAGAACGAAAGAAATAATATATTAATGTCCACAAAAGACCAAGGTAGTAAATTCAATGAGAATTGAAATTACATCTAACAAAAAGAAAAAAATCTTTGAAACCTTACTCTCACAACTGTTGGGTTACCTTAGTAACCAATTCTAGTTAAGTAAGAGAGTATGTTACATGGGAGGGCCTAGTTATCATTTAGGGGTAGAGAGTGATTTCCTTGTATCTATGCAATTGGATCTTTGGATACTTGTGCTTGGTGTGGATTTGGAAGTGTTTGAATGCCTCTTGTATATTTTGTTGGTGTAACAAATATCAACCAAACTTTGTGTTGACAATTTTAACATATGTTTAGTGGTTATTTTTACATTTCATGATCATTATTGTTGATCGTTGTTTTTTGACATCTTGAATTAACTAATAACAAAACGAACTCTCAATTAATTTTATAGACGCCATATTCAATAAAAATGAAAAAAATCTAGGATTCATAAATGGCAAAGTTTAGTCATAAATTTTCTAATATAAAATATCCCAATTCTTTTTACAAAACAAATAACAACTCGATATTGGATGCTTCATAAAGTGCCTCTATTGCAAATAAAATCTAACCAATATTGCAAATAAAATCTAACCATCAATTCCAGCCTCTCTTTGTTTTTACCAATTTAAAAGTGAAAAAATTAAAAATGAAATCAGACTATCAAAACTCTGTCAAATTCCACAATGAAACACGCCATTCTAAAATATCACCTTAAATCAAACCTCTTTTTAACGCAAACATTTATTTGAAACCTAACTCTAAGATGATTAAATCAGACCTCTTTTAACGCAAACATTTATTTAAAACTCAAATATGCTAAGAGCTTGCGAAAGTTTCGAGTCAATCGTATCTGTGATCTGGATTTTCATGTACGAACCAGGAAGACAGAAAATAAATTAATCCTTTCATATCTCCTTTCACTTTAAAGTCTTAAGACTTGTACCGGAATAAATTTGATCCCTCTCGGTTTATATTAGTTTATATCTAACATGAATTTATGTGTAATATTAATTCTAAAGATTTATAACATTAATTGCTGAAAATTATAATATTAATGGATTGGGTTTATAATATTAATTCATTAGCTTTATATTATTAATAATCTTTTTGATAAGTCATTTGATAATAAAATTTAATGTAAATATATATTAAGTTTTTAGTTAAATATACTAAGTAATATATGGTTAATAATCAAAGATAGATCCCATATACATATATATAAATGATCAAGATATAAAAGATATTATATGACCTACATAATGGTGAGAGAATAGAAAAGTGTGTATTATAAAATAAACATTATTACTTTGTAATATATTATATGGTAGCTGAAATATAAGTATGCACTATATTAATTACAATACATAATAACCAAATATTATATAAATATATAATAATTATAATAAAATAAAATAATGAAACATAGAGTATTATTTATTAGAATTATTAATAATTAACCCGATACACTAATAAAAATCTATTAATATGGTTTCAATATATATAGATAATAAATCTGAACATAACATACGGTGAGAGTAAATAAATGTCATTAAAAATAACTAAATACTATTAATTAGTATTAAATGTAGGTTGAATTGTAATTTAAAATATAAGTATTAAAATAAAAACTCTGTCAAATTCCACAATGAAACACGCCATTCTAAAATGTCACCTTAAACCAAACCTCTTTTTAACGCAAACATTTATTAAAACAAACCTCTTTTAACGCAAACATTTAGTCAAAACTCAAATATGCGAAGAGCTTGCGAAACTTTCCAGTCAATCGTATGTCATCCGGATTTTCATGTACGAACCAGGAACACAGGAAATAAATTAATCCTTTCACACAGAAAGTGAAGAGAGAAGTAATTGTGATGTACCAAGCGACGACCCATTAGTTGTAACAAGTCCAGCGGACCTATGCAATATTGTATTCTTGGTGAATCATTAAATGAAAATTCAAGACCTCAGTCATACAATCCATCGGTGAATTTTTCCACACCGGATAATCTAGATAAGAATTTCGTGGCATATTCTAGAAGAAGAGGGCTAGTTTAAGACGGCCCGGAACCTCTACAACAATACAACGTGAGGGAGTGGCTGAGCTTCACTTTTCCGCACTTTAATTTTGATTTAATTGTAAATTTTAAGAATATTTTAGAATTGATAAAAAAAAAAAAAATTAATTAATCTTTCTAATCATGTAGAGAAACATTCATAAAATGCTCAAATAAATATGACAAGGGTTAAACTCAGACTGCAATGGTATCTGATCTTTGTTTCTTCTCCAGGGAATTTCCTCACGCTCTCTGATTCTTGTCTTTTCTTCGCAAATTTTCCACGCTCCTTTATTTAGTAGCTTATTGTACGTCACATTTTATAGCTCTATCCATTTTCGTAGTAAATCTTTCCAATTCGTGATCGCTAGTTTAAGACGACCCGGAACATCTGGAACGATAAAAGGGGAGGGGGGCGTGACCCGGATGTCCAGGAGCGATTAGCGCGCCCTTTTATACATCACACTCTCAAATTAATTTCCCACACCGCCCAACCTTCATAAGAATTTCGCGCGGTATACGCTACGCTGGCTAGCCCCGCCTATATATAGAACCTCATCTATGCAATAAGCTCAACTGCAATTCCTTCGTTGTATTGCGCTGTTTTGTAGTTGTGTTTAATTACTTGCTGGTGGCCGTTGCAATGGGGGCAAGAACATTAGCAGTTTCGATTTATGTTACAGCAATACTAGCGTTAATATTTAACGTTTGTCTTCAAGGTAAGGTTACAGTAATCCCTTGACTGCATTGCATCGTATTTTATGTACGTAAATGAGTTTAGATATGGTAAAGAAATATCTGATTGTTTTGGTAAGTGCAGGAGCTACGGGTGCGACGTTTGTGATCCAGAACCAGTGTTCATACACGGTATGGGCCGCAGGTATTCCCGTAGGTGGCGGTCAAGCGCTGGGGCAGGGTCAATCATGGAGTGTTGACGTGCCCGCAGGAACGAGCGCAGGCAGATTTTGGGGACGTACGGGATGCTCCTTCGATGCCTCTGGTAAAGGAAGCTGCAGCACTGGTGACTGCGGCGGCGTGCTCAGCTGTACACTCTCGGGACAGTCTCCTACAACGCTGGTTGAATATACTCTGAATGGGGGCAACAATCAAGATTACTATGACCTCTCTGTAATTGATGGTTTCAACGTCCCTCTCTCCCTAACTCCCTCCGACGGTAGCTGCAAAGCGCTGACTTGCAAAATGGACCAGTGCCCAGATGCCTACCTATATCCCACTGATGACACTAAAACCCACGCTTGCGCTTCTGGTGGTAATTACAACATTATATTCTGCCCTTGATGAGAAGCTTATCATACTCAATTCTCTGTTCATTACATAAAATCCATCGCTAGTAAACCGAATAATTCTCTGTAGTATCATATCTATAATAAGAGTATTACAATCATGTTGATTGCAGTATCATATTTATAATAAGAATACCATTGCGTGCATGGTTGCAACAAGTTCTATTTACAGGCAAAGGCTAGAAAACCGAAGAATTCTATGGAGTATCATATCTATAATAATAAGAGTATTACAATCATGTTGTTTGTAGTATCATATTTATAATAAGAATAGCATTGCGTGCATGGTTGCAACAAGTTCTATCCTGTATATGCATCAATTTGGATATTTGGATATCTTTACGTGATCTTAAATGATAAATTGATATCTTTACGTGATTTGAAACTATTTAGTAAATAATTAGATTTGTAAATGTTAAAGTAAGGGAAATGATGATTTAGATTTTAAGTTCTAAGGATTAGCTCAACCGGTCTAGTACTTCGCAGTTCTGGAGGTCATAGGGTCAATTAGGCTAGGCTCACCTAGTAGGCCGCAGGGCTTAATCCCCTTCGGAGTTGATCAACTCAATTCTTTCTTACAGGAAAAAAAAGTTATATAGATTTTAAGTCTTTAAACTTTATTCATATTTAAATTTTTTTTTAATTATCGCGTGGTAGAATTTAAATAATAAAAATAATGGAATTGATTTTCAATTGATATGATTATATTATTTTATTAATATCATGTTATACTTTTTAAATTGTTATTATTATTTTTCCAAATCAATGCAAATGTGTTAATTCACTTATTGTTATATTATTATTATATTTTATATTATATTAAATTTAAAATATAATAATTATTTATTTAATTATAAGTAATTAATTATAAACCACATTATATTTTATTAAAAATATTTATAAAGTTTGTAATGACAAAATTTTCCAATTATTAATAAGCTATATAATATAGATAATCTTATTACATTCACACAAAAAAATGACAAGAAGAAAAAAAAACAACAACTAATATATAGATTATATTAAAATTGAAAAGTACAAAAAAATACCATAATTAAATACAATAATATATTGATACCCAAGTTCCTTTGCATTGAAAAAAAGAAAGGGTTCCAAATTTTTTGTTCTATACATTTAATTTCAAATCAAAATAATATATAATCAATCTTCATAATGATAAAAATATTATTACATTCAATATAGTAAACGCATATCAATTTCTAAATAGCATAGCTTTGTATGGTAAATGAATATCTATTTAGATGGTACCTTTTCAACATTGACCTGGTTGGAAACTACTTAGGAAAAGTAATAGTTTAATTAGAAGTTTTTTCATGGTAATGGAAGAGTGAAGTGTATTTATCAAAGATTTACCTATTTGGATAGTAACGTAAATTGTTATATATGTAGGTTGATGAGATCACATGTATTCATGGAAATAACAAGGATGTAACATTTCAGACTTATCTTATTTTTACAAATGATATTGTGGATTTTCTCCCTGACATTTATGGATTTCTCTCCGATTTTGTGGGTAGAATATGCTTACGATAATTGATTGAAGGATGTTCATGTTCAAGATGGGATATAATTTGGATTCATTAGTGAACGGATCCGAGTACCTTCCCTGCTTCTCTAGACTCGCCGTGGGTAGCTTCCGCCAACTATCCTACTTGAAGGAAACTCTAGTTTTTTCAATACATGATTCCCTACTTATATAAATCAACGTACTTATTTGATTGATTTGGATGATACTAGCAAAAAGAGTTGTGTGGATAGATCTCAATGCTAAGGATAAAGAGTAGAGAATATATGGAGTCAATTCATTAAAATATATTTGATACTAATTTCCTTTATAAAATCTAAATATCTCCCTATTTTTACTAATTTAAAAGAGAGAAATGAAAATAAAATTAAAAATTAGAAATAAAATCAGACACTATCAAAACTCTGTCAACACTCATTTATAAAATCTAAACATCTCTTTATTTTTACTAATTTAAAAAAGAGAAATTAAAAAAGATAAAAAAAAAAAATCAGACACAATCAAAACTCTGTCAAATTCCACAATGAAACACGCCATTCTAAAATGTCACCTTAAATCAAACCTCTTTTTAACGCAAACATTTATTAAAACAAACCTCTTTTAACGCAAACATTTAGTCAAAACTCAAATATGCGAAGAGCTTGCGAAACTTTCCAGTCAATCGTATGTCATCCGGATTTTCATGTACGATCCAGGAACACAGGAAATAAATTAATCCTTTCACACAGAAAGTGAAGAGAAAAATAAGTGTGATGTACCAAGCGACGACCCATCAGTTGTAACAAGTCCAGCGGACCTGTGCAATATTGTATTCTTGGTGAATCATTAAATGAAAATTCAAGCCCGCAGTCATACACTCCATCGGTGAATTTTTCTACACCGGCTAATCTAGATAAGAATTCGTGGCATATTCTAGAAGAAGAGGGCTAGTTTAAGACGGCCCGGAACATCTACAACAATACAAGTTGAGGGAGTGGCTGAGCTTCACTTTTCGGCACTTTAATTTTGATTTAATTGTAAATTTTAAGAATATTTAGAATTCATAAAAAAAGAATTTAATTAATCTTGCTAATCATATAGAGAAACATTCATAAAATGCTCAAATAAATATGACCAGTGCTAAACTCAGACTCCAATGGAATCTGATCTTTGTTTCTTCTCCGGGGAATTTCCTCACGCTCTCTGTTTCTTGTCTTTTCTTCGCAAATTTTCCACGCTCCTTTATTTAGTAGCTACTGCCCTGGCTTATTGTACGTGACAATTTATAGCTTATCCATTTTCTTAGTAAATCTTTCCACTCCGTAGGTCTGGATAAGCATTTCGTGGGAAATTCGTGATCGCTATAATTTTCATATGCACTATTTATATTTGTTTTCATATATATAGGTGTGATGTTCTTGTGATTAAATTGATTGTAGAAAGTTGAATCATATTTAGTGGTAGAAAATTTTTTGATTCAGGCATCACATCCAGTATTTATCGCATGCTTTGGGTGTTATAGTAGGATACTTATGATTTATCTGATAATTGGTCAAATGAGGTTTTATATTACAAGCTTGGTTTTATTCGAATGATGGTTTCATGGTCATATTTGTGAGCTTCCAGTATTACGTTTTTATTTTCCTTTCTGGGAGTAGGTTAGAGCTATGGTTGTCCTTACCTCTAGCTCAAATTCTCACTGATACTCTCTCGTTATCTTTTGAATGCCTGATATGGATCGTGGTTGAAATTTATGGGTTGTCTAACAAGTAGGATCTAATTTTGAAGAGTGCATTGAAAGACACATACACTTAACAAACTTTTATCCCCTTTGAAAAAATTAAGAGACTTTGTCTTGAGTTGTTTGGGGTTTTATGCCGTGACAATAAAAGTTTGCTTGATCTAGGGCATGCACTCCTAATATTCATGATATTTGTGGATTCGACTTGATGAGTCATAATCTCCTGTAAATCGCACAGTACAGGAACCACATTGGGTACATGAACCTGTGTTAAAAGGTTAGGTTTATTTTCAATTGATTAATAATTAAAGCTACCTCTAAATGTTAGCGATTTGTAGGGTTAATATTTACACTAATCATGGTTTTTAGTTCTAATGAATGCTTTTGACTACAAGATTGGAGTGGATAATGATTTTTATTTGGAAGTTAGATTAAGGTTTAGACTTGGAGTTGCTTGGAGTCCTTCTTTGGCATTTACAGTGTTGCACCTCAAAGTTCATGAACTCAGAGATTGACAATTAAATGTTGGTCCATTAATATGTCCTATATTACATCCAAATTTTTGGGGTCATTGCCAGGAGGCACTTAGGGGATTGACCTTGGTAACATGATCTGGTTTGGTTTTCTTTTCACCTATATTTTCTTTCATGTTTCTATTCTTTGAATTTATTTCCTTCCTACATATCTTGGTTATTTAAACGTTTTTCATTTCTCAGTGTTGTAATAACCCCCCTATATTTACATTACCACTGCATTGACAAAATATACCAGTTGGCTTGTTGAGAACATGAAAATGGTATTTTGAGAAATATTCTAATGAGTTTTGATGTTGTTACATAGATATACAAATCATCCAATGATGACCTCATAAGCAAAAAACTTAGTATTTTTCTTCAACATAAAGATAATATTATTAAATATTTGATTTCAAAATTGGATGATTTGGAGGAAGAAAAAAATAAGGATGAAGAGCCCCTCATGATCTTTTGTGCCAACTATAGAAAGAAACACTTCCTTGTAAATTCTCCACTTAGTAGCCTAAAAGTTTGTAGAAATTGTGAAGAGGCTCATGCAACATAACATTGCCCATGACTACGAGGACTGCTAAAGGTACTCAGGAAATCAAGTGAGGAAACGAATCAACCACCAAGTATAAGTTAAACCCCATCATCATTTACTACTTTGAATAATGTTTATTATCTTGATGAGATTCCTTAATAGATTCATAACCCTACAGTTCCATGGAAAACTTTTAATCCTCCTCCAATTGAATACCCTACTTCATGGCTAGAGTGACCCTCTTCTTTGAGTCAAATATCCCCATGGCCTCAAGAATTGTTTCAAGCCCACTCTCTAGGGAACCCTCCCATGAAAATTCCATTGCATGAGCATCAATAACAACCACAATTTCTTCTCAATGCACTACCAAGGCATTCTCCTCGATGGTCCCAACTACTTGTGCAACCTTCCCTTATCCATACCCTAGCCCTATTTTGTGTGCTATCCCTTATCCTAATCCATAGTCTGTCCCTAATCCATACCGTAGCCCATATCCTAATGCATACCCTATCCCTAATGCAAACCTTAGACCTAACCATAGTCCATACCCTAATCCAAGCCCCTAGACCTCACCGTACTCCAAAGCCTAACCGAAATCCTAGTCAAAGCCTTAGCCCAAACCCTAGTGTGAACCATAACCCAAACCCTAACCTAAGCGAGCAAGTTGCACAAAAATTTGAAACACCTACTCTTCCCACTAATTCCCCTATTGAACAAAATGTTACATCTTCCATATGGGGGAAGAGAGTGAATTTGGAAGCTTCCTCAATTATCATAGAACCTTTACCTCGGGAATAAGCCTTCATTCAAACACCACTAGAGGAGAAATATATAATTGGAACCTATTCTGAAATTTTTGCTGAAGCTCAAGCATTTCCCTTAACCATTCTTATCAATCTGAAAATAAAACATTTGAGTCCGAATTCGAGGGATTTTTCTTTCATCTTTCACTTGATTCAGTATTCCTCCAAGAGAGTGTTCATCAAGTTGTGAAACATTTGTACGAGTTGGAAAATTAAAAATATGTGGACCCCACTGAATCCTAGCTTTAGTGTGATTATATTTAACATTATGTTATGCACATGGCTACATTGGAAGTACTCCTACACTTAAAGGAGATCTTTAGATTGTCTCTAAATTATGGTAAAGTAGTTTAAGAGAAATGAATAGAAATTTGATTTCAAATAAAATTGTTACAACAACACTCTTGAAACCACAATTCCTAATGTAAAACTATTGAATTTTTTTCATTATGCACTCCTGTGGTAAGACTTGTCAAAAGAAATTCACTCTTAATACCTCATATTTTATAAAGTGACTTTGATTATTCATCGATATTATTCATTACGTCAATTTTTTGTATTTTTATTGTTATGTTTAATACTTTCCATTCATAAGCTTAAAACCCTACTTTTGGCCTATTCATTCTAACAAAATTTCATCCAATAAACCTTTTTAAGTTTCTCTTCGAACGTATTGATGAAAGCCTCATATGGTGGATCATTGCTATAAAGACCTAATGCGATTTCATGAGAACCCTGGCATGATCAACTCGGGGAAATTTTCATTCATTATCTGATATGTTTACTTTAAAATGAGTGTTTAGGGTAGAAGGACCAACCAGTAAACATTAGTAATTAAAAACTTTTCACACCATCCCATGCTCTTAAGGAGAAAATTGGCCTCCCCACCTATTAAGTAACCTAGGTTAATTATAATCATAATTCCTTTTAAAATTATTAATAGATGGATAGGAGGTCTCATTACAAGGCGATCTACCATGATCATGGGTCCTAACACGAATGACATTACCAATACTAGTCACCAAGCCAGGGTAATGACCTTCAATTGAAAATATAGACAAGAGGTCTCATCATGAGATAGCTTATTCTTGGTAATGGAATTGTGGTTAGCTCATTACCAAGCTAGGACATCAACCTTCAATCAATTTCCAAAGAAATGTAAATTCTTTAAATTTACTATGAATTTATATCTAATAGATGGGACACACACATTTTGTGGGGTTAAAAGGCATCCTTGTTGAGGCTATAGATGCCTACTAGTAGCAGGGCCATGAATATGGTATTAAAGATAAATTTAAACTATGATTTACTTGTTTGTTTATGTCTTTCCATGAACTCATTATTATATATTTCTTAGAATGGATTTAGATCCTTCTCGTGTTATGCTTTAGAGTTCTATCCTTTTAAATAACTTTGTTTTTATGGACATGGGACCCTTCATGCACGTGATTCGATTTTCTTGAACAAGAGGAGATTCTACCTTTAAACCTTGACTGTTATTAAATTGTTCCTCATTGTAGGGGGCGTCGATGAAAAGGAAGTATATTATTTGAAAATCTAAAGTCCAAAAAGTGTGGTTAACACTCTGTCCAAATTCTATAATTCTACACTTTGGTTTCTGAACTATCCTACAACTTATATATGTCCTTTCATTCATTTCTATTTTCATTTTCATTTTCTGAATGTTGATGAAATTGGTTTGCTCCTAATAATATGACTCAACTTGTAAAGCTCTATATACATGAAAAATATAATGTTCACAACTGAGATTATAATTTAATGGAATGCAATACCCCAATGATTCGCGATTGTCACCATTATGAATATTTGAAAGGTATTGAAAGTGTTATAATTGTTGGATTATTAAGCGTTTAATACTTTTTCTAGCTGGTGACATCTTAAATTTAAATTTAGCGTTTATGACTCTTTAAATGGAACAAGTATCCTTAAAGTGAATTTGTAAGTTTTTCACCTTAACCAATTATGAATGATTAATCCTTCAATAATGGACTTGAAGAAACAATGCAGACTACTAATTCTCAAATTCTAGTATGTCACTTTTGAGATTTCCTGTTAAAGTTTGTTTAGCTTGAAAGTGTTTCATGCACCTTAATCTTAATGAAATGTATGTTACATATAAGTGTACGTTATTGTGTGGTTGTTTTCTAGGCCCCCTTCACTTGTAGTTGATTTCACTTTACCCTTAGCATGAAAGAAAGTTATATTAGTTTCGAATTGTAGTCATAGTCCTAAAGGGGTCATAATTGTTTGATTGCTTCCTATCAACAATAAAACTGTATATCCATGGGCCATTTCTTTTATGTCCTAATTTAGTCAACCAAAACTTCCTTATTCACCTGTCATGTGAGATGAAAGCAATTCCTGAAAGGCAATATGATGCATCATTCTTCATACCATCCTGTGTTGCTTTTGGTTGTTTCATACCTTCTCTCTTCATTGGTCGATCTCGTAGGAGTAGCTTTTATTACAACAAATTTCAGTTCTATTTCCATTGATTTTTGTATTTTGATCAAAATCTCTCAAGATATATGTGGGAAGTGGTTTTAAATTCTTCTAAGTGAATAATTTTGAAGAAATAGTAGAAAAATGGGAATACACTGACAAAAAAAATGTGGGAATAAACCTACTGGTTGTGGGATGTAAATGTGAATACAAATTGACAATCTATTAAAATTCTACTTGATGTTAGATGCAATGGGGAAATCGATCAAAATCTAAGACCTGAAGTTACAGTGGCCTTTCTGGATTCTGGGATTCCAGAAGAGACAACTACCAAATTTATCCATGGTACATTGATTCTATATGAGTTCTCTTTGTCAAGTCATACCATTATGGGTTTTGTGCAGTAGATTCATAGCTTCTTGCTTAATTGGTGGCTCTCACAGGAGTGGCTTTTACTACCCCTTATTTCAGTTCTTTTTCCATTGATTTTTGTAGTTTAAAATCCATCTCTTAAGATGTCTATGGGAAGTGGTTTGAAATTATTCTTATTGGCTTGAGGGTGCTTAGAACTAGGTTTAGAGTTAGCCACTCTAACCTACAAAACCCTACACTATTGTCCCTTTTAGGAACAACCTGTGTATCACAGATTGCAGTC
>APFE030626603.1:26671-42456 GCA_000404065.3 Pinus taeda
AGAGACCTCCAGTAGGGGGAAACTTTGAGCCAGGTGGGCTGAGGGATCACATGTAGCCATACCTCCAGGTAGGAGGTGGGGCGATATAGAGTGATCATCCCAAGGAGGAGGGGCATGATCCTTGAGGTACCCAACCTTTTGGATGAGACCTTGCTACAGGAGCCCCGATGTGGAGTAGTAGGAACTGACTAATTGGGTAGAGACAGATGCGGATGGAGCGGCAGAGAGAGCGACAGTGCAGGGAATTCCAGGACAACGCATAGCTAGCAGGCTGCAGCAATGCGAGAGGCACAAGTGTTTTGCACAGTGCTAGGTGGCACAGAGAGGTGTGTAATGGTGCAAGATGCATGGAGATGTTGCAGTAGCACAGATGTCAGAGAGGGAGCACTTGTCAATAGCAAGTAGAGCTTCAACATCAAAGTATGTTCCTAGCCCAACAGAGGGGTGAGTTGCGAGCGTTTTTGTTCCAAGTGTTGTTGAATCAAGTGAGAAAATTCCAGAGTTACAGGATAGGGGTTGCAGATAATCCATATATTGTTGAGAGGGAGTGTTGAAAATGCAACAAGATGATGGCGCTTAGTGAAAAGAAGTCGCCTTCACTAAGTGGTCCCGTAGGCTATTTTTTGAGCAAAGTCTATTTTTAGATTATGTTTATTTTTAGACATATGGATCATGGTCTATGAGTTGCAGGATGTTATTTTTGGATGATTGGTCATGTTGGTAAAAATAGATGGAATTCTGTTTTTATACATATGGGCGGAGTCTATTTTTAGACTACCATTCTAAATATAGAACAGTCGAATATTATTAACTCTTAATAATATTTGGACTATAAACATTATCTTATCCTCTTGTAGCACTTTAGTTCGAGCTACGTATGTGGCACATGTAGCTGCCAGAAGGAAATACGCTTTTATTATGGGTTAGTTGAGCTATTGCATGAAGGACTTCAATTAGAACTCAAGTGATTGACTTTGGTGGATTTGATTGAGTAGTTGATGGAGTTGTGTTCAGTTTGACTTAGTTGAACTAGTTGTAGTTAGTCTAGCTGACAAATAGACTAATGATGAGTGGTGTGAATTAATTATTAATTAATTCACTAATTATTAACTCACAAATCAACTAAATAATACATCAGTTAACTCAGTGCATGGACAGTTCAGTTGAGACAAGTGTTAGAGGTGAGTGAAAGGGCAAGACAACTGTCAGTTCTGACTATAGTTGTGCATAAGATTTTCACAATCAATGGATTGAGTATTTTCAATGAGGATTGCATGGTATAGGCAAAGGGAATGCAAATTTGGAGATGATTCTTCATTCCATTCTCAACAGGTATTGCACAGTGGAGGTAGGCAAGCAACGGAAGAGATTTGAGCCAGTTACTTGATTCAGATCTAAGCTAATTTGTGTGTAACAGGTGGAGATAGTAGTGAGTACTTGTGAGGAGTATTTTACCATGTATTGTTACATGTTCTCAATCAATATAATATACAAATAGTTGGGGGTTTTCAGTTGTTTTCTTTCCCCGATACATACTATGTTGATATGTGTGATTGATGCTTCAATGTGCGCATGCGATTGTTTCTTAATTCCGTGAAATTGATGATCAACGTAGAGGAGGTTATGTATTATGCATGATTATGCAAATAGTGTATAATCAGGATAATCTTTGCGAATAAGTGTTATATTATTCAAAATTTCTACACTACATACTTCCTCTGGTATAACAAGAGCTTCCTCTTTGCCTGATCTCGTTTATTTTCCATGCCTAAAATATAGTTTGCAGCACCAAGATCTTTCATGTCGAATTTGGAGGACAATTGGGTCTTCAAATATTGTATAATTTCTTTTTCATTTCCAACCAGCAACATATCATCGACATACAAGACGAGATAAATAACACGACCACCAGTTAATTTAAAATACACACAATGATCTTCTTTGCTTCTAGTGAAGCCAAGTCCCCATATAAATGTATCAAATTTTTTATACGACATCCTTAGTAACTATTTTAACCCATACAAAGACTTCTTTAACTTGCATAATAACTCTTTCTTGCCCTTCACCACAAAGCCTTCAGGTTTCTTCATGTAGATCTCTTCTTCCAAATCCCCATAAAGAAATGTTTTCTTCACATCCATCTTTTCTACCTCAAAATAAAAAGAAACAACAACAGATAAAATTAATATAATAGAAGCTACCTTTGCAACAAGAAAAAAAATATCACCAAAAGCAATTCTCGACACCTGGGAATAACCTTTTGATACAAAACCATATTTGTATTTCACTACCTATCCTTCTTCATTCATATTATTCTTAAACACACATTTGTTATTAATGGGTTTCCTTCCAGCTGACAACTCCACCAAATCCCAAGCATAATTTTTGTGCAAAGATATCATTTCATCAACCATGGCCTCTTTCCAAATTTTTCTATCCTCTGAATCTACTACTTCCCTTAGAGTTCTGGGTTATCATTAGCAATAGATAAAGAAAAATTTGAACAGAAATCATATGGAATATACCTTTCTGATTTCCTTCTTTCTCAAACTGATCTTCTCATAGCTGGAGTTTGAGGCTCTTCATTTCTGATTCCTCTTCTGCTGTAGAGTTCGATTCTTCCTCCATCTCAAACTCTATCTTCTCAGGTTCGTTTTGTAGGACTCCATGTTCAACAACATATTTCACCTCTCTAAACACCACATCTTGGCTATACACAACCTTCTTTGTTTATGGGTTCCAAAGCTTATAACATTTTAAACTATCCTTATACCCAATAAAGATGCACTTTTCAGATTTACTATCCAAATTTGTTCTTTTCTCCTTTGGAACATGTACATATGCATCACATTCAAATACCATCAGATGTGAAAGAGAAGGTTTCTTACCAGTCCATACCTCTTGCAGAGTCTTATCCTCCAATGTTGATGAACGGATCTGTTGACCAGGTAACATGCAGTCTCCACCACCTCTACCCAAAATTCCTGTAACCTGACACCATTGAGCATGCTTCTTACCCTTTCCATCAACTTCTTGTTCATTGTTTCTGCAAATCCATTTTTCTCAGGTGTGTATGGAGTATTATTATGACATGCTATACCACACTTCTTATAGAACTCTTCAAATTCATTTTTGCAAAACTCTCCACCATTAGCTTTCATCAACACCTTTATCTTCTTCTTTGTCTGGGTTTCCATGAGAGCCTTCAATTCTTTAAACCTGTCAAAGAATTTAGATTTCTTCATGAGGAAATATATCCATGTATTCCTTGAGAATTCATCTATAAATGATACATAGTATATATATTTTTCCAGTGATGGAACCGACACAGGTCTAAACACATCACTATGCACAAGCTCTAATATTTGTTTCTCCCTCTTACCACCAGAGGGGAAACCCACCCAATTCTGCTTCCCATATACACAATTTTCATAGAAATCAAAATCCGAAGAGAAATTAGACATACCTTCTGCCATACCATTACCATGAAGTATTTGAAGGCCCTTCTTTCCAAGATGCCCAAGCCTTTGATGCCATAGCATGGTCTTTTCTCGAGAGATCACTATATTTTCTTCTCCAATTTAGGTACCATAGAACTGTTGCATCCATCAATAATAGTGCTACCCTGAAACTTGTAAAAATTTCCAATCTAAACTCCTTGCATCAATACCAGTGCACCTCAAACCATCTTGTAGGTATCCTTCTCGAACACTTTTTTTACACCTGCATCATCCAACTTGGTTAAAATAATTAAATTTTTCGCCAATGCAACAATATGCAGAACACGCAAAAGTGTTCTAATCCTCCCACCTTGCAACTTCAACTTGACTTTTCCATGACCGATGATTCTAGCCTTCCCATCATCCACTAAGAAGCCATCACCACCATCATATTTCTCATACTTGTAGACCCACTCTCTATGGGGAGTGATGTGAAAGGATGCATCTGAGTCAATCAACCATGCCTCGTGTACTTGAAGAAGAATCCAAGTACACATCCCCACCTTCATATGAGGTGGTTTTGGCCACTACAGAAGGAGCATTGTGAAATCCATGTCCTTTCTCAGGAGATTTAGATTTACAGTCCTTTTTGAAGTGCCCTTCCTTTCCACATTTCCAGCACACCTTTACAGGTTTTTCCTGGATATTTAGATCTCCCTCTAGATTTATATCTCCCACTTGAGGACTTATTTTTGTTTCTATTATGGGATTGTCCTAGTATAGATAAAGCATCACCATTCTATCCATCCATATTTTTCCATCTCATCTCCTCTGATAGAAAGGATGATACTATTTCATTAAACTGCAAGGTAGTTGCATTGCTACATATTACAACAACCAGACTCTCCCACAATTCTGGAAGAGAACACAACAAACTGATCCACTTATCTTCATTTGTAATTTTAATATCAACATATAGTAACTGGCTTACCATAGTATTAAATGCATTCAGATGATCTATCACCGAGTCTCCATATTTCATCCTCAAGTTATACATCTTTATCCATAGGAATAGTTTATTCACAAGAGACTTCAATTCGTACAAATTCCCTAACCTATCCCAAAAATCGATCACTGAAGCTTCCCCTCATACATTCAACAATACTGAATCTGAGACACAAAATCGTATTGTGCTCTTTTCTTTGCGATACACTTCGCCTAGTCTTTAGTTGACATTGTTGTTGGTTTAGTACCTGGATCTACTGTGATCAATTGATCTTTATCCACTAGTAAATCCTACATCTTGAGTTCCATAGCTCAAAACTCCAACCATTAAATTTCGCAATCTCTATCTTTCCACTTCTCACCATATTCTTTCACCACAAGAATCGATCCCGCAGATCTCCCATTAAACAGGGTCAACCAGAGGCCCAAGAAAAAACCCCCTAGTAGCAAAGGCATCCCCTTGAAGCCAAAACAACTTTGATACCAAATGTAGGTTTTAACCCTTTAGAAAAATTACCTGCATACGAATTCTAAGAAAAAAAATAAACAATGGCGAGAGCATAAAACATAAAATAGATATACACAAAGATTTTCCCCTAGGTCCCAAAATCAGGACTACCAGAATGCTTTTTCATTATGTTCGTTTCAATGTTACAATAATATATATATATATATATATATATATATATATATAGATATATATTATATATATATATATATATATATATATATATATATATATTATATATTATATATATATATATATATATATATAAATGTTGAATAATTCGTAAGCCCCAATCAATTAACCCTATATTTTAACATAACCATAGTTCCCTTTAACTCAGAAGTGCTTTAAGATGGATTAGGTTCATAGGCTTCTCGCACCACCACCTACTGCACAATAGCTCAAAATTTTAAATCATTCATTCCCTGCACAACTGCAACAAAAATGTTTTCCCATGCTCCTCCACCTTTGCAAGTTAGTAGTGAGGGGCCCTCCTTTAATCCTACTCCTCATATGCCCATGCTTATGTTCCAAGGAAACATCAATGTGACCACACAAGCTAAGTCATATGATACTCCTGAGTTGGGTTCTTCTTCTAAGGACTCACCCAAGTCGACTACTTCCACTGGAACTCTCACGTTAGATAAGCATATATGGAGCCAATTTATCGCCCACCTAAGGGTGTTGTTTTCAAGACTACACATGACCCCTCTACTAGGCCTGCCCAACATTACAATATTACTAAGGACTTAGTCAAAGCTCCTTCTGCAATGTCTACTTGGGATGTTTTCTAAATTCATCCTTAGCAACAAGATTTTTTTTCCACGATCAAACACATGAACCCCTCATACTAAAGCATTATCACCTTTAATTTTGATAAGGCTACAATTTCAATTTCCCACCGAAACAAATTTCATATTATTGTGTATAGCTTTCAAAGGGATGTGCATCACAATTTGGTGGATGAAGGCTGCAACACTTATTTTATGTCAGCATCATGTGGGAAAGCTCTTGGATCTCCGACGCTCACTAGGTCTACTACCGCACTTTCCAAATTTGACGGGAACCATTTAGTACCTAAAGGGGTGCTTCCAATGTTTTCCATTGATTCAGGGGGATAAATGCCTACATCGATGTCGAAGTAGTCAATGTTTCTTGAGACTATAACCCAATCCTTGATGTTATTTTGTTCTGTTCCATGAACATGGTTGTATCATCCATCTTCTAACTCATTTGATTTTGTCATGAAGGTAATATTGTTACCATTGACCAATTTGACTATTTTGTAACATTCAATCAAGTTACTGGTATGGGAAATTTTATCCCACTTGTTAGAAATCACCCCAGGAAATATGAGAGTGTTGTTGTGGGCTTATTCAAAAGCTCATCACTTATTAGTATCTTTCCTCAATTACTACCACCCAACATTCCTTCTTCCTCTTCTAAAGATCCTATGCATATGATCTCTTATGACACCTATGGACCCCATAGACCTCCTGATCCTTGGTGATGTCTCCTAATCTATGGAAGATGATCAAGCTTGTGACCATCCTCTATCACCTTTAGTGGAAGATATTTCCTCTTCGGTAGTCTCATCAATACATCCTGACACTGGTCAAAAACTCCATCCTAATATGGAATATGACCAAGATCCTTTACCCACACATGCCATCACTCTGCCTATTCCACATGACTCCCTTAATGATGAGTCTTCTTGAAAAGTCATATTGCAGGTCATGGATTCACCTATTGATCATCTTAGGGAGATTATGCCTCTTCATGCCTCTAGCCTTCCTAACTTGGAAAGGGTAGTGATTGACAAACAAAATCTCGAATTGACCCAAGGGGAATATCCTTGACCCTCCTTGGATGTGCCACCCTTTGATTGTGTAAATTCTTGGGTTTCTAATGCTGAACTTGCCAATGATTTTTCAAACTCCTCTCCACCTCTTGATGAGTGCTTTATACCCCTTCTATGTGCTGATATTCCTTGTCAAGGAACTCCACTAGCTCATGAGACCACTCACCTTATATGTCCTCGAGTCATTCCTAATAATTATATGGTTCTAGGTGTTTCTTGGTATCATCAACCTATAGAAATCAGGCATTTCAAATTTCTATGACATGGTACCATCATTGTGCATGATATGGTACCTCCACTCTTCCATGAGTTCATGTATGAAAAAACGTGTCCTGTGCTAGGTAGTAGGCACACTTTTACATGACCTATTGGATTGAGTTGTGTTTATACATATTGTACATAAGAGTGTGCATGACACAAGTATTTTTCATGCCTTATTTATGCCAAATATCCAAAAAAAATAAAAAAAATGAAAAAATCAAATGAAATATATAGTCTCATTTTTACCTCATCCATGTTTGTCTCTTTCATTATTTAACCATCAATATATCCTTTCTAGATGGTTTTCATAGGATGGGGTGGTATTTGTATTGCGGTCTCAATTAGAACTCATGTGTGTTTCTCTTGAACCTAATGTATAGGGGTAAGTCATCTATCACCATCACTCATGCATTATTGACCATCATTGCAATAATTGTGCCTTAGGTCTGACCCTATCAAGTTGCAAAATTAACCACTCTTTTCTATGCACACAATAGCCTGGTAGTAGAGCTTACCTATACGTGGATGCCTTAGTTTAACACCTTTTTCCATATTGGTGTCCATGTAGTCATTTTTGCTCCTTTTCAGAATCCCTCCTTTTGACCCACCATGACCTAGAATTTGATCATCATTTCCTCTTCTTTATCATATTTTTGGTCTTACCCCAAGAGGATTCCACACTTTATCCCTTGTGATTGTGATTTTTTATCAGCCTATTTTTGAACGATGAGCCTTGGTTTCTTCATTCCATCGTCATCATTTGTTTGGCATGCCATTCACTTTCTCTTGGTGTTTTACCCTTTCTTGGAGGAACCACTGTGATGAGTGGTATTATTAGTTAATTTCTTTACAATTTCATGTTTTGAGAAGTTCCACCATCACCCAAACTAGTTGATACCCTTTATACCACTCATTTCTCTAGGAGGATTTTATTTTAAGCTCTTCTCAGACTCCTTAATTTAAAAAATAGTGCAAAGTGAAATTGTCTCCTTCACGATAGTTAAAGTAATTGAAGGGACATCTATTCAATATAAGTTTAAACCTTTTCCAAAGTAAATAGACAAGTTAGAAATAATGAATACTCTAGTTTATTATGGCTAGAATGTTGTCCCTTGTATTGTTTTATCTCCTTTTCAAGCTTGGAGAACTAAATTTGCAAAAAAGGAACCTATTGAGCATACTTGTCTTCTCTTTCATTCTCATTAAACCTTGAAGGAGACTAAAAGGGGAAAAGGGAATAGAAAATTAATGTTTGTTCGTCATCAAAATGGCAAGGTCCTTCATGTCACCCTTGAACATGGTACCTGTCTGCATTATTATCTGATATTTGGGTTATAGCTTGCCTAGGAGTTGTACTATACATATGAGTTTCTATAATCCTCTTACTGGTTACTCTTCCCGTCATATGGATCATGCTTCAATGCCTCCCACATCATTACATGATATGATGTAGTTCTCATTAGTCATGCTTTCAAGTCACTTTTGTGTTGTGCCGCTATGTGTTTAAGGGAAGCCTTAACCTGTGTCGGCCATCTACAAATGTTTGTTGACCTTTTTGAGTTGGTCGTCTCTGTGTTAGTTGTATTTCATCAACTCATCACTTCATCCATACAATGCATCATCTTGATCTATTCTATGTCAATTGATGGGGGATACATTAATGCCCTCCTTTGATGGATCTTCTCCTGTCTACTTCAGCTCATTATCTGGGAGCTTGACGTAGGAACTAGTAGTACCTTGGATCTTGTCGACCTCAGTGGTTGGATTTGTCATGATCAAAAATTGGTTTACATAATTCGCACCTAATCATTTTATTTCACTAGTGTTCAACATCAACTCATCTATTCACACTTAGTGGATAGTCCTGGGTACCTTGGGGTCCATATTTCTCATTGGTGAATTCCCTCGCATTTGTTACTAGTTTACCTCATTCACTCGTAATCATATGGTTTTATCAACACATATATTCACATGTTGTAGAGTCATACCATCAAGGTTATGTCAAAGACCCTAGGTTAGGTACATCTCACTCTTATATCGCACCCTTCCCAGGCTAGGTTGGATTTATGTGTCATTTTGTACCTTGAGGGATATTCTGGGCACTTCCTGTCTGCCATTATCAATATTCCTCCTCATGTATATTACGATATAGATCCACATTGTATTTATTAGTGGCTATTCTCTATTTGATGAGTCACATGGATCCACTGTGTATTATTCATGGCTATGTTTACAATTTCATGTCATGGATCCATAATGTATGTTTCGGCGGCCATGTTTAGTATCTCTTTATGGCTGAGCATGGGTGTTCTCTCCTCGGGGATGTTATCAACACAAATGATACTTCAACATTTGGTATCTTCCAATATAAGTTCTTGGATTTGTCTCCTCCCTCCTATTTTAGTCTCTAAACTTTATTATAATGTAGTTCAGCCATTAGTTACTCTTTTGGCCTCATACATTAGGTTAAATATGTTATCATCCTATGTTTCTCCCTATGGTTAGTCCCTTTGTGTTACTACATTGTTGACCTATTTCCTTGGCCTCTTACCACTCCTTTCTTAGTGTTATGCCATAACGGCATGTGAGGAAGCTTATGAGTGTGGTTGGAAGGTTATAAATGCACATATAACCCATATTCCCTATGGATATGATCAAATTTCGACAGTTTAGTCAATGTGGTTGCAAAACTTATTCTAGATGCTTACGGTTTCGAGGAGGTCAATTCGAATCATCACCTTACTTCCTCTATTCAAGCTAGATAGGACATTATTGAGAAGCTTCTTTTAGTTGTCTTTGTACTAGGTGTCTACATTAATCCTCCTCAGAGTCTTATGCTTCTGATTTATACTAGGCTATGTTAGAGGGTCAGGCTAGTAATAATATGAGAGTTATATGAGAGAGATGTAGCTATAGAGAGTCATATGTTTTTTCTAGTGGTTTAGTTATGAGCGCTGCATGTTTCCTTGAGTCCTTATTCATTATATTGGGTAGACTCTACTAGAATTAGGAGAGGAAAACCAAAGCTAAAGGTATTGATGTACATTTAATTTATGTTTAGTTAAGATTCATGTTCCATTATTTTACATTCATATTTGTACCAATTTATATTCACATGTTTCTTGATGTTTTGAGCTAATGATCATCTGTGGAAGATTACATTTTGTCTCTTTTTATTTGTGTTTGTGTGTGGGCTTTGGATCAATAAGCGAAGAGAGAGATCTCCAGATTGGAGAAAGATAATTTTGCATCAAGCATAAAACCCTTCAACAACCTACAATGAGGTTGAGTATAAGTTTAAAACCTATAGCAATAGGAACCACATGAATGTCTACTTGCCTCACCATTTGATTGGGGGATTTTTATTGTCTTGATTTAGCCATCCTTTTTTCTTTATGGTGATCCTAATAGGGCATAGGATTATGGATCAATGGCTCCTTGTCTGTAGAATTTACCACAACTATTCATCCATGAAATACCAACACATATTGATAGCCACTAGCTACTTCACTTGGTGTACATAGGTTTCACCTTTTAGCACCATCAAGGATTAAGTGGTCATATAATTCCTAGAGCAACAAATAATGACCATGTTTAGAATTTTCCATCTTTGAAACTAAATGAAATTTCACTAGATAAAGGACTTATTATGAGATATTTTTCCATGTACTACATGCAAGGAAATGGATTGGCCAAATCTAGAAAAAAAAATTCATCAATACTTTGAACAAACCATAGCTGATCAATAAATAAACTAGTACAATGCCCTATGGGAAAAATGAGTCACACATAAGGTATTTATAGGAAATTCCACTTTCTTATTGCATGTGGCAAGAAGGCTATAATACCACTTAAAATTTTCCTACCTTAGAGTAAGATAGCCTTAGACTCCCGAGGTCAATTTTTCTTAGTCACTTAGAGAAGTATAAACACCTTGCTTAAACTTGAAGATGAATGAAATGAGGCTCAACACAAGTTCACCACTCATCAATAAACAATTAAAATGTGGTTTGATAATAGAGCCATTGGTGAGAAATATTTTCAAGTAGGAGACTTAGTGCTATATTGGGACAAAACCTGTGAAGAAAGAGGTAAAGACACCAAGTTTCAACCCCTATGGCCTGATCCCTACATTATTCATTAGAAAATTGGCTTAGGAACATATCGTGTACAAAACCTTGAGGGAGAAGTTGACCTCCTCTCACTAAATGTCCAAATTATTAAGGTATACTTTATGTAAATATCATTCCATATACATAAATAATTATGATTTTATTTTGATTTTGGTAGTATTCTTTTATATCATATTATATCGTATTCAATTTGATTTCTTCTTAGTAAATACATAAACCTAACATTATTCTTCGTGCATTCACTCTCATGAAAATATTATTTGACCAAGCTACTTCATTAGTAACTACACTCATTAGACCATGAATCCATTTGTGAGATTAAGACAAATTCACCAACATCACAAGCATTAATTCTACAAACATATAATATCATGACTAGAACATGGGGAACACTATGAAAAATGGAAATGATGGAAAGAATCTAATCCAATGACTGATCTAGTTGAGAAGTTTCAATTTTCCTAGAATATCTCAACCATGGCCCTCACTTTGATTTGAGGGCTTAGGCTCAAGAAGTGATGCCAAGGACACATATTAATAACAATCAAACTTTGTAGTCTCTAAAGGTATTATCCTGTCTATTGTTCAAGATCCAATGATCCAATTTATAGTGAATCATCCCTCCAAAACAAAAATAAAAGGAGAGAAAAGAGTATAATAGATTAATATCTATCAATGAAAACAAAACCTGAAGCTTAAGAATGGTTTTCTGAGTAACTCATACATACAAGCAACTTTCTTAGGTATATGGACTCTCACTGGTATTGAAGCAATGCTTGTGATTTTTGTGACTCTGTCAGGGCTATGGATGCTTGCTAGTACCAAGGAAACACCATAAACTAATTCCTAGATTCTTGATATTTTCATCTTATGACACACTATTGTTGTGTTAGAAATATGATTAAATTGAGAATTGTGGGGTGAATCAAAATAATGACAAATTTCAACAATTATTAGCAATCTAGAGTATTCCAAACCATTCAACAATGAATCAATTAAACAACGCATAAAAAACCATATGTACATGGGAACCCATAAAGGGATAAAACCATAAAAAACATGTTATTGTAGGCTACAACCTATGGTGACATCAATGTTTCTAGATCCAACTAGAAGGAGACAAACATCTACTAAATTTATGAGGACCCTCTTGAAGGCAACACCATTTTCTTTACTTTTACATGCACCAACATGTAGGAGGCATCAACCTATGATGTGTAGGGACCAAACTAATTTTCCTAGTAGATCCCTCTTTCATCCATTTTCAAACATAGATGCACAGTTTTTCCTTCCATGTTAAACATCAGAATTATTATATTTTTATTTTAGCTCTCACTGAATTAGATATTCAACTGCATCTAAAACATGCTCAAACTATCAACATTTCAATCAATCACATATGTAGAAACTATCTTTATTCTACATTTCTTTCCTCAGGCATGGATCTGATCACAACATTTAGTTCTGCTTTGGAATCTCTTTTCTGTATTTTGTTACAATAACCATTAAGGGAATTTTAAGGTCTAAAATGGGATTCCTATGGAAAACATAAAATAATAGTTATGACTTTATAAAAGAAAACAAAGAAAACAATCTTTTTATGTATTTTCGACTTATCTCTTTGTAGCTTTGCTCAAATTTCAAGTGTGTACACTAGTTGGATACACAATTCAATTTCACATCCAATGAATACCTTGTTATAGCTCCAAATATCACTCTTGATGCTTGTGATGCTACACTCATGGCCTAGGGAAACCCCTCCTTCCAAACCTGGTCCAAAAAATTTAAAAAACAGTGTTTTACTCCCTATACGCGACATTACCCTGAGCTAAACATGTGTGTACGTGGGTTTGTGTATACCAAACCCACCTATATGTCTTAAAACACTTTAAAAAATTAAATATCCTTAATTCTAGGTGGAGATCATGAGTTTCACCTATTGATTACCTATTAGTGCCCATGGTCCAACTGTTCCCAACGAATTCCCAACTAAAAAAGCTACTTTGGGAGAAGTATAAAAGGCTTCAATGGGAAGGCCTAAAAGAAGAGAGAATAGAGAGAAAGATCACTCTACTGAGATTATCCTTGACCAGGTCTAAAGATCCTTGTGCTTCCAACACTTCCCCCATTATAGGAAACCCTTGTTTCCTTGTGTTATGATATCTTTTTACTACTTGAGATATCTTGGAGTAAGTCATGGAAGGAGTTTGTTGAAGGCTTGAGACTGGACAAATCTGGAGGACAGTTCCCCTAGGAGCCTGCGAAAGGATGACTTAGGTGAAATCATTCCTTTCTATACTTTAGTTATCTATAATCAAAGAAACACTTGTCTTGTTCCCGATATAAATCTTCTTCATGTTTATGATATCAATGTTATGATTCACATATGAATGGTTGTTTTAATTGTATAACTAACTACCTTTCAATATGCTATGAAGATTATTTCTTTATGATGTTTAGTCCATATACTACTGTGCTTTCTTGAATTGATGGTTTTGTAGGTTGAAGGACTAAAAGAGACTCCAACAGAGTTTGGACACTGGCTAGATATTCTCAAATGAAGGACCCCCAGGTGCACCTCTCATTGTAGAGTTTGTTTATATTAGGATCATGGCTGTGTGGAACGTGTGTTTTTCTTTATAGATAACCTCCGATCTGCTAGGGTATCAACCCAAGACCCTAGGGGAATTTATCCCTTAACAAAATTGGCAACTTTGCTGGGGACAACAGTATTGTTGTTCCTGGTTTGGGTTTATTCAAGCTAATCAAGGCTCAGTTGTTTATTTGCTTACTGTTACTGTGTAGTCTATTCTTGTAGGAACTTGAATTGTAAGTTTGATTAGTTTCATCAGACTATTTTTTGTTTTTCTTGTAATCTTTTATATACGTTCTTTTTCTATTTTATAGAAGCGTATATACGCATGTTTCCTTAGGCCGAATAGCATATACAAGCAGCTATTGTTATGAAACCAGCTCAAGAAAAGATAGAAAAGATAGATCAATGCCTTAGAATTCAGTCTCTTCGAGGGGGAACCTCCTTTACATTACATAAATGAACAATTATTGGATGATACAAATGAAAAAACCTCCTTTCTATATATAGGAGTTTAAGGAGTCACAATATAACCCATCTCACCTAACAATAATAATATAAAGCCACAAAAATAACAATAGAGGGATTCTATGGGGCACAGTAATAACAATATGGGGGCAATAGGGGCACAACGATATTAATAAGGTGTACGAATACCATAGTAATGGGGTAATCACTAGTATTATAGGGATCCAACATGCCCCTCTCCTTCAAAAAAAGTGTTGTCCTCAACGGTTGAGTAGTTCTAGATACTTCTATATCAAATTCTCATCCTCCCATGTGGAATCTTCCGTAGATAAGTTCTTCCACTTGATAAGATACTCTGAAATTGATCGATTTCGTAGCTGACGAGATCTTGTTTCTGTGACTGCTTCCGATTCCAATATAATTTTTCCTTCCTCATCAAGTTCTGGCAATATTGTTTGAACTAGGATCTTATCACCTATAACCTTCTTTAAACATGAAACATGGAAAACTAGGTGCAATCGATAAGCTGCAGGAAGCTCCAATTTGTATGCCATAGTACCAATATTTTCCAACACCTTGTACGGACCATAATACTTTGGTCATAATTTATTATCCTTCTTAGCTTGCTTGAGGGACATTTTCTTATATGGTTGTAGTTGTAGAAATACCCAATCACCTACAACAAAACTTCTTTCGCTGCGAAGTTGATCTGCCTGTTGTTTCATTCTATTATGTGCCAACACGAGGTTATACTTTAAGAGTTGGAGGACTTGTTGTTGATGTTCGATGTGATTTTCCACTTCTTGAAACTTAGAATTTTCTCTTAAATATGATGTGATGGATGGTGGTTCATACCCATAAAGTGCCATAAATGGGGTCATTTTTGTTGCTGTATGGAAGGAACTGTTATACCACCATTCAAACAGAGGCAACCATTCGACCCATTGTGTATGTTTTTCAGATACAAAGCAACGAAGATACCCTTCCAAACATTTTTTTACTATGTCAGTTTGCCCATCAGATTGAGGATGATAAGATGAGCTATGAGTTGATTGAGTACCAAGACAAGAAAATAATTCTGTCCAAAAATTTCCAATGAAAATGGGATCTCTGTCACTTACAATAATCTTTGGATTTCCATGTAACTTTTGATTTGTTTCCATAAATGCTGTGGAAACTGTATTGGCTTTAAATTGATGTGATAATGCACAAAAGTGTGCATACTTGGTAAGTCTATCAACTACCACCATGATGACACTCTTTCCCTCAGACTTGGGTAAACCTGTGATAAAATCCATTGAAACCTCCTCCCAACGTTGGCTTGGAATGGATAAAGGTTGTAATAGACCCGGTGTCTTAATTGTTTCAACTTTATTTGTTGGCAAACCAAACATTCCGCCACAAACTTTTGAATATCTGATTTAAAGCCCTCCCAAAAATATTCCTTCTTAACCCTATGGTAAGTTTTTAAAAATCCCGAGTGCCCTCCTAAGGGAGAAGTGTGCAATTCCATAAG
>APFE030626610.1:0-10294 GCA_000404065.3 Pinus taeda
AATCGATGTGTTCCTGCCATCCAGTGATTATCATCAGCTTGAGGATCATCTTATAATGTAAACCCAGTTTGCGTGTGTATAATGTAAATAATTTCAACAGACCCGTGTCGTGTATGTAATCACGTAGATAAACCTAATTTTCTGGTGATGATCTACATTCCAGAAGGTTTTTTGTTTCACCGATCCATTCTTGGATGGTCGACAAAGTTTTCTTTCAGCCTTACCCCAAACCCGGAATGGATTTTGTCACTGGGATCTTAGGGGAGTCCTAGTGCTCTAGATCGAGTCTATGTAAAAGTAATTTGGGAATAATCCTAACTATTTGGTTATGTTGTTTTATTACAAATTGTTTGATCTGCTAGATTATATTTGTGTCGCAGAACTGGGTAGTCTGTGAGGGTTTTTTGCAAATGGTTTTTCCCCCTTGAGATGTAAAAATGTAAAAATCATGATGTAAAGTGTCTTGAGGGTTAGAAAAATAATTTATCCCCTCATAGGTTCTAGGTCCTAGGTAAATTTAAATTTTTCAAAGGTAAAATTCGTGGATCCTTTAAAAAATTAAATCTTAACAGGTCCAGGGACTAAGGTTAATTGATTATTTTGCTAAATTTTATGCCTTGGGTCCCTGGGGTTAAGTCAAAGTCAAAATTTTGAGGAAATAAATGTAAAATTTTAATTTTTAATTTATTAAAATGCATTTAATTGAAAAATTCGAAATTTCCTCAATATTTAAAATTTCGACGGATGAGATTAAAATTTTTTTTTATCCTCATCAACAGTCGAGATCACTTTAACAAGGTCACTCGAACTAGCCATTTTGAGATTTATCTTTAAATAGGAGGTCAGTGTTAAGTTGAAATCATCCGATCTTTGGATCTTGTACTAAGTTCTCAAGCTCTCTTGTATACTTTTTTGAATTAATGCAAAAGTCTTTGGGGTTTCAACATGTTGTAGTGTTCCTCTTCATGAATTTATGGTAACATTGTTTTAATTTATGCTTAATATTATGTGAAAACTATCAATCAATAGCTCTCTTAGAATAATCTGAATACATGTATCTTATTCAGTTTGTTCGATCTAGGGTGACATTTTTAATTTTGATTGAAGTAGCAGATATCTCTATTTCTTCAGAATTTTATTGTTGTTCTATTTCTCTACTTGATTTAATGGTTGATCTAGTGTTTGCAGAAGATCTCTTAGGTTCTCATTGAGCGTTTGAGAATAGTTCTCTGTTGGACCAGCCAACTATCAACACATATTTTGAATTTTTTTAAGAGCCTACTTCATATAAGCCTCAGGATTTATCCAACGATAATCTTTTTTCTGTAGGGTGTTTTTGGGCTAGTACCTCTCTAAAATTTCAAAATCTTTTAAATATTTTGTGGAAATTTTGATAGATCTGGCTATTAAGAGCCTTAGATTATCAGATATGGGAGCAGAGTTGGACTCATACTCCTCAGATCTGATAGATCTGTAAATTATTTGTATATATCTATTATTTACTTGTGTAGATCTAAAATTTTGTAACATAATTTTGAATTTTAACACTTAGGTTTTTGAGATTTTATCTATTTTTGTACATATTGAGTATTGGGGTTTTCTCTTTTCACTTGTGTAGAAATAGATTTGAGAAATCAGCCAAGAAAATCTTCAGATCTGAGCTAGATCTAAACCCTGGAGGGCAAGATCTGGGCTCAAAGATTGTTTGTAGGAATAGATCTGAGAAATCAACCAAGTAAATCTTCAGATTTGAGCTAGATCTAGACCGTGGAGGGCAAGAGCTGGGCTCAAAGATTGTTTGCAGGAATAGATCTGAGAAATCAACCAAGTAAATCTTCAGATCTGAGATCTTTCAAGCAGATTTGGGGGTTTTGAGACAGATCTAGGCCCTGGAGGGCATGCCGCATATCTTATCCCAAATCTTTTTACAAGGCCAACCATTAAAGAGTTTGCAATAAATCTGAAGATCTCAAGCAAAATAATTTTTTTTAGAAGAAGGGTTTCAAGTTTTGGGGCTCCTAAGCCCAGATCTGCCTTCTCTTAGCCCAACGCTAGTTCTCATTGGCCCTAGATTCCCTTGCTCCATTTCTGATTTGAATATTTGATTTTTTGAAGCTAATCATTGGTGGGATTTTTGCAGAAAATTTGGTAAAAAATTGTGTTTTAGATATTGAATTTTTTTTTTTTGCAACTTGGGCAAGTGACCTTCAAGACCTAGGGCCTAAGGGTTTGATCTCTAAACCATCTTTTTCGTCACTGTTTGCTACAACAGTCATATACCTTTCTAATAGTGGTGAAAAACACATCTAAGTGGTTTGAATTAACTAAAAAATTACTAAATTCATTGATAAGTCATTTATGTTTGATGTGTATCAAGAATTTGGCCTAGATCTACATTTTGGGTCACTGTTATCTCTGAATAATTCTGTTTCTGAAGTCTGAAATATAACAATGGAAAAATTTCATGTGGATTAGCCTAAAATCAGTTCCTAAGTTGTCTAATACATTAAAGAATTAATTTCTTGAGTTGGGCATTCATCATTAGGATTATTTCATGTTTTAGTTGTTGGCTGTAATAAGTATATTAGATCTGATATAATTCCGGAAATCACATCACAACAGGCTGAAAAGTTTTGTTAATTCATGTGGGCAAGTTTGAAAAAATTTCGGTAAATTTTTTGCATAAAGATATCATTGATAGCTTAGTGTTTTCATTGTCATATCGCTGCTATCATAAAGTTTTTTTTATTGCTGTCTTAAAAATTAATTTATGAAAATTAAGTACTCTGTAATGAAATTGTGATAAAATGCATATCCTTTGTTTCATAAAACTGAGTATTTTTTGAGCATCTGTTGATATTAATTGCAAAGGATTTTTTGTTCTTTTTGAGTTATAACTGTATCAAAAAGATTTGAAATAAGCTTGTGCTCTAATTGTAATATCTTGAGGGGTTTAATTTTGAGTCTTCATTTAATAAAGCGAACATTTCATTTGGGTATCGAAAGTTTTTGTGACATAAGCATTTTTTTCATCCTTGAATCTAACTTCATCTCATCTTCTCATCATCTGGTGCATTTGCATATAAGTTAGTTTTGCATAAATAAAATTTACTTCCAAGTATAAGCTTGGTCGATAGAGAGATAGGTATGCATCAATCTTTGCTTGAGAAGTCTGTTTTAATAGTACTTAAAACGGTGACCTTGCAGTCGTCAGAGCCACAACTATCCGCAGCGCTGCACAGGGTATGTTAGAATTTCAAGAGAGGTATCGTTAATCACACTTTAGTGTACTTCTCCTTATCTTCTCTCTGCCAAGTACTACGAAATCAGGCTCAACACATAAAGGATTGAAGGGTTCACATTTACATAGGCATTTAACTAAAATTAACCAAGATTTTTGCATCTCACATTAGTTTTAGGATCTGCATTTCATATAAATAGTTATTCATCTAAGCAACAATTTCTAATCAATTACTTGGTCTTAATTTCCCTAGCAAGATCGTTGACTCCATAAGGCATTGGTATCAATCGTTTAAAATTTAATCAAATCCTATAAGTCTTGCTAAATCTTAATCAAGTACTTGATTGCTTCACTGTGTCTCCCGAACTGGTTGGCTCCCAACTAGTTCTTCTTCATTCCACTTTTCCATAGGGTCTACCCCCTTTAGCCTGTTGTAGGGAGACAACTTAAACGGAGAGATTGTGGATCAGGGTGACAGTCCCCGATCTGAGCCGTTGTTGCGGTGCCTAGACATTCTGTGCGACAACAAGCTCAATATAAATTCCAGATTAGCAATCACATTTAGCATGATAGTAAAATGTAGATAGAACATAAACATAAATTGCAGAAAACAAGCCAAGACAAGAGGATACAAGATGTGGCGCTAGCTAGGGACAAATGTGGGGAAACCCTTGATCAATTCTTCTTATATGTTCTTCAGTAGTTTAGCAAAGAGAGAGATAATACATATACATCAGAAGTCAACACTTTGACTTGACAAGATAAGAGCATAGATCTTCACCATGAAGATAACATCATGAGGTAGCTGATCTGATCCCGGGTGAAGGCACACTACTTTAACTGAACATCCAAGGTGACTCCATCACCATGCTGCACCATCACTGTGCTGCAGCTCATCATCATGCTGCACCTGACACTGCGCTGCACCCAATCACTGAGCTGCTCTCATCACTATGCTGCTCCCATCACTGAGCAGTACCACATCATCATGTTATACTCATCATCAACTAGCTGCTATAATGCATTGAGCTGCGGCTGCTGCTATATCTACATGCCCATCATCACCATGTTGTACTATTGTGCTGCACTATACTGCATCGATGCTGCCCACAACAGTCACTGCATTTATCGTGCTGCATCTAAACATACTGTCAATACAACCATGCTGATGTTGAAAATACAACCATGATGCATCTTATTACATCATGTGCTGCAACATACTGTCCATTGTGTTGCACTGTACTTCCATTGTGTTTAGTCCTCTATGCTGCTGACTATGGCCTGTGGCCTAGCCCAACAACAAGTAAGGTTGAGTTATCTTTACCCTTGAACAACAGTGTCTTCCTCGTATTGCTGCACAGTCATGAGGGCTGAGACAGGCCTCTCCATGGACTGCGTTATGCCCCTTCTCGCTCTGCTGTTATGACACCACTAGGACAGTGTTTAGGGGCAGTGTCTAGTTACACACTTTGACAGGCAGTGTGTAGATCTTTTATGGACAACGTTTAGGTCTTCAACATGACTGTGTTTAGGTCTTCACCATGACCGCGTTTTAGGACAGCTTCACCATGACAACGTTTTAGAACAACTTCACCATGACTGTGTTTTAGGGCAGCTTCACCATGACTGTGTTTTAGGGCATCTTCACCATGACGACGTTTTAGATGGCATCTTCATTAGACAATGTAGCTCCTTCTTACCCATGACAACAACTAGGTCTAGGGCATCTCCTTAACTCCCTTTAGACATGTGGCTAGGGCATTCTGCTTTCATCACTGTGTTTAGGGCTTCATTAGGCCAGCGGTTAGGGCTTGCTTCATACCAGCGTTTAGCCTTCTCCATGATAGCGTAGAGCCTTCTCCATTAGGGCAACATTGTCTCTTAGGATCTCTCGTCCCACCAAAACGCAAAGACAAGTGGAGAGGAAGAGATTACCAGAAGAGTGTGTGTGCAAATGACTAGAAAACCACCTCTTTTTATACTAAAACGTTGAGCACAAGTGTGGGCAATTTGGTTGCTGGCCGACCTTGATGAATTGTACCATAACACAAATAAATTCATATCTCCATGAATACTTATCGGAATCAGATGATATTTGGATCAATCCTACACCTCTCAACGAGAGAAATCCAAGAAAAATATCATCTGCCATGAATAAGTATACACACATGGAGTTTGGCCCTAGTTTCCAATTTTAACACTCCCTCTCTGTTGAAGTTTCTAAGTTTCCTTAGTTTAGAAACCCTTCATGCACTTTTTCTGATTTATTCCTACCTTCTTTTTATTTTTCTTTAACAAGTTATTTACAAAGTAAATACTGAAAATAAACACCAGTGCATGCTCAACATATTACAGATCAGCAACTAAAAGAATCAAGAACAAACACACCACATGACACCATTATTTTTGGACCAATGTCCCTGGAAAAACCCAATGCGGGAAAACCAGTGCAACTATTTGAGGGTTTTCTTATTAAGCAATATTAGAGTACAATCTGGGTGCCGAAATTGGCCTACCCAACAGAGAATTTCCTTAGCAGCTATACCTCACAGTTTGAGAGAAATCTCTTGGCTAAAACTCCAGAAAACCCTTCTAGCAGCTCCTCAACACAAAACTGCTCCTACAACCCCAGCGTTTGCCCAATCTAGACTGCGTCAGCCCCTCTCTGTCTCATGCTGGCCTTGCGTTAGCCTTTCTAGGCCCTGCGTCAGCCCTAGGAGACCCTGCGTCAGCTTTGGGAGCCTTTGCGTTAGCTACGCTGGCCCCTCTGGTGCTCTGCGCAGCACTTGGCTGCCTCTGCGTGAGCCCTTGCTGGCTTTGCGTCACCTTCCTTGGCTACTGCACTGCTCTCCTGGCACAATCTCTGCCTTCTCTGTTTCTCTGTACTCAATGCCCCTCAGCTGCTCTCCTGATCACTAATTCTATCTCTCTTAGCAAACCTCGCTCTAGAGAATAGAATGACTGATCATCTGGTGTACTCTCCAAGTGACCCTCAAGCCTCCTCTTATACTTTTCCTGTTGACATCTCAAACAGCCGAGATTAAGTCCCTAATCAACGGCTAAGATTAAATCTGGCTTGATCCATGTCTTTTGGACCACTCTAACACAGATTCATATTAATACACATTAATATTTTATTTTCCCTAAGTTTAGACTTAGGGACTCCATTAAAAATATTAATTATTTTAATATCTCCTGATCTATTTAGAATCTGCCCAAACCCTTTCTGGGTATTGGAGATCTCATGTGCCCCAACCTCTCCACAAAATTTTGTGGCTAGAGCACATCCGATGCTACCCTAAATCAACACTCTCAACTAGGGAGAACTCCATCTGCTAATCCATCTACCAGACTGTACTATCTCTGCCATTAGTGCCCTGCACTGCTTTGCTCTGCTCTACTGAACTATGAAGAAGAAGAAGTGATTGAGAATGTATCATACCATTCCTCTACTGATCTGAAGTTAGTTCCATATAGAAGAGTGCCTCATACCACTTTTACTGACCTGAAGTTAGTTCTAATAAAGAGAGTGTCATACCACTCTTACTGATCCGAAATCAGTTCCAAATAAAAGAGTGTCTCATACCACTCTTATTGATCCGAAATCACTTCCAAAAGAGAGTGAGTTATATCACTCTTACTGACCTGAAAGTCAGTTCCAATTGATCCCAAATCAATATCATCCTAGCATAGGGAGTACAATAGTAACACGATGCGTCCATCGGTACTACTATGGTCCCTATCTTCATTTCCCTACTGATTGGCCAGATGAGAGGTACTTCCCATGATTCCTAGACTGCATGGGTAGGATGTCTCAGCAGGAGAAGGATGAACCACTCATCCTGCCTACATGTCGCCAAGGGTATCCCAGGGGAAGGCTAAACCACTCTCCCTATACACAACAAATCACTAGGGGAAGGCTGAACCACTCACCTTATGACTGTGTCTCGACAGGAGAAAGATGATCCACTCATCTTGCCTACATAGCAGACCACTAGGGGAAGGTTGAACCACTCACCATATGGTTGCTCATCGCTCCAAGATGTACCCCCAAGCCCCCCGGAGCTCCCAGAGTTGAATCTCCATATCATACAGGACCCTTAGGAGAGAGTCTCTCCACGGCTCCTGGTCGTTCTCGGAAAGTCAAGACTTTGACCTTTCCCAGGGGCTTCGACAGAATATCGACGACCTGCACATCAGTCCCAATGCGATGGAGTCTTCTTGCTCCTCTATGTAACACATCCCAGATAAAGTGGTACATGATGTCTATATGCTTCAAGTGATCATAGAACACAGGATTCCTCAACAATCCAATCCCCCTTTGGTTGTCACAGAAGATCACGATGGTATCCAACATGTGTCCAAACAGCTCACTGAAGAGCTTCCTCAATCAAGCAGCTTCACACGAGGTCATACTCGTAACAATGTATTCGGCCTCAGTGGAGCTCAAAGCATTCGACTTCTGCTTCCTGCTCATACAGGATATCGAAGCAGAACCCAAAGAGAACCAACACCTAGAAGTGTTCTTGCGATCTTCCACACTGCCTACCCAGTCAGCGTTCGAATAATCATATAGCTTCACATTTTTGGCAGTGTATCTGAATCCATGAGAGATTGTGCCCTGAAGATATCTCAGAACATTCTTGGCACCAATCTAGTGATGCTCAACCATATATGAGATCAACATGCTAACTGCAAAATATATATCCGGACGGGAGTTCACCAAGAACATTAATGCTAGAATGAGTTTATGAAACTTAGAGACATTTCCTAAATCAGGTCCGGCATCACTACCACATAACTTTTGAAAGTTAAGCTCCATCGAGGTAGTCACAGGCTTGGAGTTTACCATTCCAAATCCGGAATCCAATTCTCTCTTACTTTTGCAAATGAGAGGGCCTGCACCTGTCAGAAAGAGGTCTTCCTCATAAGGTGCCAGTATGAGAGGTCTATCATCCACAACCTTCAAGCAATGGGTTGGATCGACTTCACTCCTAGTGAATCTCAGCTTCATCAGACAACGATCAATCCTCTCATATCAAGCCCACGGTGTTATCTCTAAATCATAGAGAGCTTTCTTCAACTTGCATACATGAGATTCCTGATCATGAATCTCAAACCCCTCGGGTTGTTCCAAACCTGTGGACTTGCTACATGAAGGGAATGGCCCCCTTGTATGATTTTCTTTCAGTACATCTCAGACATGTACCTTCATTCTCTTCTTGAATTTAGGGATCCCTGTCACCATCTGACTCGCATCGGGTAGGGCACCATAATAAGCAGACCTTCGGTGCTATAGAAGAGATGTGTCAACTGACATGGTCCCCAATGGACTTCTTGCAACTTGATACAAATTGCCAACCCTGAACCCGAGAATAAAAGCATCTTTGAAAACTCCATTTTCAAACACGTTCCTTTCCATCGATGAATGCCACCTTGAAACCTTTGACTCCCATTGCTGAAATGGACACTAGGTTCTTCTTGAGATCAAGTACATAAAGAACTTCTTGTAAATGAATTGTGTTACCCTCATTTAATTGATGGGTAACATTCCCTACACCCTTTCTGGTATAGGTGGCATTGACTCCAAGTATAATCCCCACGCTTGTTTTCATCTCTACCAAATTAGAGAGAGCTTCCTTCTATCCGATGAAGTGCTTTGAAGCACTACAATCAAAAGCCAGATTCTCGAAGAGTCTGGAGGAGAAGTAGTGGATCAGGCCAATATAAGATAATACTCCTTTAACTTATCAGAAACAACATTTGATTCTTCATCCTAGAGTTCCTTGTTTTCTTTGAAGAGTCAGCCATTTCCTTGATGACCTGCATTACCTGTCATTCCTCCGGTCATTGAAGATGCCCCTGGAATGATTGTTATCATCATCAAGTGATGTGTCCCTACCATTCGGACACTCCTTCGCATAAATGGCCGAACTTATTGCATGCAAGGCATCTGCGTTTCCTTCCACCCTTAAATCCAGACTTCCCATTGAAGTGGTCTTTAGATAGGCCATCATATGCTTCCGCTGCGCCACTTGGATAAAATATTCTCTGCTTCGACTTCACCCTTGATGAATTTGAAGGGGGATGAAGAACTCATTGAGCCTTTTGTCCTTTCTAACCATCTTCGGTGATTGCTCTTTCACTCTTTCTTGGGCTTTGTCTTCACCTCATCTCTGATACCATGTTAATTTTAGGTATGTTCTATGCTAAGAGCAAATTTACTTCAATTTTCCATATTAGCTCAATATCAATTCCAGATTAGCAATCACATTTAGCGTGATAGTAAAGTGCAGATAGAACATAAACATAAATCATAGAAAACAAGCCAAGACAAGAGGACACAAGATGTGGCACTAGCCAGGGACAAACCCCAATGTGGGGAAACCCTTGATCAATTCTTCTTATATGTTCTTCAATAGTTCAGCAGAGAGAGAGACAGTACATATACATCAGAAGTCAACACTTTGACTTGACAAGATAAGAGCAGAGATCTTCACCATGAAGATAACATAATGAGGTAGCTGATCTGATCTCAGGTGAAGGCATATTGTTTCAACTGAACCTCCAAGGTGACTCCATCACCATGCTGCACCCATCACTGTGCTGCACCTCATCATCATGCTGCACCCATCACTGCGCTGCACCTCATCATCATGTTGCACCTAACATTATGCTGCACTCAATCACTGAGTTGCTCTCATCACTATGTTGCTCCCATCATTGAGCAGTACCACATCATCATGTTGTACTCATCATCAACTAGCTGCTGCAATCAATGTTGCATTAATCGTTATCGGAATAATATCGGCGCGAGGAAAAAATCAGTATTATCGGGAAATAATCAGGGAATAATTGTTTGGTACAAAAATATTCATTTTTTTCAATTTTTTTAATATCTAAACCATCTACAACATAAAATAAATACATTGACACATAAATATGATAAAAGAATAATATATAAGATGTTTAATATCATTTCTAGTGCTAAAATCACACATAACATTGAATCATGTCCTGAATAGTAAGTCCTGACTCCTGAGGCCCAACTCA
>APFE030626611.1:0-10674 GCA_000404065.3 Pinus taeda
CTAATTTTTAATGAAAAAGCATAGATATAAAGCTTCCAATTGAGATAGGTGGCCATAACCCACATGCTTACTTAAGGTGACCGGGGAAAGCAGGGAAAATTTCCTTTAGGTGGTCTTTCCTGCATCAAGGAATTTGCTCCTGGTTTACATGATTGTCCACATCTCCTCCTCCATAGCTTTGAGTTTGACTTTTGATTAAGGGTAGTTGGATGCTCTTGCATCACTCTTACCTGGAAACCCCAGCACAAAGGGTAATTAGAACCTGGTAAAACTTTACTCATAAACACATAAAAGGTATAATGGAAACCCATTATACTTGGTGGGTGAGTCTAAATATTACCTGTCAATATGACTCGAAAGGAAAGGGAAGACCACAAGCCAAAGTGTTGAAATCAGATAGGGTTAACGCCATAACCAGTGAAATTTGAATTCAAGAAAAAAGAACAAAATTGGTTGGTGTGGTTCTCACGTGTGAGGAAGAATCCACCCACGTCGTTGCACAAAAAAAATGTTGAGGGTACCACACCCTGGAATGTCCAACCTGAAATCTAGTCACAATTAGATTTTAACAAAAATAAGGAAACATATTCGTTATGTGTGAAATGAGAGGTAAAACAATAAATTTATCGGATCATTCTCAGTTGCATGGATAAGTAAAACCCTAATCTCTTGTAGGTTGCACAGCGGCACGAGGAGGAGTAGAATGAGGGCGATCTCCAACGCATGGGGGAAAGCGATTGCATTAACCTAACCAAACCAATTTTAGTCGTTTGATTGGAATCCCACGATCAAACGATCTGAGACATGCCACTTAGATTCCACTAAGGCATGTGGATTAATATCTCCAGAAACTTCTCTTAATTGTTGGGTGTGTGTTATATTCTTTCCACGACTAGTCGCACACGTGAGGCAGCGATAACCCTACCTATTCGTTGCATTGAGCATAATAGGGGGTCGCAGCCCCCATATACGGGGTTTGGGGCAACGACCCAGGAAAATTTATTTGGACCCTATATTAGGTGGGCAGACATACCTATGGTTTTGTGCATGGGTTTTGCATATGGTTTTGGGCATGATGGTTTTCTGTCCATGGTATTTTGTACATCCGATCAAAGGAACTATGGTTATGTTCTAATCCAAGGTTAATGGATTGGGGTTTATGAATGCTTCGACATGTATATATATGTATTGTAACAATGAAAGGAACATAATGAAAAATCAATCTGGTAGTCTCGGTTTTGGGATCCAAGGGAAAATCTTTGTGTATTTGTTTTTTGTTTCTCGACATTGTATATTTTATGTGTTTTAAGAATTCATTTGCTGGTAATTTTTGTACAAGGTTAAAACCTACATTTGGTATTGGAGTTGTTTCTGTTTCAAGGGGACACCTTTACTCTTGAGGGGTTTTGCTCGGGCTTGTGGTAGGCCCTATTCAATGGGAGATATGTGAGAATGATTCTTGTGGTGAAAGAATATGGTGAGTAGTGGAAAGATAGAGATCGAGAAATTTAATGGTTAGAGTTTTGAGTTATGGAAACTCGAGATGAAGGATCTGTTGGTGGATAAAGATCAATGGGTGACGATAGATCTGGGTATTAAACCAATGAAAATGTCAGCAGAAGACTGGGCCGAAGCTAGATCGAAAGGTAAAGAGCACAATACGGTTGTGTATGTCAGATTCAGTTTTGTTGAATGTACCAGGGGAAGTTACAATGAAGGATTTATGGGACAAGTTAGGGACTTTGTACCAATCTAAGTCTCTGGTGAATTAATTGTTCCTACAGAAAAAGTTGTATAACTTGAGGATGAAGGATGGAGACTCGGTGACAGAGCATCTGAACGCCTTTCATACTATGGTAAGCCAGTTGTTCTCTATTGATATTAAAATTTCAGATGAAGATAAGTGCTTCAATTTGATGTGTCCTCTACCAGATTCGTGGGATAGTCTGGTTGTTGCAATAGGTAGCAATACAACTACTTTGAAGTTTGATGAAATAGTCTCGTCCTTGTTGTCGAAGGAGATGAGACAAAAAAATATGGAGGGCCAGAATGGCGATGCCTTGTCTGTACGATAACGGTCCCAGAACAAAAACAAAAATAATTCCTTGAGTGGGATATCTAAATATAAATGGAGATCTAAATCTCCAGGAAAACTTGCAAAGGTGTGTTGGAAATTCGGAAAGGAAGAGCACTTCAAAAAGAACTGTAGATCTAAAGCTCCTGGGAAAGGAAAGATATTTGATGATGCTCCTTCTACATAGGCGAAAGCTACCTCAGATGAAGGTGAGGATGTGTACTTGGCTTCTTCTTCAAGTGCACATGTAGAACATGAAACATGGTTAATTAACTCAGGTGCATCCTTTCACTTCACTCCCCATAGGGAGTGGTTCTGCGAGTATGAGAAATATGATGGTGGTGATGTCTTCTTAGGGGATGACAGGAAGGTTAGAATCGTCAGACGTGGAAAAGTCAAGCTGAAGTTGCAAGGTGAAAGGATTAGAATACTTTTGGGTGTTCTACATATTCCTGCATTGGCCAGAAATCTAATTTCTGTAAGTAAGATGGATGATACAGGTGTAAAAAGAGTGTTCAAGAAAGATACTTGCAAGATGGTTCGGGGAGCACTGGTATTGATGCGGGGAGTTCAAATTGGAACTTTGTACAAACTTTTAGGTATTATTGTTATTGATGGGTGCAACAGTTTTGTGGTTCCTGAAAGTGGAGCAGAAAATCTAGTGGTCTCTGGAGAAAACACCATGCTATGGCATCAAAGGCTTCGACATTTGAGAGAAGGGCCTTCGAATACTTCATAGTAATGGTATGGTAGAAGGTATGTCTAATTTCTCTTTGGATTTCAATTTTTGTGAACATTGTGTATATGGGAAGCAGAATCGGGTGAGTTTCCCTGCTGGTGCTAAGAGGGAGAAAGGGATATTAGAGCTTGTGCACAGTGATGTGTTTACCTATGTCAATTCCATCATTGAGTAATTATGTGTACTATGTATCATTTATAGATGACTTCTCAAGGAATACATGGATATATTTACTCAGGAAAAAATCTGAAGCCTTTGATAGGTTTAAAGAATTTAAGGCTCTGGTGGAAAACCAAACTAAGAAGAAGATAAAGGTGTTGAGGACAGATAATGGTGGAGAGTTTTGCAAGTAGGAATTTGAAGAGTTCTGTAATAAGTGTGGTATAGCACGACAAAAGACTACTCCATACACACCTCAATAAAATGGAGTTGCAAAAAGAATGAACAGGACATTGATGGAAAAGGCAAGAATCATGTTTAGTGGTGTCAGGTTAAGACAAGAATTATGGGAAGAGGCAGTGGCGACTTCATGTTACATGGTTAATAGATCACCCTCATCAACATTTGAGGATAAGAATCCACATGAGGTATGGACTGGTAAGAAACTCTCTCTTTCACATTTGAGGGTATTTGGTTGTGATGCATATGTACATGTTCCAAAGGAGAAAAGAACCAAGTTGGATAGTAAATCTGAAAGGTGCATCTTTATTGGGTATAATGATGGTTTAAAAGGTTATAAGCTTTGGAACCCAGAAACAAGGAAGGTTTTGTATAGCCGAGATGTGGTGTTTAAAGAGGTGAAAGATGTTATTAAACATGAAGTCCTACCAAAGGAACCTAAGAAGATAGAGTTTGAGTTAAAGGAGGAAGAATTAGACTATACAACAGAACAAGAATAAAAAAATAAAGAGCCACAAACTCTAGTTGTGAGAAGATCGGTTTGAGAAAGAAGGCAACCATAAAAGTATAGTCCATCTGATTTCTGTTAAAATTTTGCTTTATCTATTATTGATGATGATCCCAAAACTGTTAGGGAGGCAGTAGATTCAGATGATGGAAAACTCTAGAAAGAGGCCATGGTTGATGAAATGACATCTTTGGACAAAAATGAAGCTTGGGATTTGGTGGAGTTGTTGACTGGAAGGAAACCCATTGGAAGCAAATGGGTGTTTAAGAAGAAGATGAATGCATAAGGCAAGTTGGAGAAATACAAAGCTCAGTTGGTAGCAAAAGGTTATTCCCGAGTGCCAAGAATTGATTTTGGTGATATTTTTTCTCTTGTTGCCAAGGTAGCTTCTATTAGATTACTTTTATCTATTGTTGTTTCTTTTGATTTTGAGGTAGAACAGATGGATGTGAGGACAACATTTCTTTACGGGGATCTGGAAGAAGATATCTACATGAAGGACCCTAAAAGCTTTAAACATGAAAATCGTAATACATTATAAGATTTCCATCTTCGTTAGGCGAAGGTCTCCACCAATTTCAATAAAGCATCCTGCTAATAGAGTAAAGCACACATCTTCCTTCACTGAAGGTCTCCACCAATTTCATAGAAGGTCTCCCCCAATTTATATTTAGCATTCGTAAAAATAATTTTCAAGACTATGGTCTGCCTCTCCCAATTCAATTATTCCATTTTTATGATGCCATGGGAAGGTTGGAATCTTTCACCCTCCCGACTACCATAAAAGGGGAATTTATTGGCGGTGAATCTCTGCCATACAATTTTATAGGCATAATAAGAAGTTAGAGTTGAGTCCTAAGAGGTTTTTTGGTTTATACAGTTTGGGAAAACTACTTCCACTTGGATTTAGATATTATTTAACGATTGATATATTGAGGGAAAGTCGATATATTATGTTGTCGTTCATTATCATAAGAGTTTGCTGGTTGGAATGGCTATGCGATCTTGTGTTTGGACAGGTGGGTGAAGCTTTTACCAGTGCTGTTAATTTTCTAGATATAGGACTCACATGCTTAGCCAATTTAGCAATTTTCTTTACATTCATTTTACCAGGCAAACATGGGAATGAAACCTATGCTAAGCATATAAATAGTATACTATTGCCATTTATTTATATATTGTAAATTAAAATGCCACCTATTCATATATTATACATTATTTAATATAAATAGTACATACCGCCTATTTATAGATGGTATATTATTTAATAGTTAACTCATAGATAGTACTTAAAAGATTAAATTATTTTTCTAAAGAAATTTAAAAATTAAATGTTGCACATTATTTAATACAGATAATACTTCACACATTAAACTAATTCTCAGAAAAAATAAAAAAATCAAATATCTTTATTATTAGTTACTTCATGATAATTACATTTAGTGGTTTTAACAAATTAAATGTTTAATTTATTTGATTGAATTTGATTTTTTTTATTTTATATATGAATAATTGATATTATTATAATAAGTAGTATTTATATATACATTTATAACTATTAGACACTCTTTATTATTTTACCCAATGTTCAAACCTTTAATATTTTTTCTTTTCTTTTAATAATAATAATATCCATTTTTAAGGTCACAGCCAAGCCAGACACCAAATTGGTGTATGAGACCCCCTTGGTTGTGGGACAAGGGACCCACCTCCGCGCAACGATTTGACTGCTAAGTCTACAAAGGCATACATACTCTACCCCCCTCTGGTTTTGAACCTATGACCTCTTAGGAGGAAACACATGCTCTTAACCATTAGGCCCACTCAAGCTGTATTTTAAATATCACTTGCCCAAAAACCATAACTCATTTCAAAATCAAAATATTTTAACCCTATAAAAAGAAGGTACTAATTTATATTCCAAGCTTTTTAATATAGCAATTCTATATTATAGTACCTTAATAATTATTCTCAAGGGAATTGATTTACTATCTTTTATTTTTGTTATAAGAGGCAGGTACTAAGCAACGTGGCATATTACACTTGTTGTAATTGTTATGGGGAGGTGGATCTTTATCCTATGAGATCATATACCAATTTAATGTTTCCTTTGACCATGACTTTAAAATATTATTATTATTAATTATTATTAAAAATAATGTTTTATTTTTTAATTTTGTTGGTTTTTTTCAAGTTTTTTTTTTCAAGCAAACTCAAGGATGGTGGGCAGACCTAACCATAGCTTTGTGCATGGCTTTCACAGATGGTTTTAGACATGATGGTTTTTGTCCAAGGTATTTTGTAGACCCTATCAAAAGAATTATAGTTTATCTAATCCAAAATTAATGGATGAAAGTTTATGAATGTTTAAACATATATATAATGTATTGTAACATTGAACTAAACATCAATTTGGTTTTCACAATTTAAATTCTAGAAAAAAAACTATATATATTTTATGTTTTCTCTATATATTTTATGTCTTTACTATAGTTTATTTTTCTATTTCAAAAAATCATTTGGAAATAATTTAAATACAAAATTAAAACTTACCATAATGGATATGACTACTAAATAGAGCTAACTACAATGATCTTCTCACCTTCTTAAATAAAATTATTATAAAGAGATACGAAATGGGGTAGTACAAAAATGCGAAAAAAAAAACACCTTACCTCCGCATCTTCGCACTGTGATTTCAAGTGCACCATATTATACAGGAGTGCGGAAAATGGTGATTTCTCCGTACTTCTTTGCATTTCTGCACTCAGTTAACAATCCAAACATATTAACCAACAAATTCATACTTTTAAAACCATTTTTCCATGATACAATCTTAACTCAATTAAATTATTATTTACTTATTAATTAAATTATTTTTTAATTATTACATGCCATGATCTTGCAGTCTATTAAATTATCCTTTAAAGTTTAATATACCAAAAAAATTTAGGACTATTTTCAAAATTTATTATAACGAAAGTTCCAGTAAACCCAGGAAGCAACGTATCTTGAAATTTCAAAATCAATCTTATCAATTCAATTAAATGTAGATTATCTTTCAAATATTAATTCAATTTTCTGCCATGTCATTTTATAGGCCATGATTAAAGCATGCTTCAACGTAGAAATATTTTAACCACTTGTCCAAGCAAAGAGATGAAGGTAATAAAACTATTCTCCATTTGTTAGTTGCACGTAGGTGGCTCTTGCGGAGAAGGCTGAGAAGATAGTGGAAGCTACGCAATTCTCAGCACTCCCACCACACAATGATGCACTTCTCCATACTCTTGTACAATGAGTTTCTCCAATGTATGTGAAATTATTATTATTATTTTATTTGAGTGAATTTGTTTTATTTTAATAAAATATTAATCATTTTAATTAATAATTATAAAGGAGAGGCAAAATGATTAGTTGTGTGAAGGAAGCTTTGCAAAAGCGAAGAAGATGTGTAGTTGTGTGGGAATAATGACATATTGTGATTGTGGAAATTTCTAATAATAATGAAATGCAGACCTTAAGTTAACTTGATCAATTAATTAGGGGTAGAGGTAAGTACTATGCTAAGCTACAATCATTGTCCTTATTATGTATATTTCCTCATCATATTGAGAAGTATAAAACATATTTCCATAAGATAAAATCTTTACTTATGGTTAACTTTTATTTTATTTTATATGTGTGTGAGATGTTGAAATAAATAAATTATTATATATAATTTATATTTACTCTCATCATACTTAGGAGTATAAAACTATTTTCATAAGATTAGATATCGTTTCTAGTAGTGATTTTTTCGTTTTGTTTTATCTGTGTTGTGGATGTTGTATATATTATTATATATATATATATATATATATATATATATATCATCAATTCCGTTACTATTAATATAAATGTATAACTAGGAATAAGTCTATATTGAGTAAAAAAGTATGTACTATTTTAAATGTTACTACTCAGTCTATATTAAGTAGAAAAAGAATAATACATTTTTCTCATATTTAAAAGTAAAAGGAAATGATAGTTTAAATTAGAAATTTGTAACTTTGAGTTACTTTATCTCTTTATATTAAAGCGATGTAAAATTAAAGTGTAAACTACAATATTTTATTTGTGATAATTATTTTTGGTGATGTAAGTATTAATTTATTTTTTTAAATGTAACATTACGAGACAACGTCACGCCCCCCTTGCCATACTAGGTTATAATAAACATCCATTGTTAAGGCCTTAAGACCATCCATGACGATCAAAATGTAGTAATGACACCCATATCACACTTGGAACATGATTATCCCTTCTAGAGCACTTGTTATGTGAATGGTGGCATTGTCAATGTCTATTCATCTTAAAGGTTTCATCTTGGTCTAAAGCACCTTATTGACCTGCTTCGACCATGGTCAATTCCTTAAAACCCATACCTAGTAGCACATTATATGTCATTGTGGTTCCCATATTATACTAAGAGGCCAAAGACCCCTTCTAAAAGGCATGTGTTATGGTTTGAGGTCATGTTGATGGCTAATGAGCCCTTGAGATCCATGTATAGTGCAAGGGCCTTATTTTCCTCCCTTACTATGATAATTGTCTTGAAACACATCTCTACTACACAAAAAGTTCACAAGTGCACCCATATGCCACTTGTATGTTGAAGATTCACTTTAAATGGCTTATGTCATGTTCAAGGACTTGATCATGATCCATTAACACATGAATCTTAGTTTAGGGACTATTTCCATGAATTTCTTCTCTAGGTATGGTTTGAGTTCTATCCCAGTGAACAAAACTTCATATTGGTTCCCATATCTACTTGTATGTTGAGTATTGAGTATGTGTAATAGTTTAAAACATTATCATTAACCTTTCAGCCATAAAAGTCTCATTTAAAACTTAATTTCCATAATTTCCTTCCTTTTTAATACTCAAATTCTTGAAAACCGTCCCTCATATGAAAAAACTCTTAAAAACACCCATAATACTAAAAAACCCATAATACTAAATATCCCCATTAACAAACCTATGTCATTGTTAAGAACGCCTAGAACACTGTGAAAGACAAATATTCATTAAAAAAACTATGTCATTGTTTAAAATATCGATCATAAAATAAATTTTGTACATTAAAACAAAACGTTAAAACTAAAATTACTTCATATCATTTTTTTTCATATTAAAAATAACAAATACATATCCCATTATACCTTTTATAAAAAAACATCATATAAAAAACATCATTTAAAAATTAAATTTTAATAATTGATTTATTAAAATAATTATAAATTTAATATTTAGTTTTTTATATCGGATGATTTGATTTGATCATGATTATTAAATACAAGGCTACATAGTAGCTAGTCTCGCTCTTACTTAGCTGTAAAATAGCTTAATTAACTAAAAAAGGAATAATTTTAAAACAAAAATTTCATCTACAAAAGATAAACAAACTATAAAAATGTGTTATTCTTGTTGGAATCACACCAAAAAATTTTTAAAAAAATATGATTCACTAATATTGTTTACTATATATATATTTACATATTATTATATATATAATATATATATATATATGAGATAATGAAAATGGAAATAATAGAAAAATCAAGATAATGAAAATGGAAATAATAGAAATGACATCTTTGGACAAAAATGAAGCTTGGGATTTGGTGGAGTTGTTGACTGGAAGGAACCCCATTGGAAGCAAATGGGTGTTTAAGAAGAAGATGAATGTAGAAGGCAAGGTGGAGAAATACAAAGCTTAGTTGGTAGCAAAAGATTATTCCCGAGTGCCGAGAATTGATTTTGGTGATATTTTTTCTCTTGTTGCCAAGGTAGCTTCTATTAGATTACGTTTATCTATTATTGTTTCTTTTGATTTTGAGGTGGAACAGATGGATGTGAGGACAACATTTCTTTACGGGGATCTGGAAGAAGATATCTACATGAAAGACCCTAAAAGCTTTAGACATGAAAATCATAATACATTATAAGATTTCCATCTTCGTTAGGCAAAGGTCTCCACCAATTTCAATCAAGCATCCTGCTAATAGAGTAAAGCACACATCTTCCTTCACCGAAGGTCTCCACCAATTTCACAGAAGGTCTCCCCCAATTTCTATTTAGCATTCGTAAAAATAATTTTCAAGACTATGGTCTACCTCTCCCAATTCAATTATTCCATTTTTATGATGCCATGGGAAGGTTGGAATCTTTCACCGTCTCGACTACCATAAAAGGGGAATTTATTGGTGGTGAATCTCTGCCATACAATTTTACAGGCATAATAAGAAGTTAGAGTTGAGTCCTAAGAGGTTTTTTGGTTTATACAGTTTGGGAAAACTACTTCCGCTTGGATTTAGATATTATTTAACGATGGATATATTGAGGGAAAGTCAATATGTTATATTGTTGTTCATTATCATAAGAGTTTGCTGGTTGGAATGGCTATGCGGTCTTGTGTTTGGACACGTGGGTGAAGCTTTTGTGTTTGGACAGGTGGGTGAAGCTTTTACCAGTGCTGTTAATTTTCTAGATATAGGACTCACATGCTTAGCAAATTTAGCAATTTTCTTTACATTCATTTTACGAGGCAAACATGGGAATGAAACCTATGCTAAGCATATAAATAGTATACTGTTGCCATTTATTTATATATTGTAAATTAAAATGCCACCTATTCATATATTATACATTATTTAATATAAATAGTACATACCACCGATTTATAGATGGTATAGATGGTATATTATTTAATAGTTAACTCATAGATAGTACTTAAAAGATTAAATTATTTTTCAAAAGAAATTTAAAAATTAAATGTTGCACATTATTTAATATAGATAATACTTCACACATTAAACTAATTCTCAGAAAAAATAAAAAATCAAATATCTTTATTATTAGTTACTTCATGATAATTACATTTAGTGGTTTTAACAAATTAAATGTTTA
>APFE030626612.1:0-24925 GCA_000404065.3 Pinus taeda
TTTTACATCTTGGGCGGTTATGGAATCTGTTGGATCATGTCTAAAAAACAAGTATTCAGAAGGACTCCCTAGTAAGAGGCAAGTTCCTAAAGATATAACATGGAATGTGAAGAATGGAACCATCATGATTATGATTGTGTCTGAGTTGCTTGGCAGTTTCTTCTTGCCACTTGGTATTTTTTTCTTGTTAAACTCAATTTCTCTTAGCTTTTGGACATGTACTTTTTAGTTTGAATGTTTGACATGTTTGTAATGGTTTCTGGGTTCAGTGTTATAATGTAGAGACCTGCACGTTTTCCATGGGTATCTGTTATCACAATGTTGGATACATTTGTTGGACACATTTCTATATTTATTCACTACTATGTCGGGTTGGGATTTATGCCATGCATATAATATGCTGGCAATGAATTCATTGACCAAAGTGAGATTCTTTGCTAGCAGAGGGCCCTAGAATCATTCCATATTGACAACAATACATGGGGTGTTAATTTTCAACCATTATCTTGATCCCCAGCTAATTTTGTTGCTTATACAACTCTCCTCCAACCACATCATCACATTATGGTGTGTATAGTTCTACACTACAAACCTCCTTTGATAATATTATCATTCCTATTTGGGCATGTAACATGTGAAAATTTTCCTTGCAACATTTAGGGTTTGGACTTACCAAATGGAGGGCATATGTCTCATGGATTCATGGTAGCAAAAAAGCGAGTATCTACTACATCAATTTATTTTGAATCAATGTGATATCGTCTACATGAATCTGCAAGTGAGCTCACATTTCCAGTCTAATAATAATTAGGAGGGAAACAATTCCATCATTGACAAATATTGAACCAATCATTTGGGGAAATGTTCAAAGTGTTAATAGTCGGGTTTGTTTTCTTGGGATATAGGATTCATTGATTATGATATGCTTGAGAAGAATGCCACCCTTTTTAGGATCAAGCTTATCATTGCTAGTGCTAGTGCATATCCCCGAGATATTAATTACCCTTGCATGAGGCAGGTATTGAAGTTGGGTATTTCTCCAGACCTTATAATGACAGTCCTTTCAAAGATTTCTCTTTCCAGCAATGTTTATTCTAGCATATTTTGTTAATATGTTCTTATAGTATGTAATGTTGGAATTTTTTTATTATTTTTAGTACTAAAAAGTTTGTGGTTTGGGAAGATTTCTAATACATTTGGGGCACAATTAATGATGGACATGGCACCCATAAATGGTCTCATCATTGCTTCTATAATGGTCAGTCCATTTGATTTTTTTGATATAGTAACCACTACAATGCACAAGGTGAGTTGATGCTATTAATTTTCTCTACCCGTCACCCTTTCAATTAAAAATATGACTATATTAGGTGGATATTTTTTTAGATCTATATTAATGCTATATATCTATGACATTCCCCCTTTAGAAGAAAAATAATCCCATTAATGTTCAAGAAACCACGAAGAACTAAAACAAATATGCCATTCCCATCATAGGAGGAGTGATTATAGAATTAAGAGGTGTATATTTTCCTTTTGATTCTCTTACATGTTCTTTGATTTAGTTTCTTGTTTTCATTTTTTTATGTTATTTTTGTTTCTTATCACTACTTGATCAAAGCTTCAATGAAACTCATTATGTTCCTTGAATTTTTTGTCATTGTTTCACTTTTTGCCTTTCATTTTTATCTTTCTAATATTTTTCATTCTGAAATATTTTTGTATTGGGGGGTTGTGATTTTTTGTCTTTACGAGGTCCCTCGGGAGGCATGATATTCTTGAGGAAGGAACTAGTATTGGGGGTTGAACTAGAGACAACCATCAAAAATGTAGTTTTTCTAGGGTTATAGGTCAATCTGAGTTCTCCTTCCTTTCCTCCATTATCCATATCTTTCTCCTGCTCACTAATATCATAATATTGGATATATTGATTTTTGTATCATTTCGTTTCTAAAAGATACATGAAACAATTTGTGGCTTTCTAGGGAGGACCACATAACCATACCATAGGAGGATTGGTTGTTTGTTTAAAACAGGATGTACTACAAAGTTCAAGGCTTATCAAGTACAAGTGTAGCACTCTCACATGTCTAAGCTTCTGTAGAATTCATGTATGTGAATTATTTTTTGAATGCATTTTGTTTCTTATCAAAGGTAAAATAGTTTTATTAAGTTGTAGCAAATTTCCAAGCCCTTAAAAAGAGCCTAAAGGATTTGGGTTACAATTTGGTGATTGGTGTTTTTGAAAATCACCTAGTTCTAGTTGATTTGAGGCCCTTGGTAAGGATCCTTTGTTCATATGCTGGAGTACACAACCTACTTGTATATTGATTTCTATTAGGTTTAGTTGGTTGAATGTAACATGGTATATATTAATGGCCTTGGATGGGGCATTGGTGGTGCAAGAGTAGAGGACATTTTGGATGTTGCTTCTATCACACTGAACAAGAATTTTGTACCAGATTACAAGAATTTTTTCTTTGTATATTTAGATGTAAGGGATTCATTTATTTTCCTTTATCCATGGGATGATATAGCTTACTTTAATACCTTACATTTTTAGGTGATAAAAATGTTATGGTTCCTGGTGGTATACGCATAGGGACTCCTTCATTAACCACCTATGGACTTCTTGAGGATGAATTTATTAAGGTTCCAAATTTTATCCACGAGGGGGTGTAGATAGGAATTAAGGCTAAGGGCTATGTGAAAAGTACAAAATTAAAATATTTTATAGAATTTATTAAGTCAGACAATTTCTAGCTACAAAATAGTATTGTTGATCTCAAAAAGTGGGTTGAATCATTTGCTAGCCAATTTCCATTTTCTGGTGTTGTCACTGAAAATATTAGTTAGATATATGATGTGCTCATAAGATCAGAAGTGTCCTTTATTAACTTTTAGTTTGGGCTTCAGTGACGATAACCAGGTTGGTAAGATTTGGTTCCATGTGTATATTATAGTGATGTATAATGTTTTAAGCTGAATTTTGTCTGAATTTATGTGCTTTCCCAACATTGGCATTAATAGATTCTATTCTGATGTGTAGAGTAAGAACCTTGACAAACACGGCCAATGAAACTTGCAACATTGTTTGTAGGAAGAGAAAATTCTGTTTCTTTTTTCCAAATATGTATGTTAGTATATTACAGTTTAATGAATATGTTTTCCTATTATCATATATGGTTTCATACTTTAACAAAACATTCATCAAGACTTCACAATGTTTTATTATTCAGTGAAAGATTTGCCACGATATTACAAGATTTTATAATTTAGTGAAAGATTCGCCGTGACTTTACAAGATAATATTATTTGGTGAGAGATTCACCAAGACAATTATATATACATATTATATTATTGATAAAATCACCTCCCATTTTTCCTATGTATCATGGGGATTCACCCATTTATTATACATATAAATTTGGGTGGTTCTTAAAAGTTTCCACGAAGAAGTCGCTCAGGGTCTTAGTGCCATTAGATCCTGTAGAAGGAACACGTTACACTGAACCTGTGCGTGACTATATAGAAAGTCATTATGATCTTGATAAGATATACAAGATAAAAGTCCGTGATTAGGATTGGATCAATCCTATAGTCGATGGACAAATTGTGTGGGACAGGGATAACTCCTGCACCTCATATTTCGATGAAGAGCTAGAGAATTGGCAGAATAGGCTGCATGAATTATCTACACTCCGTTGCAACATGATGACCAAGTCTCTAAGGTGTGTTTCGACTGAGGTAAGAAACCTTCCACATTATGATGGGCTGACTGATGTAGAATTGTTTTTAGATGAATTTAAAAAAGAAGTACCAGAAGAGTATTGCTTCCAGGCACTGGAATTAGCGTTGCGTGCTATGCCTTCCCATTGGCGGGATATGCACCAGGAAATATTTGCTAGCAGGAAAGAATACTGTAGAATGATGAAGTTAAGGTTTGGTTATGCTAATACTAGAATGACAAAAAAATATAGTGGGAAGGATGATCCGCGCAATCATTTAGCCCGATGGACTAAGGCCTGGGGAGCATAACCAAAACTAGAATGGGCGCATATATTTTTTCATATGCTAGATACGATCCCAATGAACTGGTATTTGGAGACAGAGCTTCGTCATGGAATGATAGAATGGGACATTTTAGAGGATAGTTTTATATTAACATTCAACTTCGAGGATGAATTTGAGAGTATTGATGAAGAATTGTAGGAAATAAAAGTAGTTATATTCAGAATGTCAAAGGAACTGATGGAGTGGACTTAGGAAGATTGGAGTACACAGCTGTGCCAGGCACTGGAATGCTATAATGTGACTGCTAAAGAAAAGGATGACCCACAGAATATTACCATCCCTAAGACCAAAGAACAACACAAAGTTGAGGGACCGAAGGTAGCAAACCTAGATATATCAGAGCCTATGAAAAATCGACAGGAAAATATTTTGTCCGAAGAAGAACCCAAGTTTGAAAAGATAGGTGATTATTTTGACGAAGATATAGTTGTTAAGGTCGGTGAGCTATTCTGCGAGTATTAGGATTTGTTCCCAACAATTTTTTTGGATTTGAAAGGGATTGTAAGATATTTAGGCATTATGAATATTACGTTGAAATTGGATGCAAAGCCTATTAAGCAACAACCTTATCGATTGAATCCAAAGTATAAGAATATGTGCCTAGAATTGGATAAAATGCTCGAAGCTAGCATTGTTGAGCCTATAGAAGAATCTGATTGGGTCAACCCAATGGTGGTCCAAGAAAAGAAATAGAAGGGTGAAATCCACATATGTGTAGATCTGTGGAAGTTGAATGATGCGTATGTGCATGACCCACTTCTGATACCATTTACTGATGAAGTATTAGAGAATGTTGGAAAACAAGAAGCGTATTTGTTCACTGGTGGATTTTTGGGTTATCATCAAATAAATATCACGTCAGGGGATCGAAGCAAAAGAACCTTCGCGACAGAGTGGGTTTGCTTCCAATATACAGTTATTCCATTCTGATTGAAGAACACGCCTGAATATTTTCCCGGGTATTGATCGCTACATTCAAATAATTTATTCATAAGTTCCTGGAAGTATATTTTGATGACTAGACCATGTTTGGGTTGGTAAAATGACATGTTGCGAGTCTGTGCCTCATGCTGGATATATGTCGAAGATATCAAATCGCACTGAACTTGAAGAAGTATAAATTCTATGTGCATTTTGGGATTTTGCTCAACCACATTGTACGTAAGAAGGGATTGATGGTGGAACCTGCGAATATCGTCATTATTGTGAATTTGGAACCCCTTAGGAACATGAAACAACTGCATGTGACATTTAGACACACTGGGTACTACAAGGATTTCATCAAGGCGTATACCCAAATAACCGCACCCATGGAAAAATTGTTAAAGAAGGATGCGATGTTTTGCTGGGATGAAGACTGTCAGCGTAGCTTAGATGTCTTGAAAGAGAAAATGGTGATAGTGCCTATCTTGGTGTTTCTCGAATGGAAAAAGGAGTCCCATGTGCATGTTGATGCTTCCTGCATTCTGCTAGGAGCAGTATTAACATAGGCAGGAGAGGGAGAGATTGATCATCTGATAGATTTCACAAGCATAAAGTTATCCAAATATTAGAAGAATTAGTCCACTACAGAGCATGAGGGATTGGCAATGGTCTATGCATAGCAGAAATTCAGGAAGTATTTGTTGGGCAAACACTTTAAGATGTATACTGATCACTCCTCACTGAAGTACATGGTCAATAAGCTTGTGTTGGGGGGGGAAGATATGTCAATGGTTTCTATTGTTCCAGGAATATAACTTTGAGGTGATTGTGAAGCCTCAAAGGTTGAATGTAGGCCCAGACCATCTATGAAGGATTGAAACAAGGATTGAAACAGGAGAAGAACCCAGTAGTTTGGAGGAAGGAATTCTAGATGAGTAGCTCTTTGTGGTGCACGTCACAAATGATCACTTTTCCAACATTATTTAGTTTTTAACAATGGGAATCACTCTGGAAGGCTATTCCACTCAACAAAAGAACGATTTAGTAGTTCGCGTTGCATATTTTTCGATAATTGTGGGTCATTTGTATAAGATGATGTCGAATGAGCTATTGTGTAGGTATGTTTCGAATTTGAACGCGCTAGTATCCTAGCTTAAGCTCATGGAGGTATGGTAGGAGGTCATTCTGCAGGGAGAGCGACCGTGCAAAAGATTTTGCGCGTTCGGTTATGGTGGCCAACATTACACAAGGATTCTAAGGTATATTGCAAGGTGTGCGATGCTTGCCAAAGGACAGTGCAGCCTTCGTGAAGGGAAAAATTTCCCTTAAATCCCCAAGTTTCGTTGCAAGTATTTGAGAAATGGTCCATTTATTTTATATGTCCCACACAACCACTGGGAAAGAAGATGGGCGCACGGTATATTATTACTGCGACAAAGTATTTAACTCGATGGATGGAAGCACAGCCAGTGAGAGATTGTACAGCTACCACTGCTACGAAGTTTCTCTTCGAGTATGTCTTAACAAGGTTTGGATGCCCGAAGATTTTGATGATTGATAGGGGTACACATTCTTTGAATGAAATGATTAGCGCAATGTTGGAATAATTTTAGGTATATCATCAAAATAGCACGCCCTATCACCCATAAGCGAATGACATGGTGGAAGATTTTAATAAGATCTTGGAGCATGCATTGACAAAGGTATGCGACACGCGGAGGAATGACTGGGACATGCACATACCTGTTGTGTTATGGACTTATAGGACAACCTGCAAGAAATTGACAACACAAACGCCATTTAAGGTGGTCTATGGAATTGAAGAAATCATGCCGATGGAGTATATTGTGCCCAGTTTAAGGATTGCAGCCTTGACTGAGATGGCAGACCATGAGACCTTGGAAGAACGATTCCCATAGCTCATCGAGTTAGAGAAATATCACTTCCTTGTAGGATTTCATCAGCAAGAGAAAAAGGAGCATGAGAAGGCATGGCATGATCAACATATTAAGTTACACATGTTCAAGGTGGATGATTTGGTGTTGTTATATGACAGTAAGTTCACAAAATTTCTAGAAAAATTTTAAATGCACTAGTTAGGGCTGTATATTATTTAGGAGATCACAAATGGTGGTGCAGTTTAGCTCGCAAATCTAAATGGGGCACCATTCCATAGAAAAGTGAACAGAAGTAGATTGAAGTTGTACACTGGGGATCTTGCCCCTGCGCGATGACTATATGTTATTAGGATAGTCTCAATGATCCTGCAATTGTAATGTATTGTGGGACTATAAACTACGCTGCCTATTGAGGTGACGAACATGGTAGAAAGGTTACACGACGAATGACAGGGGTGCGACAGGTGAAGTTGTGTTGCATGAGCTGCACCATGGAGGATGGTGTCACGTAGGAGGGTCCAAATAGTTGTTGAGGTTACTATTCATGATTTGATGGCCAAATATTAGTTAAGAGGAGTGGCTAGGTGCTATTTATGGTGAAAATATTTGAATATCTACCACCAAAGGGGCATTTACTATCATAATTTGGGGGGAACAGTCGGATTTGAATTAAAAAATCCGTATAAATCTTGTATGTTGGACCACCGAAGAACACTTTGTGTTATGAGACTTGTTTGGGTGATTTGTTGTCAAAAATGTATGAGTCAACCATTCTGGGATGATTTCATGGCATGCCCAGCATTTTCTACCTTACCTGCAGGGAACCAGAAGGCCATTCTATAGTAGATGACTGCCACCAACCCCGCCGAAGCTGTGAGTTCTAAAGGTGTTGTGTTTGATGCGCTGAGCCCTGAGATTCCAAGTATGAAAGCTTAAACCCCTGTGCCTACTACACTTAGGTTGCCAAGGCAATAGAAATTTTCCAAAAAAGAGAAACAACCAGCCGCAAAACTGAAATAGACAACTGTAAAAGAGAAGAAGAAGTCAGTGCCAATAAGAATGTCGCGGAGGAAGAATCTGGAGGTGCAGTTGAAGAAGAAAAAAGACAAACTGCTGGAGCAAGTGGTGGATTTAGAAGAGAAGGAATACCAAGGTCTAGAAGAAGTATATATCGAAGAGTTCAAGCCTATCTTAAGGCTTCTTGAGTATATCCCTTTGTAGAAGGGAAAAACCAAAGTAACCAAGGACCCAGATTTCGAGAAGTTCGTGGTATCGACTCCCCTGCTGCTCGAGCAAGTCAGATTTTAAAGTCCTAGGTTAGCGTGAATTCTAGTATTAAAAATGGAGGACTGGGACCTCATGGACCATGAAAATTTCCCGCATTTAGCGACCCATAAATATATGAAAAAAATATATTATGAAGAAATGGGGGTTACGCAGTTGGAGCCCATGAAGTCAGTCTATGGTTTTGAGCAGGTGGGGCTACTGAACATGCTCTTAGTGTTGCACTATCATTGCTCGACTATCAATACCATCTGTGTGCGCTAGATCCTTTCGATGGTGCGGGATGGGTGTCTGGGGCTTTGGAAGCCCATTCCAATAACCAACATGTTGATCCATAGGATAACGAAGTTTCCTAAAAAAGGTGAAGAAACTGCTAAGGAGTTTGGAGGGAAAACCGAGGAAAAAGAATTAGCTCACAAAATGAAGAAAGAGTATGGTCTTGTGAAAAAAGTTGCGTGGATACTTTATCCTTTCAATTCAAGACCAGGTAGTATAGTTCGCTGCCCAGATTCTCATGGGCAAGATCATGGGGAAGTGTCGCGTGGACGAAGTTCCTCATGAATTGCCGAAAAGCCTAAGATGAAAGAAATTCATTTCATTATGCTTGCATTTTATTGTCTATTGTGTTAGTTTCTTGGAGGTTATTGGAAGACAGCCAGTTTCCTTCGCACAAGGAATATTTACTGGAGGCAATGCAGTCCACCTTGTTGTGGTCTATAAAGGATCCAACATGAATCAAGGAGTCAAATATTTTCTGGATCCTGATGGAGATGGACCTTCACATGGTGATTAATCAGAGCCTAAGGTTGTCCCCAACCTTGTTCGAACAATTGATGGCCTATGCAGAGTTTAAGGTCGACTTCCACAATGTGTCAATCAGAGCATGGAAGGACCCAGAGCACACATGGAATTTGTTGCTTTATTTTGTATTCGAGATAGATGTGCAAGAAGTTGTGGGGTATTGGCCAACAGATTGGCGTGAACCCACAATGCTTGATGTGGGAACAAGCAAAGGCGCATAGAGCTCTATCACACAGAAGCGAAAGGATGCAGCTCAAAAAGGTCGTGCATACCTTGGCTAAGAAGAAGAAGAAGGAAGCTGCTAAGGTAGTTGTAGAAAAGGAATGCATGGAGAAAGAGCATGCTACTGAAGATTAGGAAAAAAAGGAATGATAGGATATAGAGGAAGGTAGAAAATCAGGTTCACATCACAGTGATGAGCAAGAGTTGTCAGAGCAAGTAGGAGGCGATGGTGAGGATCAGAGCAATCCTTTCATCCTAAAGAGGTGCGGTCAAGAGGAGACTGCTGGAGAATGCAAAAAGCACAAGTCAAACAAGAAGACACATCTTGACCTAATGGTGTTGACGAAAAGTGATATTGATGATGTCGACGATAAAGTTTGAGATAAGACACTAGAGGTGCTGCAACAATTTGAGTAGAAATATATGAAGATGTTGGGGAGTGTCCAAAAGGTTCTGCATGAGCTACGAATCTAGGAGGGTGTTGAGCAAGCAAGCAGAGCATAAGCAAGCCTAAAATAGGGAAATATCACAGTGGTGGAGCTAGAATGGACTCTGGACCTCAAATTCATTCCATTTCCAAAGGGATCAGTCCAGATAGAATCAGATGAGAATCGCACTGTGATCATCACAGTGAAGGATATGGGCCTGAATTTAGCCTCGCTGCCACTCCACACCCTCCACGCGTTGCATCAGGAGCTGTCAAATGAGTCACTCACTCGGTCACTTTAGGAGAAGCTCAAGGGGCTATAGCATATGCAAAGGAAAATGCGCCTAGGAGTGGAAGGGCCAAGAATAGAGAAATTGGTCAAAGAGGTACAGCAGGCCGCGACACAGAGCTCTGCTGAAGTTGCAATGATGCAAGTTGAGTTGGGTGGTCTTCACAGCAAGACCACGGCGCGAACTGAGTGACTCAAGGGTGATTCACGATATTTGTGTTGGGGTCATGTTGGGTTACGGTCCCTAGGGTTAGTTTTGGGGTAGTTAACCCAAATTCTGTATATGTTGTTGTAAAAGGTGTAAAGTCTCGACGATATGTGGATGGGAATGCACAGATAGATAGGTGTCAAAGGGGTCTTAGCCCCTTGTTTGGATAGATAGTTAAGTCGGTTTTGAGACTCACCTGGTATTGTATTGAAAAGTCTATATGTTTGAGTCATAACAAGTTTAGAAGAGGATTGTAGATACCAAAGAATCAAGATAGGCATTGTTTGGGCGAGTGCTAAGGCAGGAAGGCTCTGCTTCATGTACTTAGGCGAGAAGGGAAGACTCATGCAACTGGGTGCATGGACCACTACAGTTAAGTGCACATGGTAGAAGAGTATGCAATATGAACATTGAAGATCAATAAACACTGATTTCGAAGAATTACTGTGCATTTTTTCCGAATATGTTATGCTATATTATGTTGCTTAATGATATGTTTTTTTGAAATAATGAATGAATGTTGTGTGAAATCACTGGATCTATCTTATTAATGCATGATTTAAGTACTTATCTTATTCTGCGAATATAATAGTTAATTCTGCTATGTTTTTTGACGAATTGAATAGATCTGCGTGAACTCAGATCTATGGTTGTTTATTTATGTGTGAAAATAGATAAATCGTCTAGTTAAGGTCCACAAATATTGATCATAGACCTTCACGAAGTTCTAGAAGTGATCCAGGTGGCTCCAGAGAGACACAGGACAAAGAGGGCTTATGAACGCTTGAAAATCAAAGTTCTCAGAATGACTTCAACCCAGGACCAGAGCGTAGGTGCGAACGGTTCATCAAACTGAGCTCGTATGAGGGAGAACGGGCCAGTCAAAGTTTTGGTCAAAGTTGGTATGTGGGCCAGGTTTAAGTGTCCTACAATTTGACCAATCCCGAGGCATAAACCTAGCTCCCAAAATTGGTCAAATTTATTGCCTCGTTAATTTTCCCAATGACCCTTATTTTCTAGAAGTTTCAAAACAGCCTCCCTCTTTATAAAAATCAAAAATATAATTATTATGAGGTGGCAGGCCGCCACCCCCACCACCCCAAAAATTCATAACAAAATAATATTTATTATAAGGCTGATGAGCCATAACTCACCGCCGGCGTAATCGCCCCAACCATTTAAACAAATCGCATATATATGTATGTTAAGGCCGATGGCCATAACCCCCGCCAGCATAATCACAATCACAATCAAAATCAAAATATATGGTTTCGGGATTGGCAGCAATAACCCCCACTGAACCCTCCTCCATCACACATATTATTAAAACATTGTATATTGGAGTGGGCGAGCCACCAGCGGTCGACCCGACCCACACTTTATCACCCCAACTTGATATATATGCCACAAATTGCGATTATTAAAATATGCCGACACCGCGCCGATCGTTGATTTTATATCCCCGATATATATATATATATATATATACAATATATATAATATATATATATAATATATATAATATTACTATATCTATATATCAGTGAAACCCCTTAAATCACACCGATTTTTTATGTGCCATAATATGTATATCGCTGATACCATACGCTGATTGTCGATTTTGGAAAGCACCGATATTTACTGCGCCGACAACAGTTAAGGGTGCTAAGTGTTGGTGTGTGATTTAAGGGGTGGGCTACCCAATGTGGACTTGACCCCCATTAATACAACATTTTGGTTCATAAAAATATATATAGAGGGGCGGGATTTGATCCCCCAACCCCTCCTCAACCATATGCCTCTTTTGCCAATGCGCCAACCAATTCCTTGGTTAATCCGCCAGTAAATTTATTTAAACAGTCATCTACACCAGTGCATGCAATTCGAGACAGGGGAGAGACTGCAAGCACATATTTCGAGGAGTAAGAAGGCAGGAATGAATTTCAAGGCATTTAATTAATATTTTAATGCAGGAACCATGAATTTTGCAGGAGGGCAAAATTTTCACTTTGTAAGAATTTGTCAAATTTTATATGGTTTTTACACCTCTCATCACCACAAATGCAATGGTGTTGTCTGTTTCTCCATTAGAGTTTTGCATTTTTTAGTTATTTCCAGAATGCACGTGGAACCATGATTTCAGCAAAAACAGGGAGCGGAACCATGAGCCATAAAATTTTCCCAAGGAGGTAAAATTTTGACATTTTTGAATATAGTCAAGTTTATACTTGTTTTTCATGGTTTTCCACAGGGATCACAATGGCGATATCACATTCACCATTTGAGTTGCAAATTTCTAGTCCATCCATGGAGTAGAATCTTTGAGGAATCCCAGTGGAATCTAAAAGATTCCTTGAGCCCAGAATTTTCAACATCTCAGAATTTGGATTTTGGACAGTCAATTCAGCACTACTCGACGCCACAAATCTGATGGTGTCTTCAAATTTCTTATTCTCTCATTTCTTATTCTAGTCACTTTTCTAATTCCCAATGCAGATGTCCACATTCATGTGCGAGCAACGATTTTCACACGATTGATGCCTTGAGATCGATGGTCCGAGCAGCTTCAGCAGTGTGACATCCACTTCTTCAGATGGCCCTTGGTGGTGAGGTATATGATGTGTTCATGTACTTCTTCTTTATGCATTATGTTGCACAGATCCTTGATTGATGTTGATGCAGGATCTTGTTTATTACATGTTGTCATGATTCCTTGCTTGATTTGATGTGGAATCTTTTATGTACTTGTTGTCATAACTCATCATGTTATGCTTTGAGATCCCTTGTTGTATGTTGCTGGGATACTCTTGTTGTTATCATGCATGTTTCTTAAGATCCCTTTTATGCCATGTTGGCGGGATGTTTATCATGCATGTTTTTGTGTCATACTGATAGGAGTCTTTTGACTGAGAGTTCCTATATTGGAACATCCCTTAGAGCCACTCCTGCGTGCGGGAATTTTTGCTTGTATGATCGCGACATCATCTCTTGTGTACATCATCATTATTGACAACACTTAATGCAATGGCCTACACCATCTTGACAATGGGACCTGGAGACGTAGTCCCTCTTAGACGAACTCTGTTATCAACGCTTATGTTTTCATGTGTTGATGATTGTTATGTTCCTCTTCTTTACAACATGCAGATGTGTTCATTAATGTTCTTATAAAATGAAATTTAACACATCGTGAAATTAAAAGGTCTTGGAAGGGTCCTTCTTCACACCCGAACCTAGACCAAGTGGTATCAGAGTGGTCTTTGCATTGATGTGAATTGCAGCGTGAACAATGGAACGCGTAGCGACAGAGAATGAAATAGCGATGTACGAGACCATTGTCAGCATTTGAAAAAGAGTGGAAATTGTGTATGAAATTCTACAGAAAGAGACAGAGGGAAAGAAGTGATTATAGCTTTAGTTGAAAGCCACAAAAGAGGCCATGGAAGAACTGAAGCATAACAAACAAAATCTTCAAATAGAAAATCATGAATTGAAGATGCATCTACATGAAGAGAAAGAGGAAAAACAAAGTTTGCTACGACAGCTGCAAGCGAAGGACGAGGCCTTGGAAAAGCTGCAGCGTGACGCATGCGAGGTAAAAATTAGTTCTCCATATTCATGTATGTTTCCTGATGATGATTTCGCTGTTTTTGAAAGTAACACCACAGGAATTGGTTCCAAACTGTTGAAGAGAATGGGGTATGAAGGAAAAGGCTTAAGCATTAATGGCCAAGGCATTATTAATCCCATCAAAATAGAGGAATTACCGTGTCGAACATGACTTGGGTATGTTAGAAAGGACGTTGGGGAATGCACCACGATAGTTAGTGAACCACCAACAACGGATGATGAGCAACCCTCATCAGTTATTTCCAAATCAAAAGGGAAGGTAAAAGATGTTGATTTCCTTTAAATTTCGCCCTCACATAATATGATTTTTGTTGGAGATTTGGAGATCCCAATTACAGGGACAAACATGAGACTCCTTACAAAGATGAGGCACGAGGAGAAAGAAGAAATTGGTGTTAATAACCAAGGCATAACCCCCTTTGGAGGTTGTGCATGAACATCGATTTGCAGGCTCGAGATACACCAAAGGAGAGTGCTCGAAGGTGTCAGAGTCATCCGAGACATCGATGAAATCGTCGAGGAAAGAGAATGATGGGAAGACATCCCCATCATCCCACAGCAGTGCCCATTGCAGGGAGAGAGCTGAGGTAAGCTCCCATCACCCTACTGACATCAGAGATGGCAAAGGAAGGTATAACCACTTTCGATCTTTGAATGTTCATTTCGATTATGATCATGTTTTTAATAATGAACGTAAAACATGGCATCGGAAAACATGCACCTTTTGTGGTTTACCTAACCATACCTTTTATAAGTGTTGGAAAAGGATGGAAACACTCATGAGGCATGAAAGACCCTCTCAATAGCATGAAAAGAAACAGGTTAAGTAGATATGGAGGAAGAAAACCTATTGTAGTCATTGCGACAGAAATGGCCATCAAAGAGCCACTTGTTGGAGGCTCCATCCAGATCAACGCCTTAAAGACAAAGTGTCAGTGCGTGAACTAGGAAGAGCAGTTGTTCGACAAGAAAAACCACCTCGAGGAGGTGACCCATTCACATTGATCAGTGAGAAATGGTTTCTAGACATGTTGTCGTTTCATGGTAATTCTTTTGTAAATCATTTGTTGCATTTTAAAATGTAAAAGTGATGATGTGTTTCCATCTCTTGGTCAACAATAATGATGTCTAGTCATGTTTTGAGTCGTATTTTACATTCTAAAAGTGACATTATGTTTCCATCACTTGTCGAAACAATAGTGTCTAGCCTTATGTATGTAAATCATGTGTTGTAGTGATGATGTGTTTTCCATCACTTTTTAAAGCAACAATGATATGTTGTTCGTGTTGTCATAGATGGGGTATTGCATCCATCTTGTTGTAAACTTGACCACTGAGTATGTGTTATAAACTCATGCCAAGTGTGGGAATTTTGGGTCATTAGTTGGTCATTTCATTCTGTTGTGGTCACCAACAACCCCCCTCTTTTGTTCGGTATTAGCAATAACACCAAGAAAATAGGGGACCCTTAGTAAAAATTCATCAAAATTACCCTTGAATATTTTTGTTTTTCCTTAGAATCTTATCACAGCAAAGCAAAGGAAACACCTCTTTTTTATAAGCGTATCAAACCACGAAGAAGCGATGCTAAACTCATCGCATCGCATTTACCATAAGCGCTCTTAATGGGAGAGGTTTAAGAAATCCCCGACGGCCGATGTGCGACGTCGCATATCGCAGCAGCCGTATAGAGTGAGACGCAATGACTAATATCTGCGATGTGCGATTTGCGATTTGTGATCTCTGATCCACAATCTGCGATCTGCGATGATTCGATATTGCGATACCACAATGTTGTAATACAAATATGCGATCTGCGATCTGCGACGAAGCGCAAAATCTTGCTCAGCACAACATTCAAAGGAAAGCTGTCCTTTAACCAGAATTAGGCACGTGCCTATAAAAACAAATTAATGATCGTACGAATGGCTACTTTTCGTTTTTCGAAGAGTCAGTTCACTTTGAATGTCATGATTATACACACGCAACATCTGAAGCTTTCATATCAAACTTTATTTTTCATTTATTCTTTTCCTTCACGCAACTATAAAACAGGAGATAAAATGGAGTAATTTTTATTTTGCAGGAAACATATAAGGAAAAGAGGAAAGCGTCGATATTTAGAGGCCACAGAAGAGACTTCTTCAGAAGCAGGAACCACATACGATAGGCCATCTAAAGCTTAGAATCAAAGGCACACAAAAGCAGCATGACTACAAAGATACCTGAAGCTTACATGACAGAAAAGCCCGGAATGAAGAACAAAGGTAGTTTCCAATCCAGAGAATTGCTCGGGAAGTAAAGTCTTTTGACTCATCAAGTCATTCACAAAGACAGAAAACCAAAATAGCAAAAGCAGATCCAGTTCGAGAAAAATTTGAGTTATTACCAAGTATACATTCAGTCAGCGGGAGATTCTCTTAAAATATCTGATAGTTTATCAAAAAGGTGGTGTCGACCCTTGTTACTTCTATTTTTGTAACACGCACAAAGGGAAAGGCGACCAACCGACCCCTCTCAGAGGGACGAGCATTTGAAAACCGGATCCCAAATTTATGTAATCAAGTTAATTAGTTAACAGTATTTAAACCCTTCTCATACATTTAGAGAAGGGTCCGGAGATTTGTCAAAAACTCGTCCTCAGAACATGCACTTTTGCGCCCTCAGAGGTGGTTTTGATGAATGGATGGATCAAGGTTTATTAATATTTGCATCTGATATCTGCTACTGATGTTGCACTTCTGTACTCTTAGTGGATGTTAGAACAAGGAGAGATAAATCATTGTTGCTTGAAGTTTATGAGTGGAACCAGTCATAAATGGTACTTCTATCTCTCGACTATTTCTTCTTATGTTCTTTAAGTGATTTATAGTTTCAGTTGTTTATATGTCATTATATGAATATATGGGTTATCATTTGGCACTTTTGTATGGTGGAGTCATACTGTTTATATCTGACATATAAGTAACTTATTATGCGATATGCTGCTCATAACTGTTTTTCCTAACTTCTTATGCAAAATAGTTTATCTTTAATGATTTCTGTTCTTATGATAGTTGAATGGTCTTTATTACCAGTTATTATTCGAAATCTTTTTAGATCGCATAATAGCAAGGAATACACCCCGGGTTAGTGTAGATTAGATGTATTGTTTCTTATTAGGCTACAATAGTATAGTGTTAGTTTAAAGAGTCTAAATTAGATTTTCTTTGAATTTTACTTAGATTAGCATAGTTCAAGCTCTACACACACACACACACACCCAAGGTCGGGAAATTGGTCCCGTCATCCCCAGTCGGACCCGCTATACCAAACGGATAAGGAGCTGCCAACCAAGGTCCAGACCAGGTTGGTATCCCCCTTGTTGTCGACTCGATTTTCGGGGCTTTAACAACTTAGAGCCTCACTTTATTTATATAGTCCCATGGTCTGCGGACCATGGGTAGGCTGACACAACTTTACATTAAATTACAACACAATGCTTAGGGTGTACAACCCTGTGACTCGATTGTACACTTCACGCTCTGCGCCTGCACTTCGCGAAGTCTTACAGTAAAATTGACCAAAAATTGGGCTTTGAGCCCCAAAACATGCTGCGAGGGACCCCATGCCCAATAGAAGGTAAATTGTTGATTATTGTCTTATACGTTGATGAAATGATTTTAACTAGTGATGAGCAGCTAATCACATTTAGCAAGGAGGACCTTCCAAGAGAGTTTGAAATAAAGGACATGGGTTTAATGCACTACTTCCTTAGATTGGAAGTATGGAATGGTGATGGAAAACTATATTTCTCTCACAGAAAGTATGCCAATGCAATGCTTCGGAGGTTATCCATGGGTAGTTAAAAACCCATGGAGACTCCTCTAGAGACAACCTAGAGGAAAGGAAAGACGGTGCCACTTAAAGTGAGGAAGTGGATGCTATTGTTTATTAACAGTTCATGGGTTATGTTGTAGCTTCCATTGTTATTTTCTTCTTATTTTCAGTTTTATCACAAAAATAAATAAAATTCAAAAGAGAAGAAAAATCAAACCTTTGTTTAAAGGTCATGCATGTTTATGAGGCATGATCAAGTGATAGTATGATGAGGTGTGTTGAGGGAAAACAATAAGCCTGAACATTAATTAAGGCTCAACCCACGTAGTTGACCACGACGTATGTATGGTTGACCACAACATGTGGCCTAGAATCATTGCATGGGTTTGTTCTCAATGTAGATCCCTTATATGCTTTACCCCCGCAAAGTCTAAAAGAATTGAAGTATTTTTTTGATCTTGCACAAGTTAACTTGAATGGGTTTTGTTTTGGAGATCTGATGCGACGATGTACCTGTGAAAAGATCTGGGCCATTGATCAACAAGCGACAGATCCAATGGCAATCAGTTGATAACTTATTGGACACGATGGTATATCAATGTAGTTCAAGCTTGTTGAAGTCCAGGCCAATCTCAGCTGTCCATCCAAAAAGATGAGATCCAATGGATATCAGGTGAAGAAATGATTGGGTTTTAGTGCTAAAGTCAAACCTGATATATTATTAACTAGTGATATATATTTCCCATCAGGTCCGTATGGAAGTCAATAGAGCATTGAAAAGGCAGATTCGATAAGATTTATTTCAAATGAGTTTAAATCTCTTGAATTCAGGAGAATTAGACCGTTGATTGAGTGAATGATTGGTTGACTCATGCACAACTAAGGTGGACTCGACAGGTTTATGAATCAAAATGTTAAATATTTTTAGTTCCGTCGCAAACTAATGTTTCGCGTAAAATAGATGATTCTGTTGTTTAAGTGAGACAATCAGAATTAGTAGTGAATGACTAAAACTTCAAAGGAAGGTGATTGGTCAGGTTTTCTTGTGTTTTGGCCAAACGAAACACGCCCGATACATACGTAATCCTAAGTTAACGCACGAGGTTTTGTCAAAGTTTATTATAATTAAAATGGTTTTATCATTATTAAAGCTTCTAAAGAGAAACTCAGCAGCTAAACAAAAAAGCTAAAAATCCAGCAGTTATCACTATTTTCTAACTTCTATAACTTCTTATTATTCTATATTCTTTAGAATGAGGTGTCTTTTACCCTTTGTGTAATGTTTTGTAATAATTACTCTAGACAACTAAGAAAATAATTAAGCTGTTTGACAGTTTTGGTGATCACCAACTATCTTGTAATGTATAAAAGGAGGTAAATTTAGAAAGAAGGGTTTCGAATTTTGGAGAACCTAGAGACCAAGCTACTAAATTCCTGATACAACTATTGATTAATGAAGAATCAGAAGTTTCACATACATTGTTGGGTATGATTTTGTGTCTTCTTAGGTATCTGTCACCTACATGTGTTCCTTGACTTTGAACTTGTTGTATTATAGTTTCACAAAACCTTCATGGTACGTGACCCTTTCCTTTTTCAGAAATACCTACATGTAGAAAGGTTAGCTCATGGTTTTGATCATATCATATTTTCACATATACCAAGAAATCAAAATGAAATAGTAGAGTACATCACTATCAAATCCTAGACTAACATGCATCACATATATATCATCATCGAGACACATAAATCATAATGAACATATCAATCAAATAAATGAAAATTACATCACATGTATGAAATGCATATCATATAAATGCATCATGAGAGCCATAAAAAACTGAACTCGTACATTTGTTGGCCCATGCTAGAAAAACTTAGTCATCAGAAAGGGGAAGCATCCTCATAATGGGTGCTTCCCCTGGTACATACAATAACTACATATAGGCCTAGGTATTACCACCCCCATCACCACCTGAACCTCCGCATGATGTCGACGTGCCTCACCCAGTACTAGAACCAAGATTGGTCACACAGTGGCTGGAACCACTACAAGTTGACAGAGTACAGGGCACCTCGTCCTATTCTAAGCCATTATCCTCTAGATGATGTCCTCATCTAGATTTAGCCATCTAGCATAATGTATCCCTTAGAGTAAGGTTGTTTCATGATCCCCAACATCCTTAGCAATGTCAATGTGCCCCTTAATAGCCTTAGCATGTGCTCACAACCTCTCCAGCTTAACTTGAAGAGCTGAAACCTCCCCCTCCCCAGAGGGGCCACATATCTCCAAATGTCGGTGTTTAGCTGACCTCTTAGGGCCTAGCTCTCCCCTATCATTCCATCTAGCATCGCTTCTTGAAAACATCACCTTCTTCACCAACACACTGAAGATCCACACCCACCAACCTGGCAAATGGATGCCCATTGGGACCAACAAATGGAAACGAATGTGTGGTATCATCATAGAGATATAATGTAAACTAGAATACATATAAATCATCCAATGTTGAAATCATGATCACACACCTATTATGCCCCAGCATCTTCTAGTGTCAAGCCCATATCTAGATCTCCTCAAAAATCCACAATCGCATATGAGAACTTAAGAATAACCTAAAGGTTAGACAAGAACCAACCCTCAAATGTAAGCATCTGTTATGAAACCAACTCAAGGAAAAGATAGAAAAGATAGATCAACGCCTTAAAATTCAGCCTCTTCGAGGGGGCAACCCCCTTTACATTACATAAATGAACAATTCTTTGATGATTCAAATGACAAAACCTTCTTTCTATATATAGGAGTCTAAGGAGTCACAATATAACCCAGCTGACCTAACAATGATAATATAAAGCCACAAAAATAACAATAGAGGGATTCTATGGGGCATAGTAATAACAATATGGGGGCAATAGGGGCACAACAATATTAATAAGGGGTACAAGTATAATAGTAATGGGGTAATCACTAGTATTATAGAGACCCAACATGCCCCTCTCCTTCAACAAAGTGTTGTCCTCAAGGCTTGAGTAGTTCTAGATACTTATTTATAAAATTCTCATCCTCCCATGTGGAATCTTCAGCGGATAAGTTCTTCCACTTGATAAGATACTCTGAAATTGATCGATTTCGTAGTTTTTGAGTTCGTGTTTTTGTGACTGCTTCCGGTTCCAATATAATTTTTCCTTCCTCGTCAAGTTTTGGCAATATTGTTTGAACTGGGAGCTTGTCGCCTATGACCTTCTTTAAACATGAAACATGGAAAACTAGGTGCAATCGAGAAGCTGCAGGAAGCTCCATTTTGTATGCCATAATACCAATATTTTGTAACACCTTGCATGGACCATAATACTTTGGTGATAATTTATTATCCTTCTTAGCTTGCTTGAGGGACATTTTCTTATATGGTTGTAGCCATAGGAATACTCAATCACCTACATCAAAACTTATTTCACTGTGATGTTGATCTACCTGTTGTTTCATTCTATTTCGTGCCAACACGAGGTTATCCTTTAAGAGTTGGAGGACTTGTTGTTGATGTTCGATGTGATGTTCCACTGCCTGAACCTTAGAATTTTCTCTTAAATATGATGTGATGGATGGTGGTTGATACCCATAAAGTGCCATAAATGGGGTCATTTTTGTTGTTGTATGGAAGGAAGTGTTATACCACCATTCAGCCAGAGGCAACCATTTGACCCATTGTGTCTGTTTATCAGATACAAAGCAACGAAGATATCCTTCCAAACATTTGTTTACTATCTCAGTTTGCCCATCAGATTGAGGATGATAAGATGAGCTATGAGCTAACTGAGTACCAAGACAAGAAAATAATTCTGTCCAAAAATTTCCAGTGAAAATGGGATCTCTGTCACTTACAATAATCTTTGGGTTTCCATGTAGCTTTTGAATTGTTTCATAAATGCAGTAGAAACTGTACTGGCTTTAAATGGATGTGATAATGCACAAAAGTGTGCGTATTTGGTAAGTCTATCAACTACCACCATGATGACACTCTTTCCCTCAGACTTGGGTAAACCTATAATAAAATCCATTGAAACCTTCTCCCAACGTTGGCTTGGAATGGATAAAGGTTTTAATAGACCCAGTGTCTTAATTGTTTCAACTTATTTTGTTGGCAAACCAAACATTCTTCCACAAACTTTTGAATATCTGATTTAAGGCCATCCCAAAAAAATTCCTTCTTAACCCTGTGGTAAGTTTTTAAAAATCCTGAGTGCCCTCCTAAGGGAGAAGTGTGCAATTCCTTAAGAATCTTTTGTTTTAGCTGGGAATTCTTACAGAGGTATAAGCGATCTTTGTACCATAACGAATCATTTTGCCAGCTAAATGGTATCGGATGTACTGGGATCTTGTTGTATTTTTTGAATGAGTGCCCACACTTCCTCTTCATTATTCCATTCATCCCTTGCTTCTTTTATCCAATCTGGTTGGAAAATAGAAATGTTGTGAGGAAATGCTTCCACATCCTCATCCTTTCTTAAGAGTGCATCTGCCACAACATTTTGCTTCCCTTTATTGTAGATGATTTCAAAGTCATAGCCCAACATCTTTGTGACCCATTTTTGCTGCTCTTCTGAAGATAATCTTTGTTCTAAAAAGTATTTAAGACTATCATTGAATCTTGTTTTTACCTTAAGGTCTTCCAAATTAGGTAGCGCGGGGGGTCCCAAAACCATTCTTAAAGTGGCATTGTAGTATTGCCTAGCATTTCCTTCTCATAAATAGCTTTGCGTAAATACTTTCCTTTGATTGGATGACTTTCAAAAGAAATGGGTCTTTCTTCTTGCATTAAAACAACACCAATTCCATTTCCCAAGGCATCGCATTCCACAATAAAGGTTTTTGTGAAGTCCGGTGTAGCTAAGACTGGTGCTTAGTACATTGCCTCTTTAAGATGATCAAAGGCCTTTGTTGTCTCTGGAGTCCATGAGAATGCATCTTTCTTCAATAATGTTGTTAGAGGTGTTGCTATTCTCCCATAATTCTTAACAAGCTTGTGATAATCCACTGTCAACCCGAGAAATCCTCATAGATGCTTTATGGATGTGGGGGTTTTCCATTCCTTAATGGTTTTAATTTTGCTAGGGTCTACCTTAACACCTTCATGAGATATAATATGACCCAGATATTCCACCTCTTGTACTCCAAAGAAACAATTGGAGAATTTTGCATATAATTGTTTCTCCTCCAATAGTTTGAGCACCATGTCAACATGTTGGACATGATCCTTCTAATACTTGCGGTAGATTAGTATATCATCAAAAAATACTAACACAAATTTTCTAAGGGTTTGAAAATGGAATTCATCAAACTTTGAAATGTAGAAGGTGTATTAGTAATACCAAAAGGCATGACCAAAAATTCATAATGACCCTCATGAGTTCTAAATGTTGTTTTTGAAATGTCTTCAGTCTTCATTTTGATTTGATGATATCCTAAACAAAGATCCAACTTGGTGAAGTAAATTGATCCATGCAATTCATCCAATAATTCATCAATGATAGGAATGGGAAATTTATCTTTAATAGTGATCTTGTTGAGCTCCCTATAATCTGGACACATGCACCATGATCCATCCTTCTTGTGAACCAATACTACGGGAGCAGAGAAAGAACTTTGACTAGGTTGAATTATACCAGCCTCTAGCATTTCTGCAACCATACATTCAATTTCACTCTTTCGGACATAGAGATATTTGTAAGGCCTGATGTTTGGAGGAACACTGCCTGGAATCAAATTGATAGCATGATCATGATCATGAATAGGTGGCAGGCCTTTGGGAGTCTCAAATACATTGGAATGATTGTCCAATACTTTTTGGAGATCTGGAGAAATGGATGGTTTCAATGTGGGAACCTCTAGTGAACACAATTGTGCAATTATGCCTTGTTATTCTTTCTTTAGAAGATTTGTCATTCCGTTAGAGCTGATTATATTTTCTGGTTTCCTTGTGATACCCCTTAATTCAACTTCCTTTCCTTCTGTAGAGAATTTCATGAAAAGTTCTTGAAAATTAAAAGCTATTGTACCCAAGGATTGTAGCCATTGGACTCCTAGTACAACATCAACACCACCAATTGTAATGGAAAGCATTGGGCTATTCAATACATATTTTCCCATGGATATCTTGATATTATAGCACTTTCCTAAACAATTATGGTTCCTCCACTTGCAACCATCACTTGACACTCAGGTGTTAGATATAGGAAGTAATTTAATTCCTTGGCTATCTTATAATGAATAAAATTATGGGTACTTCCCGAATCAATCAACACTATTACCTTTTTCTTCTTGATGTGCCCTTCTATATTGATAGTTTGAGGAGTGGTAATTCCAACCAATGCATTACAAGATATGGTCAGATTCATTTCTTCTTTTTCTAGGGTTTGTTCTTGGTGTATATTCTCTTCTTTTGACGTATCTTGTTCCTTTTCTTCCGCCTCTTCACAATCTACGTAAAATAATTTCTTCTCGGCACACTTATGACCTTTAGTATATTTACTATCACAATTGTAACAAAGCCCTTTTGCTCTTTTTTCTTCCAATTTTTGTGGTGTCAACCTTGTAGGTTGTGGATGGCTAGGGGCAGCAACACTTCCATCTTTATGATTGTGAGTGGTAGGCTTCCTTGTTGCCATAATTTTGCTTTCCATTTTTATTGCCAACATGAATGCCTTCTCCAATGAATCTTGTTCCCAAAGGTGAACCTCATGTTGGATGTTATCTTTTAAAGGCAATATGAACACGTCAATCCTATGCTCCTCTGTAATATCTTTTACCCTTATATTCGAATTTTGGAAGTCCTCAATGTGCTCCATCATTGAACCCTTTTGTTTGAGCTTTTTCAGTTGGCTAAAAAAAATGTTTCTTTTTGTATCCTCATAATGTGCTATCATTTCATCCATAAAAATAGCCCAAGTGACAATTTGTTTATGAGAGCAAAGCCATTGATACCATACAAACTGATTTGGTTCCAAATATAAAGTTGCAATACGTACCTTTTGTGTGTTTTGCACATTATTGAGATCGAAAAATTGCTCCATCTGTAGTATCCATGTTCGGGATCCTTGCCATCAAACTTCCTCATATCAATTTTTGGAATATGATGGGTCTTCAATCCCACATTAGAGTCTATGATGAAATCATGATTAACATTTATTTTGTTTTCATCATGAGTTTCCTTTACAACCCATTCGCCATTGGTAAGCATTTGTTGTAGAAAATTTGTCAAATCTGTCTGCAAATCTTCCATGCCTTTCTTTAAATCAACCATCTTAGCTTCCACACCATCCATATTATCTTCCACGCCATCCATCTTAGCTTC
>APFE030626614.1:6195-106207 GCA_000404065.3 Pinus taeda
ATATATATATATATATATAATAATTTAATAAATGAGTGTTCTTGACTTATTATTAAAATTATTTTTATCCTAACAACCTAATTTTAATTAAGATTATATATTGATTTAAAATTTGGTATTAGTGTATATAATTAACCATTAGTTTATTTCATTTATGTATATATTCACATAATTGAAATTATTTCCATAAAAGAATAATTATTTTATATTAACAACCTAATGTTATTATTTTGATAAATGAGTATTTACTTTTAAATACTTTTCACTTATTTACTTATTTGGACCTAATTTTACTTATTTCCATGAATATAATTATTTATTAATAATATTATTATTAAAAAAATAATAATAATTGTAAATATAATATTATTATAATATAATATTAAAAAAATTTAAAATATAAATTTGACCTGGGTCCTATAGTCGAATTTAGCCATTGGAGTCTCTGCTCAGACTATTTAACAGGTTTAGCTGGATTTGTTTCTTCAACTTGTCCTGACGACGAACCACACTAGTTGGTTCGAAACGTGTCGACAAATGTCTGTCTACTTGTGATTTACGTCGAAGTTATTCTTTCAATAATTTCAATGCTTCATCAAGACTTCCAAAACCATCTTCAACAAGTCCTGAATGTCATCTCCACAATATATTCAAATCATGTCTCCAAGAATGTCTTCAAATAAGGAAATGAGAGTCTTTAATTATTCTTCAACAAATGTCTTCAATAAGCTTTAACAATGCTCTAGGGAATGCTTCAACAAGATTTCAAATCTTCAATGGTTGTTGCAAGGAATCTTCAACAATTCTTCAATTCAGCTCCAAATATGAAGGTCAACACCAACAACTCTAGTACGTGTCTCTAAGACTCTTCATGTCACCCAAGCAGTATTCTACATAGCTACTTCATTGGGGCTTAAATCATGCATCATGTCTCCATAAAGTGTCTCAAGGATGTTTCCACAAGTCTTTTCAAAAACTACTCAATGTTGTTGAACCAATGCTCTAGCTAATGATGCTTCATCAACAAGCCTAAATTATGCTCAATATAGTCTCCAATATGCTCCAAATAAACCTTCAAATCAAAGTTAAAGCTCAAGGGAAATGATGTAATATTCTCTAAGGCTACACCTTACAAGGTTGAAATCCTCAAGTGGTGATCTTTGACAACTTAGGATGTCATCTAAGACTTCAAAACTTTTCAAATTCTTAGATAGCTTGTCAACTTCATTCCTTAAGGAACCAATCTCTTCTTGAAGCCTTTCACAGTCTTCTTCTTTCTTTGTCAGTTAGATATCCATTACTTGTTCTGCTCTCATTGCTTCCTCTAGTTTAACATTTAGGGAGTTGACCTTTTCTTCATGTTGACCAATTTTTGCTTCAAGTTGACTCAATTCCTCATATATTTGTTTCAGATGACTTGTCAAAATGTCTTCCATTTTCTCTACTTCTTCTAATTGAGTTGTTATGAGGGTGATTTCGTCATTATGTCTCTTCTCATTCTTATGCAATTTTGCCTTAAGCTTGTTGAGATCCTCATCTTTTTCTTATACTTGATGTTTTAAAAGAATAACGTCTTCCTTTGTTTTTTCAAGGTCATGATCAACATCTTGTACCTTATTCTTGATTTCCTCGTTTTATTTTTTAATTTTCTTATCTCTTCTAGAACAACCTCAATTTTTTCCTTTAGGTCTATTTGAATTACTACTTCATAAGCCTCTTCATCATTATCCTCTTTTATGAAATTGGTTCCATCATCTACTTCCTTTGACTCTTGATTGTTTTTGTGCTCTTCTCCGCCATCTTCCATATTTGAGGTCATGAGTAAAATTCCTTTTGAGTGAAGATATTGAATATTCTCCCAAAGCTCTTTTGTTGATGAGAATTTCTCCGTTTTGACTTTTATAGGACCTAGTAAGCCACTTAGAATGGTACTCATTGATTTTGTAAAGGATTCTCTTGTAGTTGTGTCTTCAGTAACAACTTCTTCCCATACTTCACATCCTAGGTTCATCAAAAATCTCTCCATTCTTTTCTTCCATATTTCAAATTTTGTTCCATTGAATATGGGATCTTTGAACATCTGATTGTCTTCTAATTTCTTGACTGAGGAGGAAATATCTTCAAAAGTTTTGGATCCTTGCTTCCTTGAATTTTCCATTTGTGTTCTATGGATATACCTTCCAGTTGTTAGGTTGTGCATGAAGGTACTGGCTCCAATACCAATTGTTGGAAATACTAAGGGGAGGTGAATCAGTATTTATTTTACAAATGTTATTTTATACCAGTTAAGATCTCTTAATAAACCAGAACACAGAAATGTACAACAAAAGAATAATTTTATTAAAAATAATGACGAGGACTCCAATCCTCTTTTACAACAACAATTTTTACACTTATAATTACTTAAGGGATCTAACCCTATATTAAAACTCCAATATTTTATTTCAAACCAGGCTCTACCCTGTACTACACCAAGCTCCAACTTGGTCTTATTGAGATCTCTAATACTCTCAATAATTAAGGTTGCCATCTAGTTTTCCACAAGGCTCCAACCTTTTGTGAGGACTCTAGTCCTCTAGGGCTCCAACCCTCTCAATCTGCTTCAATTTTCAAGATAATTTCAATGCTTCATCAAGACTTCCAAAACCATCTTCAACAAGTCGTGAATGTCATCTCCACAAGATCTTCGAAGAATGTCTCCAAGAATGTCTTCAACAAAAGAAATAATAGCATCTTAATGATCATTCAATGAATGTCTTTAATAGGCTTCAACAATGCTCTAGGGACTGCTTCAATAAGATCTCCAATCTTCAATGGTTATTGAAAGGGATCTTCAATAATTATTTAGTTCAGCTTCAAAGATGAAGGTCAACACCAACAACTCTATTAGGTGTCTTCAAGAATCTTCATGTCACCCAAGCAGTAATATACACAGCTACTTCATTAGGTCTTAAATCATGCATCATGTCTCCATAAAGTGTCTCAAGGATGCTTCCACAAGCCTTTTCAACAAATGGCCAATATTGTTGCTCCAATGCACTAACTAATGGTGCTTCATCAACAAGCCTACAAGATGCTCAAGATAGTCTCCAATATGCTCCAAAGTAACCTTCAAATTCAAAACTCCAAGGGAAATGATGTACGCTCTAAAAATGCACCTTACAAGGTTGAAATCCTCCAGAGGTCAAGTTTGTTGCAGCTCTATCATAAGGCTGAAATTTTTTGTTTGATGTAGAATTGTCACAAAGCGCCGAAATTACAGGCCTATCACAAAGGCCGAGAACTATGGCAGATTGTGGCTCCACAAGTCTGAAAACACAAAGTATAAGCCTCAAGTCCAAATATTTATAGGTGCCACAGGTCCAAGGTCTTGATCTTGCACATGTTCAAGCATACAAGATATTGTCCACTAGTCTAAGCATAAGCCTGCAACAAATCTAAGTTTTTTCCACAGGTAAGAATGTATTTAGGCACAGTTTAAGCACGGGTCCAAATTTAAACCAGTCCACAGTATTTTGCACAAGTCCAAGTTTGTCCACAAACTTTATAGGTTGCATGCGACATATTTGATGTACTCTTGTAATCACAGGTCAAGATATTGTTACCACGGGTATGAAATGCTTGTCACATCCCCAAACATACCAAGAAACAAATACAATTTTTTTTAAGATAAAGCTTCATTCCCCTTTACTCCTTCTCTCCTCATATCTGTATTTTTCTCTGTTCTTAACCGAATTAGATTGCTAAAATGAGGAGTATGGATTTGTATTTATACACATTTTCCCTTTTTCCATGAAACACATTTTTTGGGTGAAGGGACTGACATGAGGGTCAACCTATGAAAAAAAATCCATAAATGTTATGATTAATATAATATCACAATCAATCAATTGATCTATGGAATGTAGCCTCACCACCTGTTATATGGAATTTGTATCTATGGATAAACCCATTTTCCCTAAGTGGGTAGCTACACTTAGAACAACAGAAAGAAAGTGGTTTAACCTTTTCCTATAATAGATAGATGAGATGAAGGAACTTACTTGTAATCTTTTGCTTCCTTGATCTCCTTTGAATTGCTCCCGTCACTCCCACTTGAAATGAATCTGCTCAATTGGTACCTGTCAAAAGAAACAGAAAACGACAATGATCAAAGTGTACATAATCTATCTACCATAAACCAATGGAAAAAACAACATTGAAACACATAATCATCATAGATATGAAAAAGAATATGGGAAAAGGAACAAAGAACTTTATTGATGTAGAAGGAAGAGTTACACCCAAAGTGGTTTGATCCCGTGTCACTCATCCAGCTTCAGTTCAACCCTCGTCACACCAAAAGCACATCAATCTAGCAGCATAACATTACTTAACATGAACTCAAATCTCAAACCAACAGTATTTCTCTTTAATCTTCAAATTACAGCCTCCTGATCACTACGATGAGTGGTCAATTTATAGGGAAATGCAAGTGGTTATGTCATAAATTAGGCATTGAATGGCTTTCCAAAATTGGAGTTAGTTTCCATGGAGAAATGGATGAGAGGATAGAGGGGTAATTGATCCATAGCCTATCCAAAGTCGACCTCTAGGATGGGATAAGATCTGGGCATCCTTCTAGAATGCTCTAGAATCAGATAATATTCCCAAAATCCAATGTGAATTTCACTCATTCTCGCCCAGCGCGGGTCAAAGAGGACATAAGTGCACAGTTACCCCTTACCAAGGCTACGTTGGTGTCCTAAGGAGGCATTTCAGCAGGGTTTCAAGCTAGGAAAATTTCATGGATGGAAGCATTCAATTTGATGATTTGTCTAGGGCATGTAATAACTGAATTAGGGTTTGATGAGCCCTAATTGTATTGATCAGAATGTCGGGATTGATGTGCCCAAATAGACCTGTAATAGTTGCCTCCTAAAGCATGAATTTGAAAATGATAATGTCAAGTGATATGCTTTATGATGTTTTGAGGAGGATCTGAAGCGGATAGTGACCTACATCGATTACAATACATAATATCATGATATCTTTTAATTTTTCATGAATTGCTGAGGGAAGGCATACCCATACTCAACATATAAACTTTTCATTAAATGTACATAAATCAGATATTTGTCTATAGATATAGACCCATGATAGGATGACCATCTGTGTAAAGCCATCGTACGAATGATTTAGTACTCTCCTGAATTTGCAGGCCGGATGGATGAAACTAGATCCGTGGTATTCTATCTCATCCAATCATTTTCTCAAGTACGAATCTAACCATGTGAAAATGTGATCTGAAGTCGAACATGGGAAGACACCATCTAATTACCAACCAATGATGTAAGTTGTTAACATACGCAAGAGAGATCACCGATAATGATAATGATTCTCAAGGTACTACAGTACATTCTACACGGTGTGAATAGATGTTTTGATGTTGAACACCATACAAAGTCTTTCGGTCGAAGGCCAGTGATGTCAACTTGTCACCGGAAGCAAGAAACTTGTCATTGATGTATGAAAGCCTCAAGTTGTTGGAAGGGTGTTTCTAAGTCAACTTCTTGGATAATGTGTTGATGTCGACAAGAAGCAACTCATCGCAGGAGGGCCTTGATGTATCCCCCATCAATGACACGAAACGAGTGTAATGGTTTTGAAGATAGAATGTGATTGACAACACAAGGTTCAGGAATGGCAGTCATGAAAATGAAGATTTATGAGTATTGCAAAGGATGAAGTTTACTAAGTGACTTCTCTTGAACATGTCGGCGAAACTGAATGAATTGGTAGAATTGACCCAAAACCAAAGTGATGGATGGTGTGATAGACCATAGGTACGATAACCATCAAGCAGATAACCCAACCCAAATAGTCACATAGATGAAGTGAAAGTGTCATGTTCAAAAGTGAATTGCGACCATAAAGTCATTTATCCCTTTTCCCATTTTCCCAGTACCTCTTTATTTTTTAACAAGCTTGAGGAGGATAACATATGCTTGTAGTATAATTCCATCCTTCAGGTGAATCCATTGCTATGTGATGTTTTAACAAGCCTAGCCAAGGTGAAACTCGGTATTATCATGATGGATAAATTTGTCGTTATTTGATGTTTTAATGAGTTTAACGACAATGAGAACTCGGTCCTTTTCATGTTTAGAGAGTTTGATAAGGGACCAAAAGGAAACTTCGCAAGTTCTTTTTCGTAAATTTGTCTCTCAAGTCTAAAAAAGCGTAAAATAATACAATAGGGAACCTATTGACCATGTTCGATCAACGTATTCCTTTTTCGTAAGTAATATATCTCATTCCGGAAAAGGGTTAAACTTATACTGAGTAGATGTCGTTTCCAATCTGTTTACAAGTTGAAAAGGACAAGCGCTCGACAATATTTTCACGGTTCAAGAGTCTGAAAAGAGCTTAAAGGGGACTCCACTTAGAGGAACGAGTGGTGTCTAGGATAGCAACTGGTTCCAGTGATGTTGGAACTTCTCAAAACATGTTGATTTATGTGAAGAGGTTGGCTAATAAGACCACTCATTGCAACTGTTCCTCAAAAAGGGTAAAACAGCTAAGTGAAAGTGTATGATCGGCCAAGCAGATAGTGATGATGGAAGGATAAAAGCCACAAGGCTCATCTGATGGAAGAGGTTGATAGAATGGCAATCACGAGGGTTAAAATGGAGATGGGTTCATTTTTACACAAGCTTTAACCATAGGGAACTAACTATGCTTGGATTCAGTTTCATGTTTACACAAGCTTGAAATGAAAATTTATGCTTGGATTCAGTTTCATGTTTACACAAGCTTGAAATGCAAAATTATTCTTGGATTTAGTTTCATGTTTACACAAGATTGAAGCGAAAAATTATGCTTGAGATTGGTTTACATGCCCTCAGCATGATGACTCGATTCTAGGTGCATGCCCCTCAAGCTTCATTACATTCACCTAAGTAGACTACTCGTGGCTATCAGGTGGATGGAATGAAGGTTCATTTATGAGATCAAGTAAAAGAATCGGTTGGGGTTTTACGAGATCTAATCAAAGACTCCAAGTGGAACTTTGCTCCAGGGGACCTTGTTTCCTTTTTTAATGAGCTTGACACAAGACAAGGAACTCTGCTCAGATTCCTCGTTTCATTTTTTAACAAGGTTGACATAAGACCAAGAACTATCCTCATATTCCTTGATCACAACCCATAAGAGATCATAACTTCCAAGAGGTTCTCATCAGATGGGAGAACAATGCTCTAGAAGGGATACGTAGTAAGGAATCCATTAGAGAGATATGGTTCCAATGCCCGCAGTACATAATGCACAACATCACAGAATTGATATTCAGTTGATGTAGGCATGGAATGAGTTGCCACATAATTGACCCATGGCTGGGAAGATACCATTGGGACAAAAGGACTATTTAGGGAAGATGGTTTACTGGAAGCCATATTTGGATCGGGAAATGAAAGTTGGTCAACGATGAGAATTCTGCCTTCATGCGGGAAACACATCACTTGAAAGAGTGTTGAAACAATAGCTCCCATGTCATAAACATAGTTGTGCCCAAGAAGTAAATTGTAATCTAAAGGTCTTGGGACTACCATCATATTGAGATAAACAATTTTTCCTCCCAAATTAATAGGAAATTGAGGAAAGATACCTAATGGTTGATTGGTTCCTTTGTTAAAAGCCAACAGATTCTAGGTAACAGGCACAAGTGGCGAGGAACTGAGTGCCTGCCAAGTAGTGGAGGAAAGGATACTCATAGATGCACCTTCATCTATAATAGTGCCAGATACAATCATATTATAAACTTGTACTATGATATGGAAAGGCACATAAGAAGGAAGATGACATCTTGCGAGTTGATTCCAATCAAAGGAAGTGACCAGACTACTTGGAGGGGGTGCCGTAAGAACTGGAGAATTACCCCCTTGAGTTACGAGAATGGGATGATTTTCCTCTTGTCTTGATGGAATAAGAGGGTTGCCTCCAAGCTCATTGGAATCTGAAGAAACGAAAAGAACCTAAGTGGTATCATACTCACTCTCTACGGGAAAGGTATGATTAACTGGAGGTGAAATTGGGTGAATTGTTTCCTCAACCTCTGATTGGTCAGGTATAGACTCATGGGATTCACATTTAGACAAAGTGGGTTTGACCAACGATTGATTTGGGTCAGTCACTTCATCAACTAGTGAAGGATTAAGGGAGAGTCTCCTGTAACCAAATGGAAGTCGCTACGAAGAAGTAGGATGGTTATCCAACATTTTTTGGGCTTCATCCAAATAGGGAAAAAGGTGAATGGGGTGATTCCCTTTGCATAACCTACAGGGAAACTTAATTTTACCCTTCTTTCCATGAACTTTACAACCACTAATTAATGTTTTGTCACCAGCATGATCTTCAGAAGTTGATGACACAGGATGATGTGAATGAGTAGACCATTGTTCTAAGATCTGAGGAATACCAGAACAATTTCAAAGAACATGGTCTCCCGTACAAAGTTTGCAAGGATATCGAAGTTTTTTAGGCTTATCGGACGATTTCTCATCAAAAGTTTCATTCGAAGCAATGGTTGTTTGGTTGCCCCCTGCTGAATTTTCTTCTTCTTCTTCTTCTTCTTCCCTTTCTTCTTCTTCTTCTTCTTCCCTTTCTTCTTCTTCTTATCCACCAAGTTACTAGTGTCAATACTTTCACTAGGTGAAGAGGAATAAGGGGAGGAAGAAACAACTGATGAAGAAGGTAAAGGGTCAACTTTAGGATCAACTGGAGGTTGATTTTGTCCAGTTGTAGGAATATTCAGTTGTGGGGCCAAGGAGGTTGAGAAAAACCATACTGGGAAGCCGATGGTAAGTCCCAAAAGGGACAATGTAGCCATATAAGGAGCACCAATATTTTTGAAATGAGGAAAAGGACTAGGATTCCCATCAAAAGGAATTCCTTGATCGATGGACTCCGGAGTTGCTGCCATATGTTTCAACCTAAGATAAACTAAGGAGTGATTTGGAGGATTTTATCCGTGGTCAATTAATTTATTTTAATCAAAATAACATAACAAAACAAAAGAGGGATAATCTAGGAAAAAGGATTACCAAGTAACTGTGAACTACAATATACTGCCTCAATAAACGAAGGACTTAACATAAGTGCAAGCAATCTCCCCGAATGTTGTTTTCAATGTATCACATTATACAAGGCAACCAACTCGGTTACCTATGGATGAATAGCAACCTAATGTATTGCTCCCAAATATACCCAAAAGTACGTGGAAGCCCAATCCGTGTAAGTGTTGTCTAATGCGAAACAGCACAGTGAGAGCATTCCTTTATACTTTTCATACTATAACACTGCCCGATATACCTGAAAGTACGTGGACGAGATACAATATACTTACATACATGGAATGAGGTATCACACGTGGAATGTATCGCAGACCATTAGCAACAGCTGTTATGTTTAACGACGCCGGAACACGTCTCTAGCCTAGACCTCTAAATGTTATGTGTTAAATTACAATGCACCATTAGATTAATTGAGATAAATTTTTAAGTTGATGTTCTTAAGAATTTGCCTTTAAAGATTCACCACATTGTATGTTTGCAATTCCTAGAATGAAACTAACATGAGAAACATTATTTCATTCAATTAACAATGAAAACCATCGCTAATAAGGGATAGAGCAATCAGATCTTTGACAAAGAGCAAAGGGAACACCTAATGCAATTTCCATAGCTATTCCTATCAAGAATTCACAAACTACAATATGCACGATGCAAGTTTTTATTTTCAATCCCTTTAGTGTTTAGATGAACAAAAAGGAACTAGATGCACAAACGATCAATCAATGCTTTTCACAAGAAACGAAGACGTTACGACAGTTTCTTTTTCAAAGAAATGAAGACTTTACGACAATTATTTTTCATAAAAGACTAATCAATGTAAGCTAACTTTGATAATGATAAATAAATATATTAAGAAACACTAAACAATCAAGGTCAAAGTAGGGTTAGAATAATAAATGCAGATTGATTTCAGAGCCATAGAAAACATTGAACTTTCAGCAAACAACATCAGAAGCAAATATGGAAAAAAATCAAGAAAAAGATGGGTTTTTTAGCTTGAGAGGGACCAGTGTAGGTTTGAGTGGGAGACAGTGCGCTGCAGTGCATTGTCTCTAAGCTAAGGCTACTCTACAGTGCATTATGTCAAGACCAACACTGTGTTGGTGCCAAAGAGTCCAATCAGGAGGCATTCAAGCACACTTTTTTGACCAAAAACACTTCAAAGTGACTGAAAAGAGATCAATGAAATCAAGTAAAGTATACTAGGATGTAATATGATAAGGGATAACTACCAGGAATGAAGGTCATTCCCCAGTATGGTCGCCAATTTTTTATATGGAATTTGTATCTACGAATAAACACATTTTCCCTAAGTGGGTTGCTACACTTAGAACAATAGAAATAAAGTGGTTTAACCTTTTCCTATAATAGATAGATGAGATGAAGGAACTTACTTGTAATCTTTCGCTTCCTTGATCTCCTTTGAATTGATCTCATCGCTCCCACTTGAACTGAATCCGCTCAATTGGTACCTGTCAACAGAAACACAAAACAACAACGATCAAAGCATACATGATCTACCTACTATAAACCAATGGAATCAACAACATTGAAATACATAATAATCATAGATATGAACAAGAATATGGGAAAAGGAGCAAACAACTTTATTGATGTAGAAAGAAGAGTTACACTGAAAGTAGTTTGATCCTATGTCACTCATCCAGCTTCAATCCAACCCTCGTCACACCAATCCAGCAACATAATTGATGCAGCCTAAGCTGCATATACCCACAGTATGCAAATAAAATTGCATGATCTACTATGTCCCAGGAAATTTAAAATTCCTTACTTGGTAAAACCTTCACAAGTCAAGGTTTAAGTCTCCTTCAATAAAATCTATGCGGAAACATTTCATTTAACTATCCCACAGGTTTCGACTATAGATTATTTTCACCGCTGACACTTATCAACCATACCCTGGTCTTTAGACTTTGGCTAAAACTCAAAATTAAACCATAATACATTAATCCCTCTTATTTCTATTATAATTTCCATATAATAGAAATATTTCATAACCCACACTTAAAACCTTACCTTTCCGCAATTCCACAAACCTTTACATGTATATCGACGCTCAACCTGCGCTTCAAATCTCCACCATTGATCTGTCTCGCCCAATCCAACGGCTATCGCGTTGTCTGCTCGTCAACTAGTTCGTACAATCTCCACTATTGATGTGACCCATCCAATCGAACGGCTATCACGTAATCTCCCATAGATACTTGCACGACCGATATCAGGTCGAAAGCACGCGAGAAAAGTGGTTTTCCCCTTCCATCGTGTGCTATGTGTCACCCCTCAGGTTAATCGCGTGAAATTGTAGAATATCGTTTACCGCTTTGAGACCGCAAGAGATACTGCTTACTGCCTACATAGAACGATCTGTCCTTCTGCTAACACGTGGTTTTAATCTCTGCCATTGATCTTCTTGACTTTATTTTGCGCGACTTAATCTTAGCCGTCTATCGCACACAATCTCATCCGTTGATCTGACTAATCCAATGATTCCTGTGTATTGTTATGTTCTTTTGTTTCTTACTATGCAATAGCCCATTCGGCTTTCTGCCTGTGTATTTTTTCTCACCTTACGTCTTCACTTGTTTTGATCTCGATCTCCACTTTATTGCACCTTTACACTTCCTTCATAAATCCTTAGGTTTTAGGAAACCTTGCATTTATACCATCGTTGTAACATTGAAAGTTTTCTCCAGTACTATCTGTGTGTAAACTCATACACTCTTCTGTGCACTTCTTCTCTGGTTCTTCACACCTGCAAACCTATTTTACGTAGAATTACTCTAATCCACACACATTTTATAATTCCATTAATCAATACACACCACACAACTCAGAAATCAAATTCTCTGTCTTTATAAATAATTATTTACATAATGAATCTCTCTCTCTAGCCTAATTTTCTAATTAGTGGCCTTTTCCTTTCCTGCCCGTAGGCTTATAGTCAAACTTATCTAATCTCTGAACTCTAATTCTCACTCTAACTAAATAACACTCTCTATGCCTTTTAGGCTTACATTTATACAAAAGGTTTTGTAACCCATTTTTGGTTCAGATCCTTAATCTGCTCATCAAGTCCTAAAATCTCTCAATGATCCCTTGGGGATCTCAGCAACTCAACTAAATCCTAAGGATTCTCTTTAATCCCTAAAATCATGAAACCAATTCCTAATCTAAGATTTACAATATTTCGAAATCTCTCAATCCTCACTAATCACTCATCATCACTCATGTTCTCCTACATTCGAGAACATTTACAAATATCCACACAATATCTAATTAATTCCTATTCTAAATATCTCTCACAAACTTACTTGAAAACGCTTAATTATTACATTAATTTAATACTTGAGAAATCAACTCCCTTAAAACACAAGACACCCTATGTCTACTAAAATACAATGATATTTCTGAGCCGAATGCTCTTGCATCAGACTCTCAAGGTTGAAAACATTCATGATCTCCTGATCATGTGTTCTCATATGTTGATAGAAAACCTCCAGGGTCCCAAACTTTAGTTTGTAGCTATCTGAATGCTCTTTTCCTTTGTTGTTGTTGTATGTTTGTTGTCTTTTGTTTCATCTTCCTCTCCTTGTCAATCAGTTTCAAATTATGATTGATCATTCTTCCTGTTGCTGTCAATCTCCTCCATCTGGATTGCTTAATCATTAACTGCCATAATTCTTCAATATCTATCTCTAGCACATCCTTGAGTTGGTACATACTCTGCCATTTGTTGTTGTACTCTGTCCACTCATATTCAAGCTATTGTTCATTATCTTCTCTTTGAAGTTGTCGGATTCTTACTACTGCCCTTTCATCCTTACCCTCTTGTGATTTTCCAAACAACATTTGTTCAGTATCTGTAAATTTACTTTCAAAATGTAAATTTTCCTCCAATTCCCCTTATACTTGATTCCTCTCAAATACCTTACTATGTTGTTCATCAATTCCGGCATACTTTCCTTCCTCTTCTTTGACAACCCTCAGTAATTGTCCTTCATTTCCTCGACTGATTTTGACAGTCAATTTAACTTCTCCAAGCACAATATCTTCATGCTTTTCTTTTTCCTCATCAGCATGTCCAACCTGGCAACTTCCAGTCTTCTTCAGTTCTAAAACTGATTGTTCAACTTGGAACATGTCTGTCTCATTTTCATCAAATACTGTAATCATAAAACAATTATCAGAATTAAAAATGTAAGGCCTCACTACCTTTTCCTTCTCTGGCATCATCTCAGTATGGTGCTCTGATTTTTCCTCCTCTATCAGCACATTAGTATGCTAATTCAACCTCTCTAAAGAATTCTCTAAAGGACTCTCGAGACTGTTAGCAAATCTCTCTTCCATACTATCTGCGTCAATGATTTCTTTCTTCTCTTGTCCATTGTAGTGAACTCCTTCATCTGCAATCACACTGTTATACTCTAATTTTTCCAGCAAATACTCCAGTAATTCAAGTTCTCTGTGACACTTCATAAGTATTTCATCATCACTTATAATTCCTTCATTTATACACAATTTATTAGTTTGAGAATTACAAGGTTCAACAGTCTTAACTATTGCTTCACATATTCGTTCTTCAGACTGAATTTCATCTCCTTCTTTCACAAGAAATTGTTCTTTTGTTATAACAGTTTCAAACATCAATGTATTACTACATTCTTTCTGCTGCAATAATTCACTACTTTTCTCATTCAAGAGACATTCTCCATCATTCTTTACTTCAGAATATTCATCTTCTGAAAGATACTCTTCCATACTTTTGACAGCTTCAAAAGACTTCTCATCCTCTGCAAAACCTGTAATCACATCAAAATTATTAGATTCAAATATATAAGGCTTTATAGCCTATTATGCTATCTTTGTCCACATTTCTTCATGCTGCCTTGAACTATCACAATAGTTCATGAGATCTTTAACTGATCTCCTTTCTTCATCTTCACCCATAACTTCACCCTGTTCTGCTTCACAAATGGAAACTTCTATTTCCAACTCAGCTTCTCTGAGTTTTTCCACCAACCACTTCACCTGCCTCTATTGTAGCCTTCTTTGTAACTTATGCCACTTCACTGCCTTTTTCCTCAAGACCCAACCTTGTCTTTGGTTTTCCTCTAGTAGCATCCATAATACATTAAGTTGTTATTTTAACTTTGCAAACTCCTTGTCAAGCTCCTCTTGACTCATTCTCTTGTCATTTGCCTTGGCATCCTCCTTCTTCACTTTTCTTCTATTGTGGTCTTCCTCAGAACCTTTGTTATCTCTGTTATGACTATCAGTAGTCATCTCCTTCTCTATCTTCATGAGTTCCTCACTCACTTAGTATGAGCTGCATTAAAGCCTCTGCAACAGTAAGTCCCCACTGCTTCCACTTACCTCACCAACCTTTCCTCTATACTTGGTCTTTTGGCAAGCACTTGGTTCACTATTCTCTCAAACCTCTTTGAGCACTTCTCTCTACTCCTTCTAAGCTTCAACTCATCTGCACCTTTTAAAAACACAATTGTCCTCTTGTATTTCAATCACAAATGAAATACTAGGTTCTGGTCACCTCTTCTTTCACTCAGAAATTCTTACCAGCTTCCTTCATCCCTTAGCAATTCTACCCACATCCTCTATGGAATTTCCTTTATGATCTTTCCATGAGCTGTAACAAAACCTTTGCAGTAACAAGTCCTCCTTGCTACACGATACCTCACTAATATTCTCTCCTCTAAGCTTACTCTTTTTCGTTCTTTCCTCTGGAACCAATTGAGCACTCCTTGCTCTAGGTTGTTGCAATCTTCTCACCTTCTTCTGTCGCTACTTGCGTGACAATATAAAGACCACAAACTCTCCAATATTCAAACCAAATTAAAATAAAAACATATCATCTCACCTTCAAGACTTCTCCATGATCTTGTTCTACCATTCCCCTGCACTTTGAATGGATTGTTCTCTATTTCTTTGCATCTGCAAAATCTGCTACACTTTATCTCTATGTGTCTACTGCTTGTCAAATTTAAAATCTGATCTCCTCTTGCCTGTATACATACCTTCAAAACATAACTTTGTTCTAAGTTTTCTCAAAGAATTCTTACACGCAAAATTTCCTTGTTCAGCTCTGATACCAATTGATGCAGCCTAAGCCACACATACCCACAGTATGCAAATAAAATTGCATGATCTACTATGTCCCAGGAAATTAAAAATTCCTTACTTGGTAAAACCTTCAGAAGTCAAGGTTTAAGGCTCCTTCAATAAACTCTATGCGGAAACATTTCATTCAACTATCCCACAGGTTTTGACTATAGGTTATTTTCACCTCCGGCACTTATCAACCATACCCTGGTCTTTAGACTTTGGTTAAAACTCAAACTTAAACCATAATGCATTAATCCCGCTTATTTATATTATAATTTCCATATAATAGAAATATTTCATAACCCACACTTAAAACCTTACCTTTCTGCCATTCCACAAACCTTTGCACGTATATCGACGCTCAACCTGAGCTTCAAATCTCCATCGTTGATCTGTCTCACCCGATCCAATGATTATCGCGTCATCCACTCATCAACTAGTCCGAAAAATCTCCACCGTCGATGTGACCCATCCAATCGAATGACTATCACGCAATCTCCCACAGAGACTTTCACGACCAATATCAGGTCGAGAGCACGTGAGAAAAGTGGTTTTCCCTTTCCATCATGTGCTACGTGTCACCCCTCAATTTAATCGTATGAAATTGTAGAATACCATTTACCACTTTGAGACCGTGCGAGATACTACTTACTGCCTAGAAAGACCACTTCGTCCTTCTGCTAACATGTGGTTTTAATCTCTACCATTCATCTTCTTGACTTTATTTTGCGCAACTTAATCTTAGTCATCTATTGAACACAATCTCGTCCATTGATCTAACTGATCCAATGGTTCTTGTGTACTGTTACGTTCTTTTGTTTCTTACTGTGAAATAGCCCATTTGGCTTTCTGCCTCTATATTTATTCTCGCCTTACGTTCTTCACTTTTTCTGATCTCGATCTCCACTGTATTGCGCCTTTACACTTCCTTCATAAATCCGTAGGTTTTAGGAAACCTTGCATTTATACCTTCACCGTAACATTGAAAGTTTTCTCCAGTACTATCTATATGTAAACCCGTACATTCTTCTCTACACTTATTCTCTGATTCTGCACACCTGCAAACCTATGTTACGCAGAATTACTCTAATCCACACACGGTTTATAATTCCATTAATCCATACACACCACATAACTCAAAAATCGAATTCTCTGTCTTTATAAATAATTATTTACATAATGAATCTCTCTCTCTGGCCTGGTTTTCTAATCATTGGTCTTTTCCTTTCCTACCCATAGACTTACAGTCAAACCTATATAACCTATGAACTCTAATTCTCACTCTAACTAACTAATTCTCTCTATGCCTTTTAGGTTTACATTTATTCAAAAGGTTCTGTAACCCATTTTTGGTTCGGATCCTTAATTTGCTCATCAAGTCCTAAAATATCTCAATGATCCCTTGGGGATCTCAACAACTCAATTAAATCCTAAGGATTCTCTTTAATCCCCAAAATCATGAAACCAATTCCTAATCTAAGATTTACAATATTTCAAAATCTCTCAATCCTCACTAATCACTCATCATCACTCATGTTCTCCTACATTCGAGAACATTTAAAAATACCCTCACAATGGCTAATTAATTCCTATTTTAAATATCTCTCACAAACTTACTTGAAATACAAGACCCCCTATGTCTACTAAAATACAATGATATTTCTGAGTCGAATGCTCCTACATCAATAAAATTACTTGACATGAACTCAAATCTCAAACCAACAGTATTTCTCTACAATTTTCAAATTCTAGCCTCCTGATCACTATGATGAGTGGTCAATTTATAGGGAAATGCAGGTGGTTCTGTCATAAATTGGGCATTGAATGGATTTCCAAAATTGGAGTTAGTTTCCATGGAGAAAGAGATGAAAGGGTATATGGGTAATTGATCCATATCCTATCCAAAGTCGACCTCATAGGATGAGATAAGAGTTGAGCATCCTTCTAGAATGCTTTAGGAACAGAGAATATTCCCATAATCCAATGTGAATTTCACTCATTCTCACCTAGTGCAGGTCAAAGAGGGCCTAAGTGCACTGCAGTGTAGGCCTGAATGGGCCTGCCTACTCTGCAACACAGTTACCCCTGACCAAGGCTGCGTTGGTGTCCCAAGGAGGCATTTCAGCAGGGTTTCAAGCTAGGAAACTTTCATGGATGGAAGAATTCAATTTGATGACTTGTATAGGGCATGTACAAACTAAATTAGGGTTTTATGAGCCCTAATTGTGTTGATCTAAATGTCGGGAATGATGTGCCCAAATAGACCTGTAACACCACCTTTGCATGACATTTGATTTTTTTGAAAGGGAATGGTCACTAGGATGATCCTGTGCTACTGATATATTGTTTGAGCAGATGAGCCTACATTTATAGTGGAATCCATCTTTCTTAATTCCCTTTTCAATAGACTCAGTTTCTTACCATAATGTGTGATAAACTGGCTCAACTGGTTTTTCCTTCTATGTTCTAAGTGCAAACGACTATGTAGGAACTAGAAAAGTTCATAACAAGTCATACTTGCTTCCTCTATTCATATTGGTGCTTGTGTACAAGATATGAAAATTATTTACTATCTCAGGGAAACCATAATATATACTATCATCTTCAAATCAGCCTTAGTAACATGAGATATGATGTTAATATACAGCGGTGGTTCTTGATATGTTCTACTATAGGAAGCACTGAAAAACTGCTATAGAAGTTTTCCTTATATTGTATGCAACCATATGTCAATTTATAGACCCGAGGATTCTTTTGTCTTTATTTTTCTTTGACCACTTCTTTCCAATCATTTATTCATGTTACAACATCTTTGTATCCCACACTTGCCACACTTTTATGCATGAGGCCAACATTATCATGTTATGCCTTCCAAAAACATACTCATATTGGGATCAGTAGTTTATCATATTTCCATCTCATAAATAGGTCAAATTATTGTCACAATTAAATCGTCATATGTCTAACAAGGAATGTGACTACCGAGGAGTGAAATTATGTACAAGTGACAGGATCATTTTTACATCAAATGATCTGAACTTAAATAGGAATGCAACAAATTACCAATATAACCATAAATAGAGAGATGCATTAGAAATAACACTTCATTTCATTAATATCAAATATTGAAATATGCTTACAAACAGAATGGAAATAAAACTAGCTTGGGTGATGATAGCTTATCTCTGAGAAGAGATGTGGCAGCTACATGCCTCTGAATTATGTTACAATGAGGCTCAAAGGCCTATTTATTATTGAGAAACAATGGAAAACCCTAAACATCAAAAAACCTAACCATAGGAAATGAAGGGCCAAAAATGTGGGCCCTGTTTGGGTAAATTGGTACATCAAATTCCTGGGTTTGTAACTTTGGCATACGAACTCTGTTTGGCCATCATAATACCTCATTTCAAATATCTCAAATAGGAGGTGGAAAAGGAAAATAAGTGAACAAGTTTGGGACGTTTTATATCTCTCCGTTTTCCCTATAACCATCTTTTAGTCCCTGAAAACGGCTCTAGAAATTTAGGACCTAAAAAACTACAAAAAATAATAAGTTGTGCTACAATTAAGGAAAATAAAAAGAAACAACGGTGGGGGTCCAAGTGGAATAGTTGGGTGGCCACCAATATCAACCTAGATCAATCCTCCCCCCTTAGGAAGCAATGGTCCCTATTGTGTTGAGTGCCTCCATGAGATGGGGAAACTTCTGCTGAACTTCGTCCCTAGTGAGCCACTTGCCTGGGTGCAAGAGTTAGCTAGCTTTGACCCGATATAGTTGGATCTTCTGTCGGTGAGTGTCCTTGATCTGTGTGTCCATGATCTGATCAGTTGTTTCTTGTTCCATGCAGTCTGGGTTTAGCTCTAATGGTGTGATTTGTTCTGCAATGTCGGATGTGTCCAACGTTGGTGGAAAGTATCATTGAAGGCGGTCTACGTTGAACACTAGGTGCAGACCAAGGAAAGGTGGAATGTTGAGCTTGAAGGCATTGTCCCCTATAGCATTGTTGATGGTGTATGGCCCATATCGGGGGGTGAAGCTTGCGGTGGGGCCGAGCGAGGCACTCCTTTTGCAAATGTAGCCAAACGTTGTCGCCCACCTGGAACTTGTGCGGCACCCAATGTTGATCATGATGCTACTTGTACTTAGCATTCGATCTGTCCAATATATCATGGACCTATTGGTAGATGTGTTGAATACGCTTAATGAAGTTGTTAACCCTATAGACTTCTGACTGGACGTGAGCTGAATCTTCATGTGTCACTGCAAATGGTATGGCCACGTCGATGGGACATAATGGTTGAAATCCCAGCCCTTCCTGAGCTATGGAGAAATTTTTTGAAGCTGTGTTGGACATAGGGGAGGATTTCATCCCATGTGCATGGATGTTTGAAGTCGTACATGCGCAAAATGTGTACAATCATCCTGTTGTTGACCTTTGTTTGGCCATCAGTTTAGGGGTGGAAAGTCATGGACTTAGTAAGTTTGGTATTCCGCATCGACACAAAGACTTGACCAAAATGTACTTAGTAATCTGTTGTCCTGATCTAAGACAATGGACTGTGGGATCCCAAAGTGTACCCACACTCGCTCAAAGAAGAGCTTAGTAGTGTCATCTATTTTGATACTCTTCTTGCAGGCCGCCATAATGGCCATCTTAGAGAATTTGTCGATGACCACTAAAACGCAATTGTTTCCATGCTTAGTAGAAGGAAGGCTCGACATGCAATCCATGGAGATGGATTCCCAAGTTCGAGTAGTAGAAAGAGTATATAAGCCTTGCTTCTTGATGGTTGGTTTGGCAATGGCACAGCCAGTGCAAGATCGAATGTACTTCCTAGCATCCTAGCCAAGGTTCAGCTAATAAAAACACTTTTGCAGTATTGCGACAGTTTTCTCTACTCCGAAATGTCTAATGACCTGACTGTAGTGTGCCTCCCAAATAATCTTGGCACGCTCGCTTGAAGGAACACAGTCGTGTCTCAAGTGGCATAACAATGCGTCCTGGAGGTGAAATTTTGGAACTTTATTACCTTCAAGGAGTGTCTAGTATGTGCTACCAAATTCTGGATCGCTCTTGTAAATATGTGGCCACCCTGAAGTCTCGTGACCACAATATTCGAGCACAGTGATCAGCGCCATGACTGGTGATCACCTAAGGCAGTTTGAAGCATTATTGGTGCTTCCCTTCTTTTACTTAATGTTCATATGGAAATTTTGTAGGTATGTGGACCATTTCTAATGGCGATTGATCCAAGGGATTAGTTTAGTGCTCAAAATTAAAAATGTTTGAAAGTGCACGAAACATGTACGATTAGATAGATCTCATCGATTTGAATCCAATGCAACTCATTTCACTCAAAAGCAATATTATATGCTCTTGATATCATGTTATGATCGAATTCTTAAAAAGAAAAAATTTGCAGAATTGACAGGGACTGGAAATTTTGGGCCAGTGGCAAGCTGCCACTTGGCCACTCCTGATTGGTCCAAAAATTCAAATTTTTATTGGCTCAGATTTAATTTAATATTTGTAGATTTGATTTTTTATTAATTTTTGGTTTGATAATGTAATTGAGTGGACCAATGTGGGAGAGCCAGGTGAGCCAATAGGAGGCTGCCATGTGGCCTCCAGTGATGGGTTAAAAATTTTGTGTAGGGGTCGAGCTACCCACCAGAATTGAACCCGCAACCAAGCAACAAACACCACATGCCTCAACCAACGCGCCATCACACACGTCACTTGATAAACTATGGTCTTGGGTTGTATTTAAAGTCGAATGAATTTCATATTGGTGGTTGGCGTCGGGGCTAAGCTCTAGCCATGGTCCCCACGCCCTCATAACCAAGGGGTGGGACCAAGGGCCAGGGCTTAGCCCCAGCCCCATGGTCACAACCCTACCAAAAAACAATGCACCAGAGCCATAATGTAAGACTACGGGCGGAGTTAGCTAGGGGCCAGCCCAGGGCACATGGCCTGCAATATGATCGGGAGCACGGAGTAGAAGGGGCACCAACCCCTAGCAGCCTGTAGAGGGGGCCATCCACAAGCCATATGGCCCAAACATGACTGAGACCTCCACCAAAAGATAGGAATACAGGAATATAGCACTGGCCTCCAGGTTTTATGGGGTGCATGTGACCAAGTCGTAATGCGTTGGCAGGTTGGATTGGCGGGGGCGGGCGGTTAGCCTCGACCCCTAAGCATGTAGCCCTCATATGATTGTGTTTTTCAGAACTAGGGTGTTAATGGACAATTTAACTGTCTGAAAAATTCACCCATCAAGCGGAATTATATGCTAGGTTTGCGCGCTGGTTTTGGATTTAGGGCGCTCAAGCCAAATTTGGGTCAAATTCTAGGATGGTTAGCTATGGAAATTGGGAAAATTTTGTAACAATCATAACTTTCTCAATTTTTGGCCAAATGAGGTGCAGAAAGAACCCAAATGGGAGTTTTTGATAGTTATGGATCCATTGGAGACATTTGTATTGCATTATGAGCATTATAAATCCATGAAAACACAAATTTGAGCATTTAATGAAAGAGGTCCTGCATTGGAAGCTAGACCAGGAGATATAACCCAAGAAAGGGGTGAACTCCTTTATCATGTTTGTTGTTATGTGTTTCTGATATGGTATATTGTCTCTATATTGGTTGTTAATTTTGTTTAAAATCACTTGTTTATGTGTTTAGTAACTTGGTCCTTTAACCAAAACACATAAAATTTCACTTGCAATTTGCTCAAATCTTCAAGTTTCAATTACAAATCATTTTGGTATCAGAGCATAGGGTTATTGTGAAGGTTTGATTATTTTTGCAAGTGTTTTTTTAGATGCTTGCAAGCTTGAAGCCTAAAAGAGAATAAGGAGAACTTGTGGAGCCAAGATCTCAAATTGTTTCAAGGAGAATAAACACACTTCAAGCTTCAATGGTCATGGCACATGAATAAGGTCCTGAAGGGATGTCTGAAGATGAAAGAATTTTCAGAAAATCTTTGTTTGATATGTTTGAAATGGTAAAGGTTATTTATGAAGAGAGGAATGCAAGTTTGTATGGATAGATCTCAAAACCTCCAAAAGGAGATCATGAGGAAAAGGAGACAAACCTCCAAAAGGGAATGGAGGGAATGGTGAAAAACAACCACCTTCACCTCCATCCTCATCCTCTTCTTCATCCTCATCTTATACTTCTTCTACCCTTTCACAAACACCTCCAAATTCTCTAAAAGGACATGACAAAACTCCTTTAATAAATCTAGATATTAAGTTTGAATTTCCTATGTATGATGGAGAGGTAAATACTGAGAAATTGGATAACTGGGTTCGTCAGATTGAAGTGTATTGCAGGATACAAAGAATCAAGGATGATGAGACCAAAATTTAGCTTGTTTCTCTTATATTGGAAAGTGTAGCACTTATTTGGTGGGAAGCCAAAACTCAAGAGGACATGAATAAACATGGTAAGGTTTTATCCTCTTGGAATGATTTTGTTATTGCAATAAAAAGATAATTTTATCCATTAGCATACATGTAAAAAGTTATCATGGATAGGAAAAACTTTAGGCAAGCTAAGGGGCGAAACGTGCAAAGTTATACTCAAGAATTTAGGAAAAGATCTTTGATTTTGGGTATATATTTGTCCTCTCAAGATACTTTTGTCAAATACATTGGAGGATTACATAGCTTCTTGAGACATACCATTCTCATGTTAAACCTTACAAAACTAGATGCAGTTTGTGTACATGAAACTAATTTAGAGGCAAGAGGGAAAAGTGTTTCTAAAGAAACTAGTGAGAAGTTATTCAAGTTTGGAGAAAAAGGAAAAGGGAAGTTTAAAGGAAAGGATAAAAAGAATGCTTCAGTCAAAAAAGAAGGATAAAAGCTCACTTGTAAACATTGTTCTAAAGAAGGCCATGATGAAGACCATTATTGGAAACTTCATCCTGAGATGAGACCCAAAAAGTTTAATAACAAGGAGAAGTAAAAGATTGTTGCAACTACACAACAAGATCTAGGATATGATTCCGAAGATCAAATAAAAATCATAGCCATGGGATTTAAAGGTAAATATTCTATTTGAAGTACTAATTCTTCTAGCAAACCCATTGAACTCAAAATAAAAGAGAAAGAATAGAGTTGTTCCATTTTAGAATCATCACAAAACATAACAAAGTAGATACTTTGTTTGATATTGGTTCACAAGAAAACCTCATTTCAGAAGACATTGTCAAGAAACTAAATTTAGAAACCATTCCTCATCCTAAAACTTATCCTTGGGTTGGGTATGTGACAATGCCAAGTTGCAAGTGACAAGAAAATGCATACTTAGATTTGCCATCACTACAAATTTTATTGATGATGTAGAACTTGATGTGGTACCACTTGACATTTGTGGGATTGTTTTGGGAAGCCCATACTTAAATGACAGGAAATCCATCTTTCATCGTCGTGAGAACAAGTATCACTTGTTGAAATATGGAATTGAGTACATTGTTAGAGTGCATAGCAAGAAGTTGAATTTATTTCTTGTGAATGTTGGGAAAATGAAGAGGTTTGTAAATGCTAGTCAAAATTTTACATTATTGATGATTAAACATAAAGTGGCTGATAAATCTAAAGTCTTTCAAGGATATGAATCAAGTTTTAAATCTAATTCCATTGAGGTCTCTAATCCATGTGATAAGATGTTTCAAGATTCTAACATGTTGCCTCCTAAAAGAGGAAAACAACATGAAGTTCATTTGCAACACAATGCATCATTGTTTAACATTGGTATGAATAAGATGTCGGTGTTAAATAATGCAAAGATCAAGAAGAAAAATCTATTTGACAAAGGGGAAATTGGCTCTAAAATACCTTCTTATGGGTTTCATAATGTTTTGGCCTTGAGGAAGAATGGTGCATGGTGATGGTGATCACATTGGGTGAAGAGTCAAGCCAAGTGCAATGCTAAACATGCTAAGCATTGTTATGACTACAGTGTTCTAGGTGAAGTGAATTGAAATTTAATAAGTCTCCTTTGACTGAAGATCGAAGAGAGAATATTAAAATTTCTTTAACATCAGTTTTCTTTCTAAACATCTTGAAGAATTGCAAAAAGGTCCTATTTTTGACAGAAAGACAAAGACTTCAAAATTGAAGTAACTTCATGAGGAGCTCAAAATGACAAAAACAAACAAAGCCAAATGGGTTGAAATTGGAAGGGTGAGGGAACTATACCCTCATCTAGTTTTTGACTGAAAATGAGCTTTTGGAGGTCCAAAAGCTTCTAATGGGGAGGAGTGATCCAAGGGATCAGTTTAGTGCTCAAAATTATGTGTGTTTGAAAGCGCTTGAAACCTATATGGTAGGATAGATGTTGGTGATCTGAATCTAACGCAACTTGTTTCACTCAAAATTGATATGGTATGCTCCCGATATCGTGTTCTAGTTGAATCCTCAAATAGGAAAAAAATTGCAGAATTGACGAGTGACTGGACATTTTGGGCGAGTGGCAGGCTACCACTTGACCACTCCTGATTGGTCAAAAAATTCAAAGTTTTATTGGTTCAGAATTAATTTAATATTGTGGATTCAATTTTTTTATTAACTTTTGGGTTGACTGTGTAATCGGGTGGACCAATGTGGGAGAGCCACATGGGCCAATTGGATGCTGCCACGTGGCCTCTACTAATGGGTTAAAAAAAAATGTAGGGTTGAGTTTCCCATCAGAATCGAACCCGCAACCAAGCAACAAACACCACAAGCCTCAACCAATGCACCATCGCACATGTCACTTGATAAACTATGGTCTTAGGTTGCATTTAAAGTCGAATGAATTTCATATTGGTCGTTAGGGTTGGGGCTAAGCCCCATCCCTAGTCCTCGTGCCCTTCGAACCAAGGGGTGGAACCAAGGGCCAAGGCTTAGCCCCAGCCCTGGTCCCCGCGCCCTAAGAACCAAGGGGCAGGACCAAGGGCCAGGGCTTAGCCCTAGCCCCGTGGTCACAACCCTACCTCAAAACAACACATCGTAGCCATAACATAAGACTGCTAGCAGAGTTAGCCAGGAGGCAGCCCAGGGTACATGGCCTGCAATATGACTAGGAGCACGGAGTAGAAGGGGGACCAACCCCTAGGTGCCTGCAACGGGGACCAGACTCAGGCCATATGGCCTAAGCATGACTAAGACATCCACCACAAGATAGGCACATGGGAATATAACACCGACCTCCAAGTTTTATGGGGTGCATGCGACCAAGTTGTAATGCATTGGGGGCCTGGTCGATAGGGATGGGTGGTTAGTCCTGGCCCCTGGTCATGTGGACCCCATATGACGTGTTTTTTGAAACTAGGGTGTTAATGGACAGTTTAACTGTCTGATAAATTACCCCGTCAGGCAGAATTGTCAACTAGGTTTACGCGTCAATTCCGGGTTTGGGGCGATCAAGCTAGATTTGGGTCGAATTGTATGATGGTTAGCTATGGAATTTTGGAAAAACTTGTAACGAGAATAGCTTTCTCAATTTTTTTCCAAATGATGTGCAAAAAGAACCTAGACGAGGGTTCTTGATAGTTCTAGATCCATTGGATACATTTGTATTTCATTGTGATCATTGTAAAGCCATGAAAACACAAATTTGAGCACTTAATGAAAGAGGCCCTACATTGGAAGCCGAACCAAGAGACATAGCCCAAGAGAGGGGTTAACTCCTTTATCATATTTGTTGTTATGTGTTTCTGGTGTGGTATATTGTATCAGTTTGGGTTGTTAATTGAGTTTAAAATCACTTGTTTATGTGTTTAGTAACTTGATCCATTACCCAAAACACATAAAATTTTCACTTGCAATTTGTTCAAATATTCAAGTTCCAATTACAGATTAGCGATCGTTTTGCAACTTCAGTTGTGTCTGTATGAACTGCAGGGAGCGGTGGTCTATGTGGATGACTATTTCCTTCCCCAAAATTTAATGCTTCCATTAACGGTAGGTTTGCACAATGGAATACATTTCTTTGTCATAGGTGGGATACTTTCAGACCGTGTGTGAAAGTGTCTCACTGTGGTATGCCACTAGATGCCCCTGCTAAGTAAGAACTGCACTAATAGCATAGTCAGAGGCATATGTCTCAATCTCAAATGGTTGTTGCAGGTATGGTAATGTGAGCACAGGTGCAGGGCAGAGGCGATGCTTCAACTTTGCAAGCGCCTTCTGTTGGGCTTCGTACAAAAATAACTTTGCTTTCTCTCCGCACTTGGTGACTTGATTTAAAGGCCAAGTGATATGAGAGAACCCCAACATGAACCTACGGTAGAAATTGGCAAGACCCAAAAGATGTGAAGCTTTGTTAGAGTGGTTGGGGTTGGCCAATCCCAAATGACTTGTATCTTTGTTGGGTCCACATACACACCTTGACCATCAATGATGTACCCCATATATTGAACCAGAGTCATGCAAAAAGTGCATTTCTCCAAATTGGCACACAGCTTGTGTTGCACGGTTTGGAGGACTTGTCAAATATGGTGGAGGTGCTCTTCCCAACTCTGGTTGAATATCAAGATGTCATCTAAATACACCACCACAAATACATTGGTGAAGGGTCGTAAGATGTCATCCATCAATCTCATGAAGGTTGTGGAGGCATTTTTTAACCCAAAAGGCATAACCAACCATTCGAAAAGGCCATCCTTGAATTTGAAAGCAGTTTTCCAAACATCGGAGGGTTTTATAGACACCTGGTGATAACTGGACTTCACATCAATCTTGCAGAAATATTTGGCCCCCTTGAGTTGGTCTAGAAGGTCATCAATCTATGGGATTGGGTACCTATTCTGTACAGTGATCATTTTTAGTGCCCAATAGTCAATACAGAGTCTCTAGGTCCCATCCTTCTTCTGTACCAATACAATCGGGCTCCCACGGGGTGATGAGATTGGCCTGATGTGCCCTTTCTGCAACAACTCTTGAATCTGCCCCTTGAGCTCATCATTCTCCATAATAAAGCATTGATAGATCAGTCTATTGGGTAGCAGCACACCCAGGGTCATATCGATGGAGTGCTTGACTTGACAGTGTAGAGCCACCACCGTAGGTGAGGAAAAAATGTCCCTGTACTCCTCCACAACCTTGTCCATATGTTGATGTTATGTGGAGAATCCATGTTTGGAACCCATGCCCACAATATTCTTCTTGCCTTGAGGGCGAATCATAATGAAAACAAATTTCTTGGTCTATGAAATGATCTTCCTACATTACTTTGCAGTGATCAAAGAGATGGCAGTAGGCAGGGCTACCTTCGGTACCCTATACAACTTATTGCCCAAAGTACTAATCACAGAGCGAGGCCTAGACTGATATATAGCATTTCACTTCCATAAGTATGGTTTTCCTAATAATACATCACACAGTACCTCATCCATGAAGGGCTTGATGTTGTAGGGAATGCGACACTGATGGCTGACGCGAAGATCTTGTCCTTAGTGAAGCCACCCAATAGTGTACGGTTGCGGATGTTTTGTGGTCGGTAGGCCCAGTTGCTTCACAATCTTTGCTAAAATGAGGTTCTTTTGGATCCTATTTTTGACAATGAACTGCAGCGTAGAACCCTTCACCCACATCTGTGAGTGGAAGAGGCATTCCCCCTCCTTTGGATCCTCAAGCTCATTCTTATGGATCTCCGTGGTGGAAATGGTCTTTGCATCAATGACCTTCTTCCCTTTATCATTCCCCTTGTCAAGTTCTAACTCAAAGTTCAAACATGTGTCTGCTTCGAAAGCCTTCAACTTGGCCACCAGTGACTGCTTGGCCCGACACTCACTCATGTTGTGAGTGGAGCTCTAATGAAACTCACACCATTTTTCGTGTCCTTCTTTGTCTTTGTGTTGTTTTTCTTTGCTTGCGGATTCAGTGAGTTGTCCTGGTTCACCTCGCCTTGGCTTTGTCCTTTGCTTTGTAGTTTGGGGGTGCCTTTCCCTTGCTTCATATTCACATATCCAAAGTCTTCCTCCTTCTATTTAAACTTATGCTCAATCTTGATATCATATTGGTACGATGTGTAGAGCGAGGAGATGTCTAGAAACTCCATGTCGTCCTGGATGTACCTGTGTAGGCAGCCATGGTACTTGAGTACCAAATGTCACTCAGAATCCTTGATACCCAACTTTGTGTGAAGGGTATGAAAAACATTGGTAAACTTTGGCACGTCTTGGTCCCTTCCTTGTCACAATGTGGTCCACTTTATGTATTTATCCTCATAATTCCCGAAAGGGTAGTACTTCTCCTTGATGGCATCTCGAAACGAATTCCAAGTGGGTGTGACTGAAAATAGTGAGGGTGTACTTTCATCATTCTTCTCACAGTAGGTTTCCCACTAGTCCTTAACGTGCGGGGCAGCTTTGAGAAGTGAAAAAGTGATCTTTTCTCGACTGAAAAACTCATGAACAAAATATATATATATATATATATATATATATATATATATATATAATTATATATATATATATATATATATATATATATATCCTTCTAGTAGATTTAACCATTTATCTATGGCATCCGCATCTATCTAACCTTCAAATATGGGGATGTCAAAATTAACATGCACCTTAAAGGGTGTGGTGCTTCTAGAGTCGTTGTTGGAAGAAGATGCATCGTCTTTGGGTAATTGTTGAAGGATCTGGGCAAAGTTGTCCATCATCGTGTTTATCTATCGCTTGAGGGCTTCTTTCAGCAATATTTTGAAAGAATCTCCTACCCCCTCATCTTTCTTCTCTTCTGCCATGGGAGGCCATCGGGATTTGAGAGGCTGGTCTTGCAAAGGTTCGACCAGTTCGAGCCCTAACTCCTTATATCCCAACCTCATTGGGGACATGCAAACAAAAATAGAGAAAGAATAAACAGCTTTGATACCATTGGTCTGAACTTAAACATGAACACAACAAATTACAGATATACTGCTTACAAGCAGAATGCAAATAAAACTAGCTCGGGCGATGGTAGCTTATCTCTGACATGAGATGTGACGGCTACATGTCTATGAATTGTGTTACAATGAGGCTCAAAGGCCTATTTATTATTGAGAAACAATGGAAAACCCTAAACATCCAAAAAACTAACCCTAGGAGATGAAGCATCAAAACTGTGGGCCCCATTTGGGTAAATTAGTACATCAACTTCCTAGGGTTGTAACTTTGGCATACGATCTTCGTTTGGCTATCATAATACCTCATTTCAAATATTTCGAAGAGGATGCTAGATACAAATAGATAAATCAATTTGGGACTTTTCTGCTCTCTCTATTTTCCTTAAAAGATCTTTTAGTCCCTCAAAACAGCTCTGAAGGTTAAGGACCCAAAAAACTGCCAAAAATAGTAAGTTGTACTACAATTAAAGAAACTGAAAAGAAACAATGGTAGGGGTCCAAGTGGAATAGGCGATTATCCACCATGGATCAATTCTCCCCCCTTAGGAAGCAATGGTCCCCACTGCGTTGAGTGTCTCCATTATTAGGGGAAATTTGAGGTCTAAAATGGGGCTCCTAAGAAAAATGTACAACCAAAATAAAATTTATAATAACCAAAAATTTTCAAGATGATGATGTCAACCATGGGGGATGCTCCACCATTTTTGGAGTAAAAAAGTAAAAAGTTAAAAAAATAATAGAATAATAAAACTACTTTTTCAACTTAACCCTCTAAGGTTTTACTCAAATTTCAAGCGGGAGTACTCGTTGGATGCAAAATTTTATTCCTCGTCCAAGGAGTACCCATGTTGCATACTTTCGATGGACCCTGCTACACGAAAAATGAGAAACACAAGAAAAAACATTCTTGCAATCATGTTTTTCATATATTGATCATTTTTCAAGTAGCAGGATTCATCGAAAGTATGCAACATGGGTAATCCTTGGATGAGGAATCAAATTATGCATCCAACAAGTGTTGTAGCTCGAAATATGAATAAACCCATAGGGAGATAAGTTGAAAATATGAGTTGAAAAATTAATTTTTTTCATTTTTCCCTCTACAATTTGATGATGTAATCTAATATTAGTTTATTATTTCCAATATTATTTTATAATTTCCTTAGGAGGCCCATTTTAGACCTTAAAATTCCCCTAATGTGAGATGGGGAAACTTCTGTTGAACTTGGTCCCTGGTGAGCCACTTACCTTGGTGCAGGCGTTGGCCAGCATTGACAACCCGATACAATTGGATCTTCTATTGGCGACTGTTTTTGATCTGCATGTCCATGATCTGATTAGTTGTGGTTCGTTCCATGCAGTTTGGGTTTAGCTCTGTTGGTATGAGTTGTTCTACAATGTCGGATGTGTCCAACAATGGTGGAAAGCATTCGAAGGCAGTCTACGTTGAACACTGGGCGCAGACCAAAGAAAGGTGGAACGTTGAGCTTGAAGGAATTGTCCCCTACAGCCTTGGTGATGGTGTATGGCCCATATCGGAGTGGGCGAATCTTGCGGTGAGCTCCAGTGAGGCGCTCCTTTTGCAAATGTAGCCAAACTTTATTGCCCACCTGGAACTTATGTGGCACCCGATGCTGATCATTTCACTTCTTGTACTTAGTATTCGCTCTGTCAAATATATCATGGACCTGCTAGCGGATGTGTTGAATGCACTCAATGAAGTTGCTATCCTTGTCGGCTTCAGACTAGACATGAGTCGAATCTTCCCGAGTGACTGCAAATGGTATGGCCACATCAATGGGACATAATGGTTGAAATCCCAGCCCTACCTGAAATGGGTTGTGGCATGTTGACCTATGGAGAGCTCTGTTGTAGCTATGATGGACATAGGGGAGGCTTTCATCCCATGTGTGTGGATGCTTCGAGTTATACATGTGCCGAATGTGTACGATCATCCTGCTGATGACCGTTGTTTGGCCATCAGATTGGGGGTGGAAAGTTGTGGACTTAGTTTGTTATCCAGCATCGACCATAGACTTGACCAAAATGCACTTAGGAATCTGTTGTCCTGATCTGAGATAATGGACTGTGGAATCCCAAAGTGTACCCATTCTCGCTCAAACAAGAGCTTAGCAGTGGTCTCTGCTATGATACTCTTCTTGCAGGCCGCCATAATTTCCATCTTAGAGAATCTGGCGACAAACACGAAAACGCAGTCATTGCCATGCTTAGTAGAAGGAAGGCCCAGCATGTAATCCATGGAGATGGATTCCCAAGGTCGAATAGAGTAGACAAAGGAGTATATAGGCCTTGCTTCTTGATGGTTGCTTTGGAAATGGTGCAGGAAGTGTAGGATTGAATGTACTTCCCAACATCTTGATGAAGGTTCGGAAAATAAAAATACTACAGCAGTACTGTCATAGTTTCCTCTACTCCAAAATGTCCATCGAATTGACCGTAGTGCACCTCCCAAATCATCTTGGAATGCTCTCTTGAAGGAACACAGATGTGTCCCAGGTGGCATAATAGTGCATCCTAGAGGTGAAAATTTGGAACTTTCTTACCTTCTAGGAGTGTCTGACATGTGCTACCAAATTCTGGATCGCTTTTGTAAATATGTGGCCACCCCGAAGTCTCGTTCCCACAGGAGTCGAGCATAGTGATCAGCGCCATGACTGGTGGTCGATCGAGGAAATCTGTAATATTATTGGTGCTTCCCTTCTTGTACTTAATGTTCAAATGGAACTATTGTAGGTATGTGGACCAGTTTTTATGGAGATCGTTCTACAACTTCCCTTGTGTCTGTATGAACTGCAGGGGTCGGTGGTCTGTGTGGATGATTGTTTCCTTCCCCACAATGCAACGCTTCCATTGGCAGTAGGTGTGCATAATGGAATACATTTCTTTTTCATAGGTGGGATACTTTTGGAATTTGTCTAAAATTGTCTCATTATGGTAAGCCATTGGATGCCCCTACTGAGTAAGAACTACACCAATAGCATAGTCGGAGGCATCTATCTCAATCTCAAATGGTTGCTGCAGATCTGGTAATGTGAGCATTTTTGTAGAGCAAAGGCGATATTTCAAATCAGCAAACGCCTTCTGTTGGGTTTCAGACCAAAATAAATTTAATTTTGCTCTACCCCTGATGACTTGGCTTAAAGACCAAGTGATATGAGAGAAACCCAACATGAACCTACGGTAGAATTTGGCAAGACCCAGAAATATGTGAAGCTCTATTAGAGTAGTTGGGGTTGGCCAATCTTGTGACTTGTATCTTGGTTGGTTCCACATGCACACCCTGCTCATCAATGATGTACCCCAGATATTGAACTCAGTTCATGCCAAAAGTGCATTTCTCCAAATTGGAACACAGCTTGTCACAGGGTTTGGAGGACTTGTCGAATATGGTGGAGGTGTTCTTCCCAACTTTGGTTGAAGATCAAGATGTCATCTAAATACACCACCATGAATGTATTGGTGAAGGGTCATAAGATGTTTTCTATCAATCCCATGAAGGTTTTGGAGGCATTTGTTAACCCAAAAGGCATGACCAACCATTCGAAAAGACCCTCCTTGGATTTGAAGACATTTTTCCACAAATCGGAGGGTTCGATAGGCACCTAGTGATAACCATACTACAAATCAATCTTGCTGAAATATTTGGCCCCCTTGAGCTGGTCTAGAACGTCATCAATCTGTGGGATTGGGTACCTATTCCGTATAGTGATCTTGTTTAGCACCCGATAGTCAATACAGAATCTCCAGGTCCCATCCTTTTTCTGTACCAATACAATTGGGTTCCCACAGTGTGATGAGCTTGGCCTAATGTGCCCTTTCTGCAACAACTCATGAACCTACCTCTTGATCTCATTGTTCTCTAGAACAAAGCGTCGATAGATCAATCCATTGGGTAGTGGAGCGCCCAGGGTCAGATCGATGGAGTGTTTGGCTTGACGGTGCAGAGGCACCCCCGTAAGCAAGGAGAAAATGTCCCTGTACTCCTCCACGACCTTGTCCATATGTTGTTGTTTTGTGGGGGAGCCCTGTCTGGAAGTCGTGGCCAAAATCTTCTTCTTTCCTTGAGGGAGAATCGTAAGGAAAACAAATTTCCTAGTCTATGAAATGATCTTAATAAATTTATTTGCAGTGATCAAAGAGATGGCAGTATGCGGGGCTACCTCTAGTGTCCTGTACAACTTATTTCTCAAAGTAATAACCACATAGTGAGGCCTAGACTCGTATATAGCATGTCGCTTCCACAAGTATGGTTGTCCTAATAATACATCATAAACTTCAAGAGAGGCAACATCACACAGTACCTCATCCATGAAGGGCTTGATGTTGCAGGGAAGGTGGCATTGTTGGCTGACATGGAGATCTCCTCCTTGGTGAAGTCACCCAATGGTGTACGGCTGTGGATGTGATGTAGTCAGTAGGCCCAGCGGCTTCACAATCTCTACTGAAATAAGGTTCTTTTGGCTCCTGTTGTCGACAATGAACTATAGCGGAGAATCCTTCACCCACATCTATGAGAGGAAGAGCCATTCCCCCTCCTCTGGATCTTCAAGCTCATTCTTTTGTATATTGGTGGTGGCTATGATGGCATTAGGCTCTGCATCAATGATATGCTTCTCTTTTTCATTCCCCTTGTCAGGTTATGACTCAGAGTCGGAACATGCGTCTAATTCGGAAGCCTTTAGCTCAGACACCAGTGACTGCTTGGCCCAACACTTACTCATGTTGTGAATGGATCTCTTATATAACTCACATCATTTTCTCGTGTCCTTATTTGTCTTCATGTTGTTGTTCTTTTTTTGCGGCTTCGACGGGTTTTCCTGGGTCACCTTGCCTTGGATTTGTCCTTTGCTCTGCAGTTTGGGGACACCTTTCCCTTTCTTCGGACTCGCAAATCCAAAGTCTCGCCTCTTCTATTTAAACTTTTGCTCAATCTTGACAGCATGTCGTATACCATGCCAAGCGAGGAGATGTCCAGGAACTCCATCTCATCCTAGATGTATCTGTATAGGCAGTTGTGGTACTTGAGTACCAAATGTCACTCAAGATCCTTGATACCTAACTTTGTGTGAAGGGTATGAAAAACATTGGTAAACTGCGGCACATCTTGGTGCCTTCCCTACTACAATGTGGTCCACTTTATGTATTTATCCTCATAGCTCCCGACAGGGCAGTACTGCTCCTTAATGGCATCCTAGAACGAATTCCAAGTGGGTGCGGATGAAAATATTGAGGGTGTATTTTCATCCTTCTTCTCACAGTAGGTTTCCCACCAGTGCTTGATGTGGGGGTGTCATTGAGAAGTGAAAATTTGATATTTTCCCATTTGGAAAAATCATGAACAAAAAAAATCCTTCTAGCAGATTTAACCATTTATCTATGGCGTCTGCATCTATCTGATCTTAAAATATGGGAATGTCAAATTTAACTTGTACCTTAAAGGGTGTGGCGCTTCCAGAGTCGCTGCTAGAAGAAGATGTGTCACCTTTGGGTAGCCGCTGAAGGATCTAGGAAAAGTTATCCATCATCGCATTCCTCTATCACTCGAGGACTTCTTCCAGCAAGATTTTGATAGGATCTCCTACCCCCTCGTCTTTCTTCTCTTCTGCCATGGGAGGTTGTCGAGAATTGTGAAGTTGGTCTTGCAAAGGTTCGACCAATTCGAGCCCTAACTCTTTATAACCCGACCTCGTTGGGAACATGCAAAGAAAAACAGAGAAAGAAAACAACACTCTAATACCATTTATCTAAACTTAAATAGGAACGCAACAAATTACCAATATAACCATAAATACAGAGATGCAGTAGAAATAACACTTCATTTCATTAATATCAAATATTGAAATATGCTTACAAACAGAATGGAAATAAAACTAGCTAGGGCGATGGTAGCTTATCTCTAAGAAAAGATGTGGTGGCTACATGCCTCTGAACTGTGTTACAATGAGGCTCAAAAGCCTATTTATTATTGAGAAACAATGGAAAACCCTAAACATCCAAGAACCTAACCCTAGGAGATGAAGTGCCAAAATTGTGGGCCCTATTTAGGTAAATTGGTACATCAACTTCTCGGGGTAGTAACTTTGGCATATGATCTACGTTCTACTATATAATACCTCATTTCGAAGATCTCAAAGAGGAGGCCGAAATCGAACCAATAAATCGGTTTGGGACTTTTTCGGATTCTCTATTTTCCCTAAAAACGTTTTTAGTCCCTCAAAATGACTTCGGAAGTTTAGGACCTAAAACACTGCCTAAAATAGTAAGTTGTGCTACAATTAAGGAAACTAAAAAGAAGGGGGTCCAATTGAAATAGGTGGGTGGCCACCAATATCCACCTGGATCATCAAAATTCATTGTAGAATATGCTTCAAAGATGGGAACGAAGATATTTAGCTAGCAGCACAAACAGATGTAAACACACCACCCTAATAATAACCTTTCCCATTTTTGCCTAATGCTTATACTTAGGGTTTGGTCACCATCATCATATACTTCTTTCTCTAGGGAATAACTAGGATTTTCTTCAACAATGTTAGGGCTTGACATCAATGGTAACCTTATCCAATAGTCTATGTAAACCTTCTACCCAAAAACATTCGATTTCGTAGCCATATCATCATAATTAGTTATGGTATCATCTCTCTCCTCATTTTGGAAATAAAATTGTCCAAAGATAAATTTATGAACTTATTTTCTCCATGCATCAACACACTCTTTGATTTTTTTAACAGTGAACCTTTGTTCTCAGGAACCCCTTGTTTCAACCACTGCACCCATGGTAGAGGATGCACCTATTTTAATTGCATCCATGGTTTTTGGGTTCAAAGATGAAATCATGGAAAAGAGATTATTGAATACACGCTAAGGGATGCATGCTAACACTAGGGAACGCACATTGATGCTAAGGAGTATACATTGAGGAAAACTTTGCCATACAAATGAGTTTTTTTCAAATGTATTACAGTTGGATTAGTATATTTTTATATAAAGCACTTTTATAATGTCTTTGGTATGTATTTTGCATAATCCCTTATCATCTTGCTCGAGTTTTATGGTATACAGTTCAGCCTTATTTGTATGTTTTGAGACTGGGAAAAACTCAAACTCTAGGTCAAGCAATTTACGAAACTCTATAAGCCTCTTTCCAATGTCTAACAAAGAGGAAGTAGGGTTTTAACCTAATTTGGAATAGGGATACCTATGATCTTTGTAGGACCAATTCCCAATTGATACCAAACAAGGCTAGACGAGTTGATTCTAGCATAGTGACACTACCACTCCCCTTCCTTTTACTCAACTTGTCAAAAACTCAAAGTTTTGAGGCCAAGGTTTAATCACGCCCCACTCCACCCTCAACTATATCTAACTTTTCCCCTCTCCTCTCCCCTTCCCCTATTCTCGTATCTCCCTTGCCCCTCTCCCCTTCCCCCATTATCATGTCTCTCCCTTGCCCATCGCCCATTATCGTGTCTCTCCCTTGTCGCCTGCAAACTACCACTAAGCAGTAAGTTACAAAATTGTCACTTTTCTTTGCAACCTAGAATAGCGCAATGGCTTTGTAACTAACCACTTGGTACTAGTTTACATGCAACAAGAGATGCAATCAGGAGGGGTGTGGGGAAACGAGGGAGCGGGCAAGGTGGGTGTTGTGGGGAATAATTCTCATCAACTCCCTCCCTCCTCCCTTCTTAACCAAATTTTTAATTATTTTTTAATTATGTTTTATTATTTCCAATTGATTTTAATTTTTTTGATTTATTCTTAAGTATTAATTTTTTGTTTTAAAATTTAAATTAGTTTTTCCTTAATTATTTTTATTTTTATTTTGTTTTTTAGTTTGTTTAGTTTTTTAATTTAAAATAATAATAATAATTTGTTTTTAATTTATTATTTAAGGGCACCTTTTTTCAATTTGTTTAGTTATTTACTATTTTTTATGTTGAAAAAATGGTTGACAGAATTTTTATTTCCAATCTATTTATGTTTTAGCGTAAATTTAAAATAATAAAATTAATTAGTTAATTAATTTTCGAGCAATAATCAAGAGTTGATTTTTGAGCTTTTCATCTACAATAGTATCAGTGGTCAAAGTCATAATTGTAGTTAAGTTATAATTTTAATATATACAACAATAGTGTTATTGGTAGCAACATTTTGGATTCAATGGTCAATTTTAAGGATTTTGTCCGGATGTCAAGGTCGTGAGTTCAGGCAAGTTAGAATTTTGACCACCCCCAAAAATAAGGTGCTACCAATAGCACCACTTTTTGATTCAAGGGTAAAAATAGCTAACAAATGTGACCTCTAAAAAAAAAAGAACTCTAAAGAGCTCTCATTAACTTGGTAACTCTATTAAATTTGTTCTTATTTTAATAAGTTAATATTCTCCTTTATGCCACTAAAAACAAAGAGATACCATTGCTATAAATTAGGCTTGATCACCTCCTTGTAATATCTCATTTTTCTTTTATCTTCTAGTTCTTTATTCCACCACAACTTCTTAAATTTGATTTATAATATTTTTAATATTATTGTTATTTGACAAAATAACCTCTTTCTTTATACATGAGATTCACTAAAGGCATGTAGTCTCAAAGACCCTACATCCTATATCCGTGAAATTACCACCTCTCATTGCATGGAGAAGTTGTTAAAGAAAGGCCACTCGGTGATTGTTATGCAATTCAATGTCATACAAGTAATGGACCCCACACCTAAACAAGGGAACTACCATGATTTGCAATTGGTCCCTTCTAAATGTGAATAGGTATGTGAAACACCCTAGATTTTCCCACGTTTAAGGGAGAAGCATGACCATGGTATTCCACCAATTCCCGATAGTCTACCACCCAATGTGCATCCTTATAGGAATCATTTTGCATAGAATGAAATCAGAAATATCATTTAGGAATTTTTAGATGTTGGATTCATGTATACCAATATTAGCCCCTACTCATCATCAATGGTCACTGTGTTAAAGGAAGGTAATTGGCACGTGTCCTGACTTTTGAGCTATCGATAAGTTAACCATCGAAGATAAATTGGGCCATCTGAATGAGTCATGATCTCTTGGATGAAGTTCATGGAGCCAAGTTTTTCACTAAACTTGACCTTCAATCACGATACCAACAAATACAAATGAAATACAAACATCCCTAAGACAACCTTACATGCACAAGGGTCATTATGAGATTTTAGTGATTCCCTAGCCTTTGCAATGTTCCATTTACTTTCTAGAGCCTCATGAACGGAATTTTTTTACCATTGCTCTATAGTTTTGTAGTGGTGTTATTTGATGATATCTTGGTTTATAGTGAAAGTTGGGATTCCCACATAAAGCATGTCAATAAAGCCTTGAAACTCCTAGAGGACACCAACTATTCTTGGAACATTCTAAATGTTTTTTTGGGGATTCAAAGGTTGAATACTTGGGTCATATTGTCAATTAGAATGGTATACAAGCATATCACAAGAAAGTGGCAGCTATGTAAGATTGGCATTGACCAAGACATTGAAGAGCCTCTATGTGTTCTTAGGACTTACTCACTACTACAAGAAGTTTGTGAAAGATTATGGAAAAAATGTTGCTCCCTTAATATCACTACTCAAAAAAATATGTTCATATGGAGCAAGGTAGTTGAGCAAGCCTTCTCAACTTTAAAGAATGCCATGCATACTACTCTAACATTAGCATGCCAAATTTTACTAATACTTATGTCCTAGAATGTGATGTCTCATACAAAGGTACTGGAGCAACTTTGATGTAAGAAGGGTGCGCCTTGCCTTCTTAACTTTAAAGAATGCCATGCATACTACTCTAACATTAGCATGCCAAATTTTACTAATACATATGTCCTAGAATGTGATGTCTCATACAAAGGTATTGGAGCAACTTTGATGCAAGAAGGGTGCACCTTGGTATTCACCAATGAGCAGTTGTGTGACCACAATTTGTGTAAATCCATGAAAGAGATGATGGCCATCCTTCATGCACTAGAAGCCTAATGCCCGTATCTTATAGGTCAATGTTTCCAAATCAAGGCTAACTATCATATTCTTAGGTATACATATTTTAGAACAATTGTTATCATCATGAAAGCAACATAAACGACTTGTCGAGACGCTAGAGTATGATTATGAGATTATCTATAAGGGTAAAAAAGTCTACCTTAAAAACAAAGGGTCTTGGGGGAATTGCATTCATCACCTACAGTGATTCACTATGGCTTCCATAAAACTTATGAAAGAGTCATGCATACGTTCCTTTGGGAAGGCACGAAAACAAGCATCCATGATTTTGTAGCACCCTATGACAGTGGCCAACAAAACAAGATTGACATAGTGAAAACACAAGGGGCATTTCAACCACTATCAATCTCAACACATGCATGCACTATCTCAATGGATTTTATCGTGGAATTCCCAAGAGCAAGTAAAAAACAATCGTATTTGCGAATATGCTCATTTTTGTGCCTTATCACACCCATTTACCCCCTCTTCAATTGCTCAAGTCTTCATGGCTAGATTTTTAATTTACATGGCATGCCCACTTCCATTGTCTCAAATCGAAACCCTCCCTTCAACAACAAATTTTGGCACGAATTATTTAAATTTCAAGGCACGCAACTAATCAAGAGCATCACATTTCATTTATAAATTGACAATCAAACTAAAGTGGTCAACAAGTGCATAGAAACATATTTGCGGTGTCATTTCTACAAAATCACACCATCAAACACAAGGGCTCCCCCTTCCAAAATGGTGGTACAATACCAATTGTCGTGGAGCCACCAAAATGACACCATATGAAATTGTCAATGGTTATAAAACCTTGTCAAGAACTTCTTATTTACTAAGCACCTTGAAGGTTCAAGCAATGGATAACACACTTCACACCTAAGAAACAATTCTCTACACACTCACGAAAAAATAGTTTACTTACTAAGCACCTTGAAGGTTCAAGCAATGGATAACACACTTCACACCGAAGAAACAATTCTCTACACACTCACGAAAAAATAGTTTACGGATCATAATAGAAAGGGATTAGTTGTTTCTTTACCTTTCAACCCTATAACAAACTTCACTTATGAACAAAATACCACAATAACTAGCACCAGAGTTCTATGGAACATATAAGATCATCCAACGCATTGGACAAGTGGCCTACAAGTTAGCTCTTCCAACGCACTCCAAGATGCATGTAGTCTTTCATGTACCTTATCTGAAGAAAATCATGGGATCAAAGTTCAAGGTGTTATCCCACTTACTATAACTTGATAAAAGGGGCTTTGTTTGGCTCCAACTAGAAACAATATCAAATATCAAAGAGCATCAATTGCACCAACACACTATCCTATAAATACTAATCCAATGTAAAAACATGGAACCCAAATATACCAAATGGGAAGCAACAACAAATTTACAACAATTTCTTCATCATCAACCTTGAGGACAACGCTACTCAACCTTGAGGACAATGCTACCCTTGAAGAGGGAGATCATGTTAATCAATAGATGTATACAGCCATATTTATTAAATGAGCCCCATTAGATAGTAGTGAACAATTTTTTCAGATCAAAAATGTATGATTGTATTTAGATCAGAAATATAAACATAGCATTATGAACCAATACAACTGTTTCTCATATAGAAGAAACTATGCAAAGGAATCGAGAACTTGACACAAAAATACATCCCAGCCTAATTGAAAAGCATCAACAGTTCATGCCAAAAGAAAAAACTAACAGCCATGATAGGTATGAGCCTAAAACTAACAGCCATGATAGGTATGAGCCTAAAATAGCCTCACTGATCGTAGAGAAGATAGTAGTGAACAATTATTTAATGTAAAAAAGCCCACTTCATAAGATCCACGAGGTAGTTGGGATCTATTAATATTTAAAGAAGTACTTGGGATTTGTCACTGACAATCTATTTAAAGAAGTACTTGGGATTTGTCACTGAGAATCTATTTAAAGAAAATAGAAGGCTATGAAATATTATGTTCTGTATTATTGTATTTGGATCTTTGCAAAGTGAAAAAGTAGCTGCACAATAAGAAAGAAGTGAAATTATGTTTTTCTTGCATTTATCATAATTCAAGAGTATATTTTGTGTATTTCTTTTTATTTATTTAATGTATCTAATTTTTATAAAACATATTCTCTATGTACTTCGTGTGTTTTTCAAATCCAAAAGTTAAAGAATACAAACACTAAAATATCACTTAATTCACATATTTTACACTGTTAAAGAATGAAAAAATATTACACCTCGAATATATTTCCAGATTAACATTATTTTGCAAACAAAAAAAAATGTTAATAGATCCTACAAAATCAAATATGATTGTACTAAAAGTGTTACCACCAATAAAAACATGGAATATAAATAACAACAGAAAATAGTGTTCATAGATCCTACACATTCAAATAGGATTGTCTTTGAAATGCCACCGCCAATAAAAACATGGAATGTAAATACATACATCAAAATACCAAAGCGCCAATTTAGCAGTGAACAAAATACTTAGACTTCAAAGTCATTGAATAGAGGGAGGATATAAAGAGCAAGTCAGCCTTCGAATAAATTAATAAGGTCAACCCAAATGTCAGGAATGAAACTCTGCTCAGTAGCAGAGTACAACAAATCTCAAAACACGAAGTAATGGATTGGTCGTGCATATGACAAACTCGTGGCGATTTGGGAAGTTTTGAAAACCGCTTTCCTCAACAAAGGCAAAGGACCCAAGAGGAGATCTTTCTTGTTGGCATCAATTTGAAAAAGAGCACAATGGATCATCTTCGAGCTGCAGATAGACATGAATTTTCCCTCAGCTTTGGATCGTGTCAGATATTTTGGAAATATCTACCATAGTTCTAGTTTTATATTAGCCAACAGGGCACCTAGATGTCCATAGAAAGTATGTCCATTTTCCTGATTTAAAACAGCTGAAATGTTTTGTTTAAAGACAGTAGAAATGGAGTTCTCAGGTCGCTCTGGTTGTTTTGGGGATGTGTATATAATTGAGGGATGACTATATCCATATTTGGATCTGTAATGATTACATGTACAGGTGAAAGACAGCAAAATATAATAATCTCCTTTTTCCAGCACAAAAAAAAATTGTGTTCTAATTGTTAAGTTTTCAGAAATAAAAGCTGAAAGTAAGATGGAAACTCCATCTGTCAACTATAACAATATTCCATTTATATGTTGTAATTTTTCAAGTTTTCAGAAGTAAAAGGCATAAGTGAAATTGAAACGAAAAAAATATTTCAAATAGGTTATACCAAACCATTCAAAAGTTAGTGACTTGCGAGAAAAATAATGATATCAGAAAAGAATGTAATCCTTGAAAAAATGAAGGTAAATACTAAATACTCAAAAATACAGACTGATTGTCTTTTATGAAAATAAGTATCAATTCATCCTCCAAATATCATTCATTACCATAATACCAAGTCCAAGTCCATGATCACTGACAAATTGCATACCTCCCAGCTGTAGATGAGAAAAAAACCATGAAACAAAAACTAGACACCATTCTTTATATGCACACACACTTGTTTTTGCTGCACCACCGTATATTCAGGTGTAAAACCTATACAATATCAACTCCACATTTACCATTATTCCTTTAAATTCTCCTACAAATTTATACTTAAAATGCCTACTTAAATTATTATTTGAATAACTGGTTTTTCTTCATTATACCATAAAACCACATAAATGTCCATTGTGATGCATTGCACATACAAGGTTTCCATGTGAGATAGAAGAAGCATGTTGATAAATGGATGCAGAAAGTATCTGAACTGGGATGACCTTTCTACTTCATGGATGATGATCATTGACCTTGTTATGTATTTATTATAATAGTCAATAACTCCACCTTCAGAATAAATACAAAAGAATGAATGTATCATACTTCCTAGTTGAACATAATCATTAAAGGTTGAATACCAACCAGATTGCAACAGCCGCAATCCATTTTCTGGGCAGGCCAAGAAGAGTACTACCAAAAGGAAAATAGATGATATGAAACTCTTGAGAATATCATCCACACCGAGTACTTCTGGCCAAAGTAACAAAATTTGATAGTGTGATTCCATCTCTTACAGTAGCACTGCCCTTCTCACTACAAAGAGTGCCAAGATGAAATTTTCTCATACATAATCTGACATAGAACTTGAATTCACTCTAGAAAAGCAGCACTTGTCCCTGCACAAGTTACAAATACTTGTACATGTCCTTTACTTTTATCATCATTCAGTTGATCACAAATGTCAATGGCAGTGTTAGATAACCATCTCTATGCATTCTGTGTTTGCAAGTAACAAGAAGCTTACGGAAGCCAAATCACACAATCATAGTGGTAGTGAATAAGTCAATCTGAAGATACCATCTCAATTGCCTGTAAAGCATCAGTTGCATGCATTCTCCTGCCAACCAGCAACTTCCTCCAAGACGAGCCCCATAAAAGGAAATTTACACCACACAATAGTTAACAGCATGAAGCAAAATGCCAGTTTTATATCCAGTATATCAAATGATAAACAAAGCTGGTTGCATCGATGCAATTTGGCAAGAACCATGTCAAAGGCACACTTTCTTCTAAATTTAGAAGTCATCTAGGAACTTCTGCCAAGACATAAAAAATGAATTCAAAATTACAAAGAACGGAATAGAATACAACAAATGGTGGATCATTACTTGCGAATATTTGACAACCACTACGTAATATGTCAAACACTTATCTCAGTGTTGCAAGGTTGTTCTCCAAGCTTTTCTCTATTGCTATTCTTCCTGCCCCAAAACAATATCTTTGAGCAGCTTGCTTTGTCAACCCTTGGGCTCACCGCCTCTTTCTGTTCAAGAGAGGAATCAAGGACACCTTCCAAAGAGGGAACTGAATCTGCTGCAGAGGCATCATGTACAGGCGGCTGTGTTTGCTGAGAAGAACTTCCTGTTTCCTGTCTCACTTCAAGTGAAGAGCCAGGTTCATTGTTGCATGCACACAAAGGTAGACTAACAGACGGGAATGGACTGCAAGAGACAGTGCAAAATGATTCTGAAGATACAGGAGAGACTCTAGGATTTCTCCGTAACTCTGATTTACACATTGAACTACATGGTGAATCTGGATCACAAGTGTCTGATGCACATGGAGTGCATAATCCAAGTGTGATATTCAACTTCAACTCCTTCGAGAGAGATCCGGGTAATTTTACAAATGATACAATACCCTGACGGCAAAGAGGGCAAGATATGGACCCAGGAGGGCCTACATTGGTGGAAGTAACATTATTTGTTGAGCAGAGATACAATGCACATCGCGTGCAAAGTTCATGACCACAACCTGTACAATAGGCATGCACCAAGATAGAATCAGCACCTAAGTTCATCTCTGTAGGGAACAATCAAGTCTTGTTTTCTTCAATCTATCTCCTGCCATTCTTACTAAAGCACATGCAGACAAGTTCTCATCAAAGAATACCCAATACAAAAAGCAATCTTGTCAACATAAATTATGAGCTTCAGATACGTGGCAGATAAAGTTATATGGCAAGCATACCATGTATGGCAATAGAAATAAAAAGTTAATCCAAATGGCAAGCATACCATGTGTGGCAATATAAGTAAATAGTTTTAAAAATCCAAGGTGCCAAAAAGGGTACAAAGATTGAAACCATAGTTTTGCCCCTTTTTTGACCTTGGAACGCAGCCAACCATTGGACAATCAGATCCACTAGATGCTCCCGAACAATGGTTTTTAAAGCCCTTTTCTAATAGAAAATAGTCTCTGTTTTATCATCTAATCAACTTTAGAGTTTGTATATTTTCAGTGTTCATAATTTCTAAAGAAACATCCTTTTTACAACAGATATACTCCAACAATTTCTGAGAGAAAATCATTATATATTTTATGATGCATACATATAAAGATAGATATACACAAATATAAGCACAATGGCCAAGCTCAAGTGGTTGAGTGCTTTGAGCTTTGTGCAGGAGGTCTCAAGGTCAATCCCTCAGACTGCCTGCCTCTGTTGCATGCCTCACTTGATGTCCCTACAAAGTCAGGTACCATAATTAGCACCAACAGGTTGACACTGGGTACCATCCATGAAATGCAGGGAGCAGCGAAGGATTTCCCCATGAGGCTTTCCTTGGAAAACAGATAGATATACACACACATGTTCTACTTGATTCAAGCATGTTTTTCTGTTCTATTTGCGTATGTATAGATAGATATACACAAATACAAGCACAGTGGCCAAGCTCAAGTGGTTGAGTGCTTTGAGCTATGTGTAGGTCTCAAGGTCAATCCCTCGGACTGCCTGCCTCTGTTGCATGCCTCACTTGATGTCCGTACAAAGTCGGGTACCATAATTAGCACCAACAGGTTGACACTGGGTACCATCCATGAAACGCAGGGAGCAGCGAAGGATTTCCCCATGAGGCTTTCCTTGGAAATAAGATAGATATACACACACATGTTCTACTTGATTCAAACATGTTTTTCTGCCTCCAAAATGGACAAAATGTCAATAATCACCTAGAAGTGATTCCCATAGAAGATACCATGCATAAACTACCTGGTAGCTCAACCCCTAAAAGCTGGTTTATGTAACAAAATCACAAATCTATATTTTAGCTCCAACAACTATGATTCTTTTGGATTTAAGAGATCTGTGGTTTGCATCTTTTGAATCGGTGACCGGAGAATCCACAGTATGAACATTTTTATGCCAACGTTTCAAATCCCAAATGGGATCCATTATCAGGACTTATGAAGCAGTAACAAAAGGAGAAAATGAATAAACCCTAAGTAGGTTTATTACCTAGAGGGTTAAATTTAACCATAAATATCCAATATTAGAATATATTTGAGAAAGATAATTAATATACTTACATATCAAGACTATATATGCTGAAAAATCATAATCCACCTACCAGCCCGTTCATCTAATCAGCAGCTGTGTCATTTCTTATACTGTAAGATTTTGAAAAATGCATCCATCTTGCCATTTGAACATAACGTCTGTTTTCAAGCAAACACCCTTTTGTGTAATATATAAACTAACATGAATAAAATAATAATCATGAACTAATTAATAATGAAATAATAATCGACTAGTATTAAGATATTATTCATTGTTCTTCTTGCTAGTTCAAAATTTGTATTAACAAAAGAAAAGGGCATAAAAACCCATTGAACACAAGTTTCCATATATTCAAAGATGAGTTTCCAGGTATTCAAAAAGGGACCCAAAGAGAGCATGACAACATCAAAAATGGAATTAGAGTTCCAACAAACAATATCTCAAATAACCAAAAGAACCATAGAGATTTTTTTCTGTATTCAGGGTTCTGTGATCACAATAAGCAAAGTCTTTTGGTAGAAATCACATAAGAGAATTTTTTGGCCGACGCGTTTCGAACCAACAAGTGTGGTTCATCATCATGACCAGATGAAGAGGCAGACCATGACAAAGGCTTAAATAGAGAGCAATGTAGAGACATAATTTTCCTTTGAGATGATGACCAGAGCAGTATAAAGCGATCTATCCATTTTCCTTTGAACAGCTTTGGACTTCACTGTTCAATATGCAGACATGAAAAACCAATGAATGTCAGGAGAACCTTGCGGAAGCTCCTAATCAAGATTATTTCCCTGGTGAAGCCAAGCTTGAAACTTCTCTAAATGAACTTTTGTGCTGAAGTCGAAGGTTTGATCTTCAATGTCAAAATATTCGATGTAATCTTTTCATTCAAGGCTTCAACCTTCTTCTCCAGAAGGATCTCCATGATACATTTGTTCAGATTTGAGGTCTCTCTTTCTATTTCCTTGATCTATTAGACTGGGCTTTTGCTTATGCAGAGAATTGTTCTTAGTACTTAAGAACATTAATTACCACAGGAGCTAGCCAAATTCTTATCTCCTGGGTGTTGTTCTACACAAGTGCAGTTTTTCCTCCTTAGAAGCGTTCTGATCTGGTCATTTGAGGAGTTTCAAGGTTTACCAATAGGTGGCCTGCTTCACAAAACTTGCATCTAAAATCTGTGTTTTTGTCATCTAGAGGTTGCTCTTAATGTGTACCATCATCATATCATGGACTTATTCTATCCAGGACACATTTTCTCAGATCCACTTCAATACAAATCATGGGAAAGAGCTTTATACCATCATCATTCTTGATATCATCAAAACAAATGAATTTTCCCAGAGTTATCAATTACCTCCAAGACCTGCTCAATTCTTAAGATGAACTGGCCAATTTGGAGATGTAACCTAAATAAGGGTTGTATAGACTGACATATAGAGTGAAAGAGTCAATGGCTGGAAAAACAAGGTTTCAGGAAAAGACTCGCTCTCTCCCAAAACCATCGACCTTCAAATTAAGCTCTGTCCAATAAGCTTTTGAAGTAAACATTGAAAAAACCATTAACAGAGAAGTTACCACAAAATTGTCAGCACCATTCTGAGTGAGATAGGCCATAGGCACATAACAACTAGACCATAAGCCAGTGAAGTAGCAGATTGGAACTCTTCCTGCAAAATCTTCACAGTTTTCTCCAGATAGATCAGGATAACTCTGGGCTGTTGGTGTGCCTTGCTCCTTTTCAACAATGAATCTGCTCAGAGTATGAGACAGGTATTGGATGACAAAAGTAGCGCCCTTCAACCATCTTTGAATATGGGTGGAGGCACGCAGGGAGGAGAATAACCAGGAAACAGACTGATATTTGTTGCAGTGGCTGTTCTTTTTCATCATCCTCTAAAATCGAATCCTTTGCTCAGGCTCAGCGGCACCCTTTTTCAAAAGGTCACAGAGAGCAAGCCCTCTGAGGGTTCGAGTAAAACTCCATGTGCAAAATTCTACCAGCACTGGAATCCAGTTTGGAGGAAGAACAAAACTTCTGAGATGACAAAGAGACATTATTCTTCTTTTTTCAAGCCTTGTTATCATATTAGGAGCCTTCCCAAATTGCAAAATGTTTCTTAATTCCTGACTTTGGGAATCAACCCAGACAAAACCTTCACAGATATTGAAATCCTCATCAAAAATAAATGGGAACCAAGTGAGTTGGTCTCCAATAGAAAAACAGGTTATCATGGTTTCAAACACCTATAGGATGTCAAATCTTGATTCAAATATTTGACTTAAGATACTTAAACAAGGACAATCCATCTTCCTGAAGATTAAAGAGGATAAGAAAATGTTATCAAAAGTTAAAACAAATGCCCTGGACCATTTCATCTAAAAGTTTACATGCCATCTTACTAGGCCACTTCAGTAGCCACGTTTGACCATAGACACAAATCACAAATTTTAGGAGAAAGAAACAACAAAATCAGAAATAGGAGTACAAAGAGGTCAACCCAGGGAATAAGCCCTCAAAAGGAATACATCATTATGCAATAGCAGAGAAGAAGAGAGCAACTACTCTGCATCACGATTCACAAGTAAAAGAGAAGCTATCTCTGTCATTCCAGTGCTCCAATGGAGGTACTAATTCAAAGTCAAATAATGTCTTTGGGGACATTGTCTGGACCATGCTTAGTAATTGCATGGAAGATAGGGTGCTCCACAGAGGAGTTCTTCTAACATACAAAGCCAGAGAAATATATCAAGTAATGGGCATCTGGTTGCTCGATCTGGGCTAAAAGGAGACTACTGGAGTGGCTATGTCTCAATGACCTTGTGGAATTGTATTGTTCCCCGATAAAAATGGAGAGTGGCATTGTCTTGCTACCAAGCACAGCTCAATCTTAACCTTGAATCTAATAAGCATCAAGAGGGATCAAAAGAAATTGAGACATAATTCTATCAATGCTCAAGTGATCTGAGATCTATGCTGGTTTATTTTATTATGGACTTTTGTAATATTATTGTCCCTTGTCTTTTTTGTTTTTTTTATTACTATGATCAGGTAGTTTTTCATTTTTCATTTTTGGGGATTCCAACAAAAAAAAATCATTTTAGTTGATTAATAATACAAATGTAGAACATCTATCTTGGCTGTAGATGCACCTCACTACTCTCTATGAAATCATGCTACATTTAACATCCATTGCTAGAGTTTCCACAAGGTGCTTGTCATCTCCCATTGCTAACAGAGTCCCATATGGTCTATCATCTATCAGTGATCCCCTCTTGAAGATAGAGAACCAAACACCTCTAATCCTAGTAGCAAAGAAAGGTAACATAGGACCTGTTACCCCCGCATGTAAGCAGGGGTACATATATATCAGTGCAACATTTTTCATCACCATTGTAAGCCCAAAGTCACAAGTCAAAAGTGATGTAAAAATGATGTAAGGCCTTGTATTAAGCATCCTAGACCTGTATCTTTATCATTGAGTTTGTATCGTTGTCTTGGTCAGACCATGGCTCGTCCCTTGAAGTTTCACTCCGGGTTACTCTCGTCCTGTATGAGATTCGAAAGCATTAGGTGAACTTGCTTGAGGACTCATGGTTTTATGGGAGCCTGCATTTGTAGGGGCAATCACTGAAGTATGGGCCAATCCAACCTACGTCAAAATGCACCAGTCATTCCACATGATTATGGTCTATAGAGTTTCTGTAGGTGGCCCTGGCTTTGGTGCAATATTCTTCAAACAGCTTTCAAAGGATAGCAGTATCACTTGACAACATTTCACATTTTCCGAGGCAATTCACAGTTCCCAATGCAAAGTGGTCCCCGTGGTAAAAAAGTCAACTTAGGCTCAAAATGTGTAATTTGAAGAGAGAAATCCATGCCACATTAAATTTTTCCAATCAGAGATGGCAGTGGCTAGTTACAGACTACAATTTGGTCAAACATGGTCAATAGGTCAAAATTAGTTTCCATGTGACAAAACAGGGGCAGATTTGGGTTGTTTGTGATACGAATTACATCAAGAGTGGTCTACTCAATGAGAGGAACAAACCCCATGTTTCAAATTTTGCATATCCTCAAGGGCATTAAAAATATCCACTTGGGTGTGATAATGTAGCAAGACAGGTTTCCAAGAGGCTTAACAAGGGAAAATCTTCACAGAATTGGTCTACAAAATGAGGGACAAAACCCATGTCTCAATGTCTCCAATTTCCGAAGGGAATTAGAACTCCAACACAAGGAATGATAACATGACAGACAGGTGATGATGTGGCAACACTAGGCAAGATATGAAGATTGCAGGAGATATCCAGTTCAGACCCAGGCAGGTTTTAGCATCCCCAGGGGCCAGACTTGTCAGAAATTCAAGGGTGTTGGAGATCCAGCTTCGTTGTGGCTAAGTCAAAGTACTAGAGGGAAAATCAAGTAAAAAATAGCCATTGGTGAACTCAACTAGCCATTAGAGGGTTGGAGACCTAGTGGACCAGTTAGTTGAGCAATGGACCAAGAAAGTAGCCACTAGAAGATGAATTTCTCCTCCCAAGGGACCAATCAAATTTTTCAAGGATGACCAAGTGGAATGTTAAGCTACTATTATTTACTATTTTGACTATAGACCATCATGGACCATGAGCAAAGGGAATCTTGAGCTAAACTGTGGAAATTTGTCCAAGTCAAGTCAACCCCCTAGTGAGTGAATTAAAAACTATATTGTAGTATTTTATGGAAAATTTACTATGCCTCCAACTTGTAGATGACTAGTAAATCACTATTTTGAGGGGTCAAAACTAGCTGCGAGCTCGTCATTATCTGGTCGTAGCAAATTGTTCTATAAAAGGCTAGCCTCCCCTCATCTATAATATTGTTGTCAATCGAGACAAATGAAGAGCTCAATTTTTGCAAACCCTTGTGTAAATTTTGTTTATGCATTATGTGGAGTGAATATCCTTTTCATTATTTTTCTTGATATATGTTCTAGGGTTTTTATTTTAACCATTCCTAGTGAGGAATAAAATTACGCTAAGGTTAATAATTCTTGCCATTGAGGGGTTATCTAGTCACATGGAAAGGGCCAACTAGGAGGCAATCCCACTTGAGTTCTTTTGTTTTGTACTTGAGTCAATCCAAGCAACTAGACCATCTCTAAAGGGGAGCTTTGATTTGTGCAAGATATCATGTTCATCACACACAAGAGTTGAAGATTGGAGATGCCACTTTGAGAGAGGTTGCTTCTAAGCGAATTCATATGTGACCAAGATAGTTAAGTCAATAATGGAGGTGATTTTTATCTAAGACCAAACCCACCAAGGAAAATTTTAAGGATGGAAATGTATTTTAAAGGTTAGAAACATTGGTGAATCTCGCTAGTCCATAATATGCAATATGTAAAATGTTTGGCAATATTTTTGTAAAAATATTCAAATTTCTAACAATTTTATACAATCTCTATATAAAATTTGGGCAATTGTTAAGGTAAAACAATTTTATACTAGGAGAGAAGGGTGATAGAGGTTGACCTGTCGATTACCCTTAGCAACATGGAGGAAGCAGAATTGGTGGATTCTGAACCGGATACAAGCGATCATGAACATATATGGGCAGTTTAAGGGCCTTATATAACCATTCAAGACGAGGGAAGCCAGATCGCAGCTAGCCAGAATGGATTTCCCTTGGAAAATTTCACAGGAAAGATTTGGACGCATGGATGAATAGGCATACCAACTTTGGCACTAACTTGGTCAAAAGGCAAGGAACGGAAAGAATGTTTTGGTGACTCAAAAAATCAAGAGTTACTAGTCTTACTCTGGGGCTCTTTTGACTTAACAACCTCGTTGCTCACAGCACTTCTCCAGGAAAACCCTATCCCAAAATCAACGACGGAGCTCGCTAAAGGTTTTGACACCAATGAAGGGATCCTCTTAGTCGAATCTGTGTCCGGAGAGGCAATCACATAAGCCTGCTCCTCACAATTCTTGGGTAGTGATTTTGTGAGAGACATTATTTGATTTGAAGGAGGGGAAGAGTAGAGTGGTGCAAAAGGTGGAGCTAGGTTTTCATGAAGGGTGGTCTCAACCGGAACTGATGGAAGCCAAAGTACCCAAAAGCAGCAGGGTAAGGGCAAGGGTTGCAAAAGGAAAAAGAGGTCGGTGTGTGAAGGCGACAAAGAGTGCAAATTTGGCTTTAGTCCTGGGAAAGGACGTCGTGTTGCAAGAAACGCAAAAGATGACAGAGTTGTCTTTGGTAAGCCAGCCTAGAGGGAGGATTTTTAAGGCAACGACAGTAAAGGCATGGGATGAGAAGGATGTCTCCCCCTTGGTGGAGAAACCTCCAAAAGTCACCATGTTATCCAAAGGTTGGATCCAATTGATGTTCCAAAAGGCAGAGGACATGAGGAAAGTCGCTCAAAAGGCATGGCATATTTGCTCTACACCAATTGTCTTTAAGTTTTGGTCTCCCTTGTTTAATGCAAAGCAAGAAAGGTTGGATCTCGCCCCAATTTGGGTTTGACTTCCAAGGCTACCTCTGACTTATTGGAATGACTTAATGTTCCATGACATTGGGAACTCATTGGCAACATACTTGGATATGATGAATCTTATCTTCAAACAGGGGAAAAAAGGCTAGCTTGAGTCTCAGTAAACTTGGACCTAAGGAAGGGACTGTTGGCAAAGATGAAAATGAGTTTTGGAGAAGAAGAAGCTCAGATCTTGGACTACGAAGGTATCTTGTTCCTGTGGCATTGCTGCCATAAGTATGGTCACTTAGTAAAGGATTGTCAAATGACTTTCAAACGGAAGGTGGAGTGTGTTCCAACTCGACAGCAAGTCACAAGAGGTAGAGGTAGTAGTCAGCCTCTTTCCCCAAGACAACTGAGTGGAATTCAAAAGAGCAGGGCGCACAAACTCCCAGAAGCAGAAGAGGTGAAGGGACAGGTGGTTGAAAGGGGATTACCTGTGGAGGATGATGTGGTGCCAAGAACTAGCGAGCATACAGCAGAGCCAAGGCCAGTTGCAAACAGATCCATCCTTCCATTCGATCGAGATCCCCTAAGGCGTAAAGGAAGGGAACGAAATCAGCTTGTTGATCAACTGTCAAAGGAAGGCTTAAGGCTAGAAGAGGGGTTCTGGGAGATCACGGAGTAGCAACAAGACAATATTTTTTATTTCTACCACTGTCCTTACTGGGACCCAGTTAACTAGTTAAAGAAAGCTCCAAACAGCAGTGCTCTTATTTTTTCCTTTTCAACAATTTTAGTTATATGTCTCTAGCGTCTCCAGCATGTACTGTGATAGAAACTCACTCTCTAAATATGTGACAGACTCTTATTTTTGTGTTAATATCAGCCCTTAATTGGGAAGTTTTGAACAGAAATTATCAAGTCAAGAGCCGCAGCTCTTCCTTTAAGAACACATGTTTCATTGTGTATGCAAAGTGTAATTTTTACTAAGATGAATTAAAGTTACGGTTATTTTCCTAATGGAACAAAAAAAACAATTTTATACTATAAAATTTGGGGGAATAATTTTTAGAAAAAAAATGAAAATTAGTGAATTTTTTGTTGGAAAAAGCATGGAAAATTAACCCACTAGCAAATATTAGCCCCTAAAATTTCCCCTGAAACCCACTCCCTTGAGTTCAACCAGCTATATCAACTTAAGAGGGTGTTAACTTCACACTCTGACAAGGGTGAGGTATTTAAAGGCTGGCAGTATATCCAACAACCATTTTCTATTCAAAATGCCAAAAACTTTTAATTTTCTATAATTAGTTTAGCTTGCTAATTTTTCATTATTTATCATTCTAGCAAGCGATTCTTTGGGGAAACTTGAACATATTGTTAGATCTAACCAAACATAGGTACAAGTTCCATTTCAAGGTTATTTGATTCTTGCATCTAGCTTTTTGGCCTTGCAGATATGAAGATTAACTTGTTGTACCAAACAGAATTTGCAATTTCAGAAAGGCTTTTAGCCATTCAAGTAAGTAAATCCCTCATCAAACCTCTTTCCATTACTATATAATGCCTAAAATCTATATTGTCTAGAATTTAGAGTTTTTTTTGCACAATTTCAACCACTTTTTAAAGCCTTAATTTAAATCTAGAAATTTATGGGTGAATTTTCCAAGAGGGTTTCACCTAAAAATATGAAAAGTGATTTCGAGCTTACTGGAAATCCATTTTTTCAATCAATTTAGGATGAGGGAAGGCCCCAAAAGATTCAATATTAATCCTCATACCATTCCCACCCCTATACTAACAACCTGAAAGTACTAAGGCACTTGTAGGTGGCTGTTATAGGCAAATCATATTGCTGTCCTTGCATTTTTTGGTAGATTTTACAGTCTGCTACTTCGGACAGCACACTGTTTTAACTTGTAATTTTCCAATCAGTAGCCCAGATCATAAAATAATCACATATCTGGTTAGGATTTTTCCTATAGACCAAAATTCATAGGTCACACAATATATCTTTGATGTTTTGGTGCTACTAAATATGTTTGTAGAAAATCCACGAAATTCTGATCTGCTAATATGACCAATCTGAAAACAATTTTGTTTTCACATAGACAGAATTTCTCTACTAAACTTTGCAGCAGAATAGGAACAGAAATAAAAGCACAATTCACACAATAGAACAACACAATTTCTCTAGGGAACCCAACTTGGAAAACCCTCACTTGCTTGAGAATATTATTGAAGAAGAATAAGCTACAGATCTCTTACAAATAACCTTGCTTCAATAGAGAATACAAACTGATCTTTCAGCCTTGAACTAGGCTTGAAACATCCCTGCAAGAATGCTGATCTGCTTCCCTAAACCAGACCACACTAAGGCCCGAAATCCTTGTGCATTCCTTAGGAAATAGGCCCCTATTTCTTGGTGCATTCAACCTCCTAAAAAATAGGAATTTCCTTCTATTTTTGTGCACACTTCCCAAGGGAAATTCTCCTCCAATAATTCGCACAAGGAAAACTTCATGGCTCGTTCCTCCCACAAGCTCACAAACTTGTGCTCAAGAATGATGGCAAATTGTGCCTTCGATCTCCTTATAAGCACTTCGAATAGGCTATTGCTAGTAAGTTCTATGTTTGGAAAGTCGAACTAGCGGTTTCCTAGTTAACAATAGTTAACACTTGTTAACTAGTCCTTCCTAAAGTTTAGGAGGCTCCATCAATTCTTTCAGTTCCCAAACCAACTCAAGCTAGAAGACAAATAACTCGGTCTTCCACAAACTCACGCTAGTCAAATTATTTCTTGAACTCGTCCACATCATTGGAACTCGTACATGACTAAGTAGAACTCAAAAACGATTCCTTGAATTAAGGCGCAAATCAAGGAATCCATTCCTTCACTACTTTTCAACACTCCCTCTTAGCGAGGAAGGGATTTTGTACAACTCCCAACTTATCTTTGTGATGAACAAATCTGCTTCTTGCCAATGCCTTGGTCAAGATGTTTGTTGTTTGCTCCCCTATTGGAATGTACAGTAGCTTCACTATCCCCTTCTACGCGCAATCTCTAAGATGGTGATACTAGATTTCGATATGCTTTGTGCGATCATGTAACAATGGGTTCTTGGAGAGCTTAATGCAACCTTGATTATCACAAATGTATCACGGTAGGCTCCATTCTCTGTCTAAAAAGTCCCACAAGCAACTTCCTCATCCAAATAGCCTCGCAAGTTCCCTGACTAGTAGCCATGTACTCCGCCTCTGCTGCACTGAGTGCAACTGATCTATGCTTTTGTTGTACCAAGAAACAATTGTTAACCCAATGCTAAAGATGCCACCTGAAGTACTCTTCTTGTTTATGGAGCTCCCTGCCCAATCTGCATCTGTGAAGCACTCAAGCTGCACTGCATCAACCTGTTTGTACCACAATCCATAGTATGTTGTGCCTCTGAGATATCTCAACACATGCTTTGCAGCAACCCAATGCACTCTGGTCGGTTCCACCATGAACTGACTCAGTTGGTTGACTGCAAAACCAATATCAAGTCGTGTGTTGACCAAGTACATCAACGACCCAATGAGTTGCATGTATACTATAGATCCACTCGCTCTCCTCTACTAGCATCCACCTTCCTCCAATTTGTGACTAGAGGCGTGGCCATGGGCCTACAATCCTGCATATGAAATCTCCAGAGAACCTCTACAGTATACTTGCCCTGTCCCACAAAGATCTCACCATCACCCTGCCAAACCTCAAAGCCAAGGAAATAGTGCACAAGCCGCATATCCTTCATCTCAAACTCCCTTACAAGGTCTTCCTTGCAATCCTAGATCAAGCTCTCATCTCCAGTCAGTATAAGGTCGTCGACATAGAGAACTAGAATGAGCCAAAGCCCTCCAACCATGATGTAGTATAGGTTGGCATCCGCCTCACTCTTGGTGAAGCCCAATCCTCAAAGGTAGTTGTCAATCCAAGTGTACCATGCTCTTGGAGCTTGCTTGAGCCCATAAAGAGCTCTCTTCAGCCTACACACGTGTATCTCTGTTGAACTGCTCAAACCCTTATAGCTGCTCCATATAGACCTCCTCCTTAACAACTCCATTGAGGAAGGTTGTCTTCACATCCATCTAGTGGATCTTCCACCCCATCTTTCCTGCAAGTGTTAGAATAGTCTTGATGGATGAATACCGTGCTACTGGGGCAAAAGTCTCCTCATAGTCTATGCCCTCAATCTGTGAGAAGCCCTTGGCCACAAACCTGGCCTTGTACTTCTCCACACTCCCATCTACTCCATGCTTCACCTTGTACACCCATCTCAATCCAACAAATGATTTCCCTTTAGGTCGTGCAACAATCTCCCAGAGATCATTCTTCATGATAGAGGAATATTCCTCCACAATGGTGTCCTGCCAAACCTGCTAAGAAGTTGCCTCCTTGCTTAGTGTCCACCAACTCGGTCATCAGTGCCAAATAACTTGCGTACCTTTGTGGCTATTTACTTTGCCTAAACATGGTGATAGGAACCTCGACCTGCTCATGAGCCTCCTGTATCAATCTCTCGGCCCAATTGGCCTTATTCGTCCCTGTGGTGGGTGGTTCTCGCTGATCTGTCTGCTCTCGGCCTGAACTCTCCCCCTCATCCTGCTTCAAATCTTGTTGTGTTGCCCTCTTGCCACTTGGTTGTCGCTGGTGCTAAGAACCTCGACCTGCTCATAAGCCTCCTGAATCAATCTCTCGGCCCAGTTGGCTTTATTCTTCCCTGTGGTGGGTGGTTCTGGTTGATCTGTCTGCTCTTAGCCTGAACTCTCCTCCTCATCTTGCTTCAAATCTTGTTGTGTTGCCCTCTTTCCACTTGGTTGTCGCTGGGTTTTTGGCTGACTCTGAGGTGTTGGTTGTGACTCCTGTTTGGAAGCAAGTAGCTCCTCCTTAGGTACTGCAATCTACTCACGCTCTAAGGAAACTCTCAGAGCCTAATCCTCTTGGAATCTCACATCTCGCCTTAAGACTGTGTTCCTTAGTCCTGGAAGATACACCCTGTATGCCTGGTTTGTGTCACTATATCCCATGAAAATTCTCTTTTCTATTGTGGGATCCAACTTCTTGTTGCTATCCTTGGACACATGATAGTCGACCTTTGTGCCAAAGATTTGGAAGTGTGAAACATTGAGCTTCTTGCCTGTAAAAGTCTCCTCTAGTGTAACTCATCCAAGCACCCTATGTGGACTCCTTTTTAGCAGAAATACTACAACATTACATGCTTCTGCCCACAAGAACCTAGGCAACTCCTGATCATGCAACATAGCCTTGGCCACTCCAATAATACTCCTATTCTTCCTCTCAACCACTCAATTTTGCTAAGGGTTATGAGGTGCTATCAAATCTCTCATAATACCTTCATTTGCACAAAACTCCTTTAAGGCATTAGAGATATATTTTCCACCATTGTCACTTCTCACTACCTTGATTTTCTTCTTGATCTGCTTCTCTACCAAGGCCTTAAACTCCATGAACCTGTCTAAGGCGTCGTCTTTCTTTTTCATGAAATAAATCCGAGTTTTCTAAGAAAAATCATCAATGAAAATAACATAATATTTGTATCTCATCAATAATGGAGAACAAAAGGGCCCGCACACATTTAAAAGCACCAACTCCAAAATCCCTTTTCCTCTGCAATCCTGACCGTGGAAAGAAGATTTGGCATACTTGCGAAGCGTGCATCCCTTGCACACTCCACTCTTGTCAAGACCTCCTGCTGATAATCCTATGGCAATCTGCTGAAGAATCTTCAGCACCCCATGATGCAAGTGCTGCTCGGAAGAATTCTGGTAGAGCTAGACTAAGGCATCCCACACTTCCTTAGTTGTATCTTTAGATGCAACATGTGGGACTACATGATCCCAAAGTCCATCCAGGATCATCCTCTTCATCTTGGCCATCTGCCTTTGGAAAAGCCAGAACTCGTTTGGATCTGAAGGTGTTGCAATACCTTTCTCACCGAATTTCTTCAGCTTAAACTCGTCCAAGCAGAACAATATCCGAACCTTCCAAACACCAAAATTTGAGGTACCATCCAATCTATCTTGTTCTCTCAATCCTAATCCTGTGTGAGTTGTCATCTTTCAAACTTGAAGGCTATGTGTTAGTCAATTCCTGTTCACAACTCTGATACCATGAAGAAAATCCAAGAAATTCTAATTTGCTAATATGAACAATCTGAAAATTTCTCTACTAAACTTTGCAATGCAATAGGAACAGAAATGAAAGCACAATTCACACAATAGAACAGAATTTTTCTAGGGAACCCAACTGGGAAAACCCTCGCTTGCTTGAGAATATTATTAAAGAATAAGCTACATATCTCTTACAAATAACCTTGCTTCAATAGAGAATACAAATTGATCTCTCAGCCTTGAACTACACTTGAAACAACCTTGCAAGAATGTTGATCTGCATCCCTCAACCAGCCCACCCTAATGCCCCGAAATCCTTGCGCATTCCTTAGGAAACAAGCCCCTATTTCTTGGTGCATTCAACCTCCTAAAAAATAGGAATTTCCTCCTATTTTTGCATGCACCTCTCAAGGGAAATTCTCCTCCAATAATTCGCACAAGGAAAACTTCTTGGTTCGTTCCTCTCACAAGCTCACAAACTCATGCTCAAGGATGATTATAAATTGTGCCTTCGATCTCTTTATAAGCACTTTGAATATGCTATTGTTAGTAAGTTCTATGTTTGGAAAGTCAAACTGGTGGTTTCCTAGTTAACAATAGTTAACACAACTTGTTAACTAGTCCTTCCTAAAATTTAGGAGGTTAACTCCATCAATTCTTTCAGTTCCCAAACCAACTCACACTAGAAGACAAATAACTCGATCTTCCACAAACTCGCACTAGTCAAGCTGCTTCTTGAACTCATCCACATCACTGAAACTCGTACATGACTAAGGAGAACTCAAAATCGATTCCTTGAATTAAGGCGCAAATCAAGGATTCCATTCCTTCGCTACTTTTCAACGATGTTGTTTAGGTTTATACTACAACAGTCATTTATTTTACATCAAAACAATTCTGAGAAGTGAATGACTCCACTCAAAGTGACTCCATATAAGCCATTGATCCTATTCAAGGCTAATTGAGGTCATATATGGGGCTCCTCCCTTGGTTGTTTAGGAGGTTGTTGGGCCTAAATAGCAAGGGCTAGGACCAAGGTGACAGTGAGCCCCTACACTCTGTGTCCATTGAAGTTCTTTCAACAAGTTCCTAGGATCAGTAATAGGACCCTCCTGAATCTTGATGTAAAGTTGTAGACACGTAAAATCTCCCTAGATCTCATGATGTATGAGACATCTGAAAATGAAGAGCTCCTCCATCTCTACCTCCTATAAATGACAATGCTAACATATCCTATCTATTCATGGGATGTAGTGACCCGAATCAACACAACCAATGAGAACAAACCCTCAACTCCCTATCTGGGATCCTGATACCATGTGACCAATAACATTCAATGTAATATAAACAATGAGAATGCTCATCAACTATAAAAAAGCTCAAACTATAAGACCCACTTAGGGTCAACTGGCTAAGGGGACTATGGGAAAGGGAGATGCAAGTAATCTAAATAAACCATCAATATACAACTCTTTGATCGTTTCATTGATCTCTACTTTGAAGGGAGAAGGTGGTTGGAGGTGTCCAAAATGAATAGGGGGAAGATGCTTGATCGGGATGTCAATGCCTTTTAGCACCATCTTGTCCCTAGGAAATGCACGGATGCAATCTCCTTTGAGAAACAAAGGGCCAAGGGCCTTATCTTGTATCCAAATCACCTAACATACAAGTCTTGCAAAGGAAAGGAGACAAGTGTGAATATGCTCTCAAGGTGCAAGGGATAGACACCAAGGGATGGACACCAAACCTAGCTTGGAGAATGCCCTAAGGAATTGTAGCAATGGATTGTATCAAAAATTATGATATATTTGACTCTTAAATCATGCCCAATCAAAAAGTTGGTAAATTGGGTCTCCAAACCTCAAAAATGTGGATACCATTGGGTTTGATATTTGTGTTAAATGGGTGTGTTGTCGCCTAAAGTGTACACCTAAGGCGTAAAGCTCAGAGTAGGGGTTGTCACTCTGATCCCTACTCACTCTGTTTAGACTCTCACCTGGATAAGTCAAGGGGGATAGTCCCTAAAGGTGATGATGAGAGGAAAACTTGTTGGAACAAAAAGTCCTAGGAGACTAAGGGCAAGATCACTACCTCTCTAGACAACTTGAAGCTTTTCATATTTGTGCAATTGATATAATTTATTTTTGAGCAATTGTTCATTAGGCACTAGTCTCTATTTGATAATCTTGATATTGCCTCATTGATCTCCATTGTTTCATCTTGTAAGATATACTTTGCTCACTTAATAATGACACTTGCTATCTAGCCCCTACTCTAAGCGTTGTGCCTTAGGTGTACACTTTAGGCGACAAAAGGGTGCATTTCAAAGATATGTCCTAGAAACATACATGAAAACAATGGAAACCAAGTATGAAAAGAGATGTATAACCTTCACTAAGCAAAGATTGGGACGCAGGCCTCAAGCTGAATCTAGGACTAGTAAAACTAGGACCCCAAGTAATTATATGTTGCAATGATCACCACCTCCCCATTTCAAAAAGTGAAAATTGAAAATAGTGCTTTTAGAAGTTCAAAAAGTGAAAATTGATAATCACCTTAGTTTTGCAGAGGTTCACCACTAACTGTCTTCAACCACAAAATTTAGCAAAGGCATCAATTTACATTTGCAGACCCTATGGGGATGTTAAGAAAACCACATCTTCTACAAACAACAACAATGCAATGATCACCACCTCCCCATTTCAAAAGTGAAAATTGAAAATAGTGCTTTTAGAGGTTCAAAAAGTGAAAATTGATAATAACCTTAGTTTTGCAGAGGTTCACCACTAACTGTCTTCAACCACAAAATTTGGCAAAGGCATCAATTTACATTTGCAGACCCTATGGGGATGTTAAGAAAACCACATCTTCTACAAACAACGACAATGCAATCAAGATATGGCATATGGGTCACCCGTCATCCATGCGTTCTCTTTAATGCATTCCTCTAGCTCATTAATGTAACCCAAAGGGAACATCCTTGCTTGAGCCCAATGGTACTCTTGATATAATTAGAAAATCTCATAGTTGTATGAAATTGATCTATCGCAACCTCATAGAATAAGGATGGAGAGAGGGAACATCCTTGCTTGGGCCTGATGGTACTCTTGATATAGTTAGCAAATCCCATAGTTGTATGAAATTGATCTATAACAACCGAAGGAGAAACTTAGAAATGCCAATTCCACACAATCTTCGAAATAAAGGGTGTCTCAACACAAAGTTGAAGGCCTTTAAAGAGTTTACAAAACAACGAAAGCCCTTTAAGGATCATTGTCAATCCTCTTTGATAATGGCCCTTCAATAGTTTGGTAGTCTCTTCTAAAACCTATGTGGCCTTTGGCTCTAAGTTTAGTTCTCTCCAAATGCTCAAAAAGACACATCTCCAAAATCGTAAAATAAAGCTTCACAAAGATATGCACAATCACAAGTCCTATAATTATTTGGATCAAAACTCTCACCCAATTTAAAAATAGGGTGAATAATATTTTGTGATTGTGAAGGAGGAAAACATAAACAAACTACATTACTGAAAAGGTAAGCAATATGAAGTGCAAGAAAGAAAATATCATATTTGACGAATTAAACGTGACAATTATATCATTGGAAAGGTAACCAATATGAAGTACAAGGAATTCCATATTATATTTGAGAAAATCAATTTGAAAACCTTCCCTATCAATTGCTTTGCTAATGTTCAAGGTCTAAGTGGCTCTTTTAATATCTTCGAGGGTAAAAAGGTGGCATTATAAGAAGAAGGGATGGTATTAACACGTCATAGTAGGAAGTGGCATGAGACACAAGATCAACAATAATATTTGATTGGGGGCTTCTTAGGGAGGATACACTAAAAGATCTTAAGGGAAGTGGAAAGGGCTAAAAGAAGCTCACATCTTCCTAAAGCAAGAAAGCCTTGTTTCTTGCATTGAAAGAGACATCAACATCCTTGCTTGAGCCCAATGGTACTCTTGATATAATTATAAAATCTCATAGTTGTACGAAACTGATTTATCACAACCTCATAGAGTAAAGATGGATAGAGGGAACATCCTTGCTTGAGCTCAATGGTACTCTTGATATAGTTAGCAAACCATGTAGTTGTATGAAGCCGATCTATAACATCCTCATAAAGTCTCATTATAGCGAGAAGGAGAAACTTAGAAATTCCAATTCCACACAATCTCTTAAACAAAGAGTGTCTCAACACAAAGTTGAAGGCCTTTAGGGAGTCTACAAAACAACAAAAGCCCTTTAAGGATCATTGTCAAGCCTCTTTGATAATGGCCCTTCGATAGTTTGGCAGTCTCTTCTAAAACCTATGTGGCCTTTGGCTCCAAGTCTAGCTCTCTCCAAATACTCAAAAAGACACATGCTCAAAATCGTAGAATAAAGCTTCGCAAAGGTATTGCCCAATCACAGGTCCTATAATTATTTGGATCAAAACCCTCACCCAATTTAAAAATAGGAAGAATAATATTTTGTGATTGTGAAGGAGGAAAACATAAGCAAACTACATTATTGAAAAGGTAAGCAATATGAAGTGCAAGAGAGAAAATATCATATTTGACGAATTAAACTTGACAATTACATCATTGGAAAGATAATCAATATATGATGTACAAGGGGTTCCATATTATATTTGAGAAACTCAATTTGAAAACCTTCCTCGTCAAATGCTTTGCTAATGTTCAAGGTCCAAGTAGCACTTTTAATATCTCTGAGGGTAAAAAGGTGGCATTATAAGAACAAGGTATGGTATTAACACGTCATAGTAGGAAGTGGCATGAGACACAAGATCAACAATAATATTTGATTGGGGGCTTCTTAGGGAGAATACACTAAAAGGTCTTAAGGGAAGTGGAAAGGGATAAAAGAAACTCACATCTTCTCGAAGCAAGAACGCCTTGTTTCTTGCATAGAAAGAGACATCAATACTCTTCACGTACAACCTTCAAGCTTATCATCCATTCCCACACAATATGAAAGATGTCAAACCCCTCTTAAGATGCAAAATTCCTTCCTAGCACTCTGCTCTTATGATAAACTCTCACCTTATGGTCAATTGCAATGGCATCCATGTTGATTCTTTTAGGCACAATCACCTCTCAAAAACGTGGGTACATCATTGGAAAGATAATCAATATATGATGTACAAGGGGTTCCATATTATATTTGAGAAACTCAATTTGAAAACCTTCCTCGTCAAATGCTTTGCTAATGTTCAAGGTCCAAGTAGCTCTTTTAATATCTCTGAGGGTAAAAAGGTGGCATTATAAGAACAAGGTATGGTATTAACACGTCATAGTAGGAAGTGGCATGAGACACAAGATCAACAATAATATTTGATTGGGGGCTTCTTAGGGAGAATACACTAAAAGGTCTTAAGGGAAGTGGAAAGGGATAAAAGAAACTCACATCTTCTCGAAGCAAGAACGCCTTGTTTCTTGCATAGAAAGAGACATCAATACTCTTCACGTACAACCTTCAAGCTTATCATCCATTCCCACACAATATGAAAGATGCCAAACCCCTCTTAAGATGCAAAATTCCTTCCTAGCACTCTGCTCTTATGATAAACTCTCACCTTATGGTCAATTGCAATGGCATCCATGTTGATTCTTTTAGGCACAATCACCTCTCAAAAACGTGGGTATTTCAATTAACAACCTCCCTCCCTACTCAATCTCCCTTGACAACCCTCCCCACCTCCTCCCCCCAAAGGAAGAAACCAATGCTACAACCAATAAGAAGATTTGCAAGAGCTTCACCTAAGTTTTCTACATTGGATTACCTAAGTCTTAGTCTTTGGGTCCCAAGTTGGCCTTTTACTCCAAGTACTTCTTCAAAATCATCAATAGGCTTATGTCCACCCATGTCATATTCAGTTTCATCCACTTCATGGTCTAACATCCTTATTTCCTTCACAACCAACATTGATTGTGCTCAAACTTGTACAAGGTTAAGATTGATCATCATCCCCCAAAGCAGAATCATTTAGTTTCATCTACTTCATGGTCTTCACTTCCTTCGCAACCAACATTGAGGATGCTCAAACCTATACAAGGTTGAGACTGATCATCATTTCCCAAGGCAAAAATAATGTAATAGTTTTCGAAACTCGAACCTTGAGGTTTGAAGTTTATCAAACCTCAAAAAATTGTTTAGGTTCGACTCAGATTTGTTTATGTTCACCTTCCTTCAGTTTGAGAAGGGTTGCCAAGGGTTCTCACATTCTATATGCTAAGAAAATAGATAGAAGTATCTGAGCTCAGACTGTTTCAAGTTTAGCCCTCTCTGACCCAGTTGTATCTAGAGAGTCTATGGAGGAAACGACCTTCCTCCAGGTTCCACCATTTCTCTCAACCTAAACCATCCAATCAATTTGGAAATGAAGAGTGAAACAAACTCAATATAAGGTGATGCAATGGTTGGAATTAATCAAAGACCACTCAAGCATGATCTCAAAACTAAGGTTCGACAAGCCATCAAAGTCAATGCGTATTGGTATGAAAGAATCATGGTTAAAAACACAAGGAGAATCAAGGACTTGATCAATCGATGATAACAAATTAACATAGTTCAACACAACCATGGGGCAATTCAAATTATTAATTTATGCTATAATTGATATAATTTATATTAGAGAGATAACATATATATTTATATATATATATATATAATTATATTATTTGTAGTTTGAACATTAAATGGCGAACCTCATCTGAACCTTACTAAGGAAACTCATATTCGAACCAAACCTAATCATTGTTGAACCTAAAATTGACTCAAACCATGTGACAAGGTAGAATGGATCTACAAACTTTGCTCTTTAGTCAAGGTTGAGAGTAAGGAGTACTTTAACTTTAGATGTCTTGCCTAATATGAGATTAGAGGGAAGTTTCATTGTCTCTACAAGGACACAAGTCGATTTTTATCAACATTCTTCATAAGCTTTGATCAATGGTCCCTTGCTTTTTAGGTGGCCTTTTCTCTTAAAGAGTGTCCACTTCAAATTCTTCCACAATGCTTATGCAAGTGTATAAGCTTACTCTCCTCACCATACTAGTGATTCAATGGCGAGTTTATTGTGATGGATGGTGTGAAGATAAGAATCAAGGGTGAGCTCCAAAAGGCTATGTGATTAAATCATACTTGGTAGTAACATTAGTGAGGGAAGAGAAATAAGAAAATTTTGGGATAAACTAGGAGAGGCAAGCAACATGGACATCAGCATGTTTGATATCAAGATGAACCATGATAGGTGGTGTTGCAATAGGATTCAAGACAAGGGGAGGTGGGGAAGGATGGGTGCCATTAGAGAAAAGGAAAATTAGGCATGGTCAACAATAAAGAGAGTGGGAAGACAAAGACATCCCAAATATGAAGAATAAATGTTTGGTTGGCCAAAACATAATTAACTACACTCACCTCACCATTGTGGCAGAAGCAAGTGTGCCTGTTGGAGCCTACAAAACTAGGAATCCCATTAAGAATGTATGGGCTGACACACGGGGCGCCCACTCTACATGCTCCACACCCGCTTCGCTGAGTCGTGTGCACCCATCATGTCTTGAGCGTCCTCCACTGCATATTGGCTCGTCCAAGTGAGCCCAACTAGAAACCCCAACTCTGGTTGCTCATGCCTGAAGCTGACTCGACCAACCGAGCGCACGCTTGTTCCAGTGAACCGAGGTGTTGTGACTACTTTGGTTTTTGTCTACCAAGGAGCCCGCCCAATGCGCTTGGCACTTGGGTCAAGATGGGGGCGCACCTTGGGGCCTAACACCATAAAGTGATCATGGGATTCACCTAATTGGAGAAGGTGCCTCTCATAAGTTGTGATGGGGCTAAGTCTATTTGCCAAAAATCTCTACAAATCTATAAGATTTGGGTCCACCTCATGTATGCATAGTGCATTGGCAAAATCACAGATCGACATATACAAAGATACTCAAAATTCAAAAAAATGAAGGAGGTTAATAATAAGAATATAACAAGTATATGCCCATTGAAATTTTTTATAAAAGAAAAGTTAAATTCTATAAGTAACAACCATATGGTAAAGGGGGATTTCAGGCAATAGAAAACACTTATGGCAGTCTCATACTTAGTGAAGGGGCAGACAATAAGTAGATCTACTTGTTTGTGCACCAAAATGAGAAAGTAATTTCAGAAATAACTGTCCCAACTGGAAAAGAAAATTCGCAAGTTCAATAAAAATGAAAGAAGGAATGTTGAAACCATCCTATTTAAAAGCATCATACTTTGTAAGTTTGTACATTGAACAATACTAATTTATCAACCTCACCTTGGTATTCCCAGATGAAATAGCTTACTAATGCTTCATTTGGAAGTCTGACTGGCTTCTATCAATAAGGGATTGGTTTGCCTAGCTTCTTTTTTCTGCAGAATAAAACTCTTATCTTCCATTCACAGTTTCATGCAGAAAAATATGTTCAGGTTTAAACACCTTTCTGTATCTTCTAGGTGTTTTCTGATCAGATACTGGGACATGGGGACCCCTAAGAGATTCTCAATAGATTTGCAAACACCACCTTTCAAGAATCTACAAGCTTAAAACTTTCAGTCTGGAGCAAACAAGATTCATATAAAATGCCATTATAACTAGATACTTGATCAAATTTCTTTTGTACATAATTCACACAGGCAAACATTGATATAACAAATGTAACCAGAAATATGGTATATGTGTGGACATTAATAGGAATTTGGAAATATCAGGCAAAAGCATTACCTTCAGCAGCAACAGTACAGTTGCGTTCCAAACAAACTGCACAATGTTCACTATCTTCACATGCAGAATCCATTGCTTGCAATCCATGTTCCCTGTACAAAAGCATGTAAAAAACAAATTTATATGATAATACTAGCTTTTCATCAACTCAATACATGGACCATAAAATGAAAGGCGCATATGCAGTGGTCTTTCTTATTAAGTATACTAGTCCTTAATGATAATAAGTACATAAAAAGTTATAAGACTTTGCTCATTTTTTATATCATGACATGAGGTTATGCTAATTTAGTCAAATGTGTGTTAATATTGATAATCATTTTTATATTGAGTGCATGTATTATGCTTTAAAGCAAGCTCCTTACATATTCCAAAAACCCAAGAAAGAGTAACCTAGTTTATTTAGTCCTGTAAACACATGTAACATTCATCCAGTCCTATCAATTCGTCGTCTCAATAGCTAAACATAAGTTGAAGACAAGCAGCCATTACATTACAAACGCATGTCAATTTTGATTAGAAGCATTAATACCAGATAATAACCAAGGTTTGTTGTAAGGATCATTTCAACCAAATTTGTCATTGGCAACTAGTACCAACATAAATCGATCTTAACCACAGATCAATCGAATGCTGAGAGGAATCAAATCCTTTGAAGCGTAAATTTTTTAATCATATAAGATGGATCTAGGCCAGTTGTAGGCTCACTCAACTCCGCAGAACTCACAATGACAATTTATAGAAACATGAAGATGTAAAACTACAATTTTAATTATTATTGAGTTCTTTATATTTTCATAGGAACAATATTTCTTTGAATATATCATAATTGTAGTATTTCTATTTTTGTGTAAATCGGGTGTCTCTTTTTCTTATCTCTGTATATAGCAGTTTTTATATTATGTATACATTTCAAATCTCTCTCCTTCATATATATAGAGATATTTTTATTTCTGTTTGCATCTATATTTGACTAACATATAGTATTACTATTATAATTTGTTACAAGTATTATTCCTTTTGAAGCTGACATATGACGATGTAAGCATTACCCATGTGACAACATATCTACCACACTATAGATTTGATTCACTACACGACCTAATCATGTTAAGGTTTTGCTACACCAAGAAGAGAATTAATCCTAGTATTTTGTTTTTAATGATATCCAATATCTGTGTTCATTCTCAATATCTGTCCCATGTAAGGGTCCTAGACCAGGTTAGTCACGTAGTACTGGCATTTTGCAATAATTCTACCTGCTATTTGACAAGGGGCAGCAGTCATATTATTTTTGCCCAAGAAATTTATCTCACCCTACCCTCACATGCTTGAGCAAAGAATAGATTCACTATACGACCTAATCATGTTAAGGTTTTGCTACACCAAGAAGAGAATTAATCCTAGTATTTTGTTTTTATTGATATCCAATATCTGTGTTCATTCTCAATATCTGTCCCATGTAAGGGTCCTAGACCAGGTTAGTCACGTAGTACTGGCATTTTGCAATAATTCTACCTGCTATTTGACAAGGGGTAGCAGTCGTATTATTTTTGCCCAAGAAATTTATCTCACCCTACCCTCACACGCTTGAGCAAAGAATAGGGGTGCTGGTACCAAGCCAACCCTCATGGAGATAGTCCCATTCTTCACCTGAACTTCCAGATGGAAGGCAGATACCAAGCCAACCCTCATGGAGATAGTCCCATTCTTCACCTGAACTTCCAGATGGAAGGCAGATCAGCCGGCAACTGCATAAGCAGCTGTTAAACCCAAAGGAATGGATGGGACTTGATCCTGATACCTCTGTGGACTTAGCACAAGTGAATCTACCAATCAAGCTAACCCTTAGCACTTCAGGTATTATTTTATTCATAAGTACAAAAGCTATTTAGAATTTACACAAGCCATGTCTTGAAAAAAGGCAGTTAGGAATTTTACTCGGTGCAACTACTGGAGGGGTAATTCTCTGTTTCAAAATCCTGATACCTCTGTGGATTTAGCACAAGTGAATCTAACAATCAAGCTAACCCTTGGCACTTCAGGTATTATTTTATTCATAAGTACAAAGGCTATTTAGTATTTACACAAGCCATGTGTTGAAAAAAAGCAGTTAAGAATTTTACTTGGTGCAACTATTAGAGGGGTAATTCTCTATTTCAAAATCTTAAGAACAGAATTTACACTCTCATTGATACTTTTCAAATAACACAACCTGTTTAATGTTTTTCCTCATTTTAGTTGTCTTGATTTTTCCTTTGCAACTTGCTCCAGTATTCACTAATAATATAACATATAATTATATCACATATTCTAGTCACACCTGTACCAAATTTACCAGAAGGAATTAATATTTGTGAAGTTAGGTGTATGCCCAAGTCTCTTTGAAATTCAAATCTGTATTTATCAACTGTACTCATAATAGATTGCCTGGACAAGTCTTAGGCACCATAGTATAGGTAAATGTCTGTCATGCTGTGGTTTAAAAGCAAGGTGGAGTATTCACAGCATTGACATCACAGCACAATCTCCATGATAATGCAGTTGACCATTGTTTCAAGTTGTGGGTCATGTCAGTGGAGCAACACTGGTTACTGTGATAACGGAGGAGTGCTATTAAGGTGGGCCCCTATGCTAATGTGGTTCTCTGTGGATGAAAACAGCTGCAATTCCTAGGCAATTTTAACAAAATAGATGCCCCCCCAGTTGCAGCTTTGCAGAGAAAGACTTTCTGGTTGTGATGACAATATCCCGTAAGGAATTATACCTGCTCTAGCCAAAGGGATTTATTGACCAAGTAAATCTAATAGAGAATTGTAACCTTCATTATTTACCATGCTCTCTATTCTGTTACTTCCAACCTTCATTATTTAACATGCTCCCTATTCTGTTACTTCCAGCGTTGCAAAACTCAGCATCAGCAAAAAAAGCAGCAGACGTCATCAACTTGGCAAATCCAGAAAAAATGGAGAAAAATCAGCAAAACTTGGTAATCTGTAAAAATTGGAAAATTTGGAAGAAATCAGAGGTTTCTGCAACACCGGCAGGATGGCCTCCTGGAATCATTATTTTTTCTCTGCACTGTTTAAGATATGGTCAATGATGGTGATAAAGAGTCATCTAAATTGTGAATACAAGGTTAACCAGTCTCATGCAATAATTTTGGACTCTAATAGCAGATTTCCAGATATGGAAAAGAAGTAAAACACCATTGTCATCGTAACTGAACATTTTCAGGTTTGGCCGTAAAAGTTATAGAGGATACCTGGCAATATTAAGTATACTCATAAGAGGGAGTGAGAGAAAGCTTGATGGAGCATATAATGGTAAAGCTAAATCTGAGTTAGGTGCTAGCAGTGGCTCAAGCCAATGGCGCCCCCATATTCTAGCTACCTCAACTGGTATCCACCTGCAAGAGAAGACAATCAAATCTATGTTGCTGGAACATAAACAATCATGGTACTAAATGACCATTTCCACTTATGAAAGCTATATAGAATAGCTGATCAATTATAAGTAGAACGTTAGAGTTTTGAATTCAACATACCCGTTACAATTCAGAGTGGTTCTACTAGCACCCCGAGCCAGCAGGATCTGAAAGGGCACAAAAGCATAATGGTTCTATCAGTCCAATAGAAAAGTTTCCAGGTAACTCTCATGGACTACAATCACCAAAAGGTTAGAAAGTGAGACTATATTCTTGCAATAGAAACCTATAAAACACCTGGCAGCACTGTATGTTTCCTCCACACGCTGCATAATGTAGAGGAGTGCTTCCAGCTCCTAAAAAAACATGTGAATCCATTAGTATGACTTACATTAGAAGGCTATGATTACAATTAGGGTTTCATCGACTTTGAAAAACAGATCAGCAGACTTAAGAACTATCATCTTATTTTAAAATTTTGATAGGCCACACACCTATCAGGTCCATTGATGTGCCATAGTGAAATGTAACAGCTGACACACTTGCATTCAGATCAAGTAGCAATTGTACACAATCAAAATGTCCATTCAGGGCAGCCATGTGAAGAGCTGTAATCCCACCATCTGCTGCTCTGTTCACAAATTTGGAGAGTGCACTGCATCAAGTCCAAACGACATAAGTAAATCCACATATTTCATGCAGCAAACATTGGATGCTCCAAATCTAAAACATTTTCTAGAGAGCAACAGGGGCAGCCAGTTCTCAATGCCTACTTCAGGTCAAACCGGCGTCTCACAGGTGAGGGATCATCCTTGTTGCCAGAAGCTGGAGACATACTCAAATGGTAAGGTACACTGGGCACAAAATCTGCGACAACAAGTCTGATGCATCTTGTGTGACCATTTACTGCTGCAAAATGCAAGGCTGTCCTACCACTGAGGTAATCTGCTCTGGTCACCTGGCATCCGAAGTGCCATTAGTACTTCACTCAAATACTGGTAAGAATTCTTAATGAATAAACTGCTCCCAGAATTGAAATGAAGATATACAAAAAAGACTATTACATTCGCTTTAAACAGAAGAAGAGTCTGCACCACCTCCCAGTGTCCATATCGGCAAGCTTGCATCAAAGCTGTCTGCATTCAGAGGCAGTTAGAACCTCAGCTCTGAATCAACATAGAAAATGCAAAAAAAAAAAATCTTGAAGTGCAACATATGAAGGTCAATCAAAGACCAGATTAATCTTCTAAAACTTACGGCTTCTGCCAAGTTTATAAGATTCAGACTTCTGCCAGTAAATCAGACCTTGTCTGACGGATTCTGGACTTTCCAGAAATAATAACTCAATTCAACATTTAGCAAATCTGCTTCGAAATGCTAGCATATTTCATGATACAGGCTAGATCTAATCACCTGGGTCCTGTTGGAACAGTTAGGAAGTTTGTTATAGCTGGCAGTTTACTTTAATGAATAAGGTTTGATTTTAGGGCTAGCATGTTTATTTGGTAAAGCAAGTTCAACATAGTGATGATAGTCTCGTGCCCCTCCATCTAGCTTCCAAATGGTTATTGATCACCAAATGCAAAGAGAAATTGTTTTATATATAAAAACTTCTAGCAGGTTCTGGAATAGATAATCCAATAAAGCAGAATAATCAAGATATTCGTGTCCCATGATCCATCTGACCAATTGGTCCATAAGACTTCAAAATACTTGGAAACAAGCAAAATATGAATTTTCTTATTCCATCCAGAGAAGCGAGGTGCTCTATAACCCAAATAGGGATGGAATAGGGATGGGAGGATCCATCAACAGTTAGCTTATGTAATGGTAAATTAAATCTAGATGACACTGAATATGGACACTGGCACAGACCCATCTAAACCTGGGTTTGGCATGTATCTCAAGATTGTGAAGCTCAAGGGCGCGTATCTCGAGTTGACAGGAAGAGCTGATGTGTTCAATATTGGAATTCAAGATATGCAACCTCTGGCCTCACAACCTTGAGGTGCATATCAGACCTATATTTAGATGGGTCTGTTCCTGACTCCTGCTTTAAATGTCGCCTTACATTCTAAGACATCATGAGGAAATGGGAGACAGGGGCTTTCTTATTGAAGAACTAGGACTGGTTTCATAGCGAGCAGATTTCTCGGTGAGAATGGGTTTAAAGTCCGGTTTCTACGAAGTTTTTTATGTTTCAATTTGCAGAGTTCATTGGAAAAGTGACTTTTTTTTTTCTTTTTTCTGTGTAAATAGTTTCTCAAATAAAATGGTCATTAGGTTTTGGAGGCGGGAGGCGGTAGGCATATGTTCCATCCACACAGAAATGAAACAGATGCCAAAGCTAAGGGCAGTTTCTGACGGGAAACTGTAGCCCATAATTATAAGCACCTTGTAAATGGGCTAAATAAGCATACCTGACCACAGTAATTCCTGGAATTCACATCAGCTCCATGCTCCAGCAGCAAGGTCACAATCTGTTCACATTCCACAACTCTGAATAATACAGTACCATATACAGAGGCATTATCAAATATCTGGCTAGAAGTCATCTGACAACAAAGTACAAGCCAAAGGCAGAATGCAGTCACCTCACTATGGCCCTTGGCAGCCGCGAAATGAAGAGGCGAATTCAGCCCACCAAAGGTAGAATACCTCGCCAAACATGGATTGAAATCCAAAAGCATGCGAGCTTCCACCAAATCCCCATCTCTTGCAGCAGAAACCAGGCGTTCCCCAGAGGCAGAGCAACCGAAAGAATTGCCCATTTAGATAAACAACCTCACTCACTCACGGGCATCACAAGAAACTCTGAAGATGACCCACGTAGTCCAAAACTAGAAAAAACCACTCCAAATCAATGAACCAAGTCCAGGATGCAGGAAACTCCAATGGGAAAAAAGAAATTAGTACACGGGCCCTCTGAATCAAATCTAATGGATCCTATTTGAGTGTTTTTCGGCTGACAACGCTTAGTTTCAGAGCAAATCACGAGATCTTTGCTGGTTTTCAATGTACTTAGGCTGTTGCAGAGGCATCCAACGATGTCCCACCAACGACCTACTTGATCTCCAGAATTCAAAATGCTCTGAGACTTGGCACAGTCACCATTCTTTCCCTTCAAAAAACAACTAATCCCTCAGAGCGTGCTTTAATGGCCCCGATTTATGCGTTCAACGGCCTTACCGAAACCAAACTTCACTCGACCCGAAGCCGAAGGCCCTGCTTAAAATAAAACCACAAATAAACCACCAGATTAAATTTTACTTAAGAGTTAAAATCTAGGATTATCCTACAGATTTTAAAGTTTTTAATTAGAATATTTTGGTTTTGATCATGCGATCAACGGTTGAGAAATTCAGTCACACACGTCTGTTCTCTCAATTTCTTTTGCGCATATCGACACTACACATGCGTCTGTCAATTAGTTGATCTCCCAACATGGTCGGCTACTCCTATATTTTACAGTTTTTGTTTGGTTTTATCTAACTATAGTTTAATGTAAAATTTGAATAGGCCCACCGTGGTAAGTCCAATTTCCTGACTCATTTTGACCCACCAAATCCATGGGGAAATAGCAACTTCACAAAGTTGTGTGACGAGGTTGCATGAGTTATACAAATTGAATATTTTCAACATTATTTTTTAATAATTATTAATTTATAGTGTTTGAGATCGGATTTCAAAAAAATTATAAATTTATTAGACATAACGTGATAATATATATTTTTATTTAATAAAGTTTTATAATATCATAAACCTACCTTTTTTCATCGAAATAAAACTTTTGACCATTTACGTAATATCATTATATTTAAGATTTATATTATAATTTTACTAAAAGAATATGAAATAAGTGGGAATCATGGCCCACTAAGATTTCACCTTGTGTGAAATGAAGTTAGGTATAGGAAACCTAAAGGTTTTTCATCGAAATAAAACTTTTGACCATTTACTTAATATCATTATATTTAAGATTTATATTATAATTTTATTAAAAGAATATGAAATAAGTGGGAATCATGGCCCACTAACATTTCACCTTGTGTGAAATGAAGTTAGGTATAGGAATGGAAAGGTGGTATGTAATGATATTTTTTATTTAATAAAGTTTTATAATATAGAAGAAGAAAGAAAAAAAGTGATTTTAATGTCTATAAAGTTAAAGATAGCTTATGGGATAGAGTGTTTCTTCATATGCTTGATGTATTTGGCTTTTTTCTATGAGGTTTCAAAATAAATGTTCACAGCGTTTCGACAAACTCCTTGCTAAATAGATTATCTCAAGAGCTAGCTGCTAGCATATCTACATAATTTTCCCGTTGTCTTTGAAGGCCTCACATTCTAAAATGAAATGTTTTTTGTTTCCACTTTTTCGGAAGAACAAAAAATGCATACTATTTCCTCTCACACCTTCTTTGGCCTTTTCGAGCGCCTTGTTTCACAACTAAGTTGATGAGAATTAGTCCTTAACTGAGCAATAAGAATTTTGGCTCTCCAAGAGATATTGGCCTCTATGTATGTTTTTGGTTGATGACTATGAGCGCGATTAAACACTTCAATATAGTATTTTTTCTTTCTTCCTAGCTCCTTATCCCAAGTAGGCTTGTGGTTTTTCACTTTTCAATAACAAAAGCTTTTATCTCTTTGTTGTTTATGGGACACTCGTTAAAGCAAATACCCCATTTACTAAACCATTTGTTATTTTGTTGCATCCAAGTTTTTTGCTCTTGCACAATCTATCATTAAAGACAACTTTAGGCCATCTACCATCTTCCATTTGCTCAATTTTTTTTAAATGCCTTATAACTCACACCATAGCAATTGCTTCAATAAAAACAGTCCATGTTTCACCTAACAAAATATCATAAAAAATTGCACTTTTAATCTTAATAAAAATAAAAATTTAACACTATATAAATAAAAATTTATAATATCACAAACATTTTTCCATCCAAATAAAACTTTTGAACATTTATTTAATATCATTATTTTTAAGATTTATATTATAGTTTTATTAAAAGAATATGAAATAAGTGGGAATATAGTGGAATCATGCCAAGCCAAGATTTCATGAAGCTAGGTATATGAATGGAAAGGTTGTATCCAATGAAATAATATTGAAATAAGTATATATAATTTTAATAATGCAATTTACACATTTAATATTATAAAAAAATTACCTTATTAGAGTAAATTTATAAATTTTAATTTTATTAAAAATAAATTGTAATTTTAAAGTTATAAAATTACAATTAAAAAGTTATATAAAAAACCAATGTATTCGTTAAAAATTGGTTTATTTTATTATTTGTTAATTAGATTTTGTATTTTAGCTTAAACAAATGTATTCGTTAAAAATGGTTTATTTTATTATTTGTTAATTAGATTTTGTATTTTAGCTTAAGAAGCGGGTAAAAATTTTCGGAAACCATGAAAAAATTACAAAATATCATATAAAAGGTAAAAAAACAGAAACCATTATAAAATAACAAGATGTGATAAAATATTATTTATATGGTTATGTAGTTTTATTTGGATACCATTTTCAATGGTTAGTTTTTTTCTGGTAAGAGTACTTTTGACTAATTAATATATATAAATTATTTGATTAGATAAGATTAGTTGGTGTGAAGTTTATAAAATTTTATTAATTAAAATAATATAAATTTGATGATAAGATAGTTGGTGAGAGTTTTAATATTTTTACTAAAATTGTATTTGTATTTATAAAAAATATGTTTATATGATAAAGTTGAAGAATTTTAAATCTAGAAAAGTTTTTTGGTCTCATATAAGAGAAATTTTTGGACGAGGGGTTTCGATCCAATAAGTGTGGTTCATCATCTGTTTTTGATGATGAATTGCACTTTCCAAAAAAAATTCTTATGTGATTTCTACATAAAGACTTTTCTTAATTCATTATGGATCACAGAATGGTGAATATAGAAATTTTAAATCTATTGAGTTTACTAAAGTTGAAAATTATTGTAATTTATACCATATTAATAGGGGTAGGATTTATAGTTTTTAAAGAAAAATTTAAAAAAACACTGATAAATAGTAAATAATAGTTTAAACAAATTGTTTTGTTATTTTTTTAAATATTATGTAAGATTATTTTTCATTTATTTTTATAGGGTTATGAACATTCAAATATCAAGAATTGAGAGAGTTATTTGTTGCTTATATACCTCCCCCAATGCCTACTTCAAACCCTCTTAGAGTTTCGCACATAAGGTAACAAAAGCATGTCACTAGATAGACAAAGCAAGGAGGTGGTTTTGCTTACTTCTTTAAAGGATTGCTTATAAGGAGCATGTGACATAGGTGACTTCTTGTTATGGTTGTTGAAGCTTATATATTTGTGGTGTTGTCATGGTGGTTGTTTTATGGTTGTTGGATTTGCCTATGAGTGGGCTCCAACACCTAATATAGAACTTTTTATTGATGAGATATTTTTTATCTCTTAAACATTTCAAGCAAATAAATTACTTTTTAAAATTATTGGCAATCCAATTTGTTAATTTACATAGTTGCATGTGAATTGTTCCCAGCATTTTCTAAACATGATCCCTATGTTTCCATTATTTGTGTCATGCCCCTAGAGATTGCACGGATCAAGACACATTGTGATCTCTAGTCATGCAACACCAGCATGTTTCCCGCATATGGCTCAACCACTCTAGTAGTACTTCGGCCAAACTACGCCTCACAAATCAACGCTTATATAATTATGTCTTAGTTCAGTTACTTAGCAGAAATCAAACTTCAACTAGACCAAGTGAATCATTGTCTAACATCACATGAAAACCATCATAAATAGCATTAGAACATATACATCTCATAAAACATATCATGCATAATAAACAAGTGCAACACCAAATTTTATGAGAGCACCACACAGCCTAACACTCTTCAAAATATATCATAAACCAATAAACATAAAGTGTTACATCAATTTTGGGGTTTAGGTCACCACATGACCTACCAGAGTCAATACAACAAAAAACTTGGGTGTTACGAGTCATGCCACCCACTTGAACTAACCCACAATAATATATGACACAGCTCATACCAGGCTATAATACTCGCAACACATAAAACACAACTCATACCAACCTGCAATACTAATGGCACATACCACACAACTTATATTAGTCACAGCATCATCCCATCCCTAAAACACTAAGAACAAACATGTAGTAGGCTTTTCCAACTCATGCCACAGTTTAGGAAGACAAAGAAACCTCGACGCATCCCTTTCCCAAAGGGAAACCCAAAAAAACCATCTCAAGTTCTAATCCGGATTTAAACAGGAACGCAATAGATTACAGAGATAACCATAAATACAGAGATGCGATAACCATAAATAAAGAGATGCAGCGGAAATAACACTTCATTTCATTAATGGAAATTACCGAAATATGCTTACAACCAGAATTGGAAATAAACCAGCTAGGACGATGGTAGCTTATCTCTGAGAAGAGATGTGCGGCTACATGTCTCTGAACTGTTCCCAACTTGTGTTACAATGAGGCTCGAAGGCCTATTTATTATTGAGAAACAATGGAAAACCCTTCACATTCCAAAACCGACCCTTAGAAGATGAAACGCCAAATTGTGGGCCCCGTTTTGGGTAAATTGGTACATCAATTTCCCGGGGTCGTAACTTTGGCATACGATCTCCGTTTGACGCGTACAATAGCTCATTAGAAAGATCTATTCGAGCACTACCATTATTGGAACGGGCAACACGGGTCCATTGAACATGGACCCGTGTTGCCCCCGGATTCCCCAAAAAACGTCGTTTAGGGCCTCAAAACGGCTCCGGAAGTTCAGGACCCGAAAAACTGCTAAAAATAGTAAGTTGTGCTACAATTAAGGAAACTGAAAATGCTGAAAGAGACAATTGTGGGGGTCCAAGTGGGATAGGTGGGTGGCCACCAACATCCACCTGGATCAAGTTCTGTGATGGTTTGCACTCGTCCTATGCTTCCTCCCTCTTCATCCCAAGCAATGTTAGTGTTGTGTGGTGTTGCGATATTGTGTTGACTCTATATGGATGTTAGTTGGGGGATGTCAAGGGTCATGACCCTTCAACATACCTCAAGCTAGCATATTCCATGCGCCCTCAACCTCTAACTCGTCTCACCCATGTGTCATCTCATTCATCACTCGCGTCGGTCCACCTACTCACATGTTAGCTCATCTTGCTCGTGTGTCAGCTCGTCTAGCCCAAATGTCAGCTTGTTCACCAAGGGTCAACTCATCCCATGTGTGTGGGATGCATGCTCAACCATCACGCCATTAATTAAATTCAAGGCAAACTCGACCCAAATCACATGCACCTTCGGGTTGTGCATTTAGTTGAAATCATTTCAAGAGACTCAGTTGGTCCACTCATGAAATGACCAACTTGTCTCATCCATTGTCACGCACACTCTTGGTCCACCCAAGATGTCGACCGTGCCATGTCACCTTGTGATGCAGGAGCATGCGACTCAGAGGAAAAAGCCTGCAGTTTCTATGTTTTTTCTTGTAAAAAAAAATAAGAACAGGGTAGAAATAAAACATGCTATCTTTTTCAGTTTAAAATAGCATGAAAGTAGAGAATAAAACATACTATCTTTTCAGAGATAAGGTCTGAGAAGACCTATCCATTATAAATAAAAATAAATTGGCCGCTTGTTGGGGAGAGAGAGGAGCGATGCTAGAAGTATCATTATGAAAGTTCCTCTTGGCATTCTGAAGAATTGTTAAATGGTATGGATGTAATCAATAATTGATTTTGACTGTGTATTAAGGGTTGGAATTACCTTCCTATTCTCCGCTTAGCGCTTACTATGTATTGATGTTGTATTGTATATGGAGAGTCTTGATGTTTTAATGTGTATGGGAGTAATTTAGACGGATGTCGGCACTTGATTGTCATTTGGGTTTATTTATGAAGAATTTGACTTGTATTGTAATTCTGTTCGAATTGATTTTGAGGAGAACGCGCCATTTGAAGTAAAGTGCCAGACGTAATGACTGTCAAGAATTAATTGGTAATTCTAAGGCTATCGATCATTAACTTGGGAAGTCAATGTTTAATTTAAGAACAATTCATGCATCAATACGTGAACAAGGCGCAATTGAAGATTGAAGATTGGCGTTGTGGTTGTCATTTGGGTTACCTCTGCCGCAATCACGGAGTGAAATTGGTTCATCCTTTGTATATCTTGTCAAACTTCACCGGGCAAATCTACACATTTGTTTAAATTGCTTGCCTTTCTATTTTGATTGAAACTTATTAGATTTATGCAAGGTGCCTCTGTTTTCAACGTGATTAAAATGCCCCGCTATGATGACCGTTCTGGAAACACACGGCTCTAGATTGGCCGACTGTCTTCTTGCACCGTACACGTGATCCTGAGAATCTTTTCAACAGATATGGAAGGTTGGAGTTCGAATGTTCGAAGATGGCAACCATAGCAATTGAAGTCTGCCCAGGTTTCCGGTATTTAGGTAGGCAATCAGCTTTGGCAATGAGGCATTCGTGAATAATAAAAGGATATTTTCAGCCCCACCGTTGTTTACTGAAATTAAATATTCTAGAAAGGATGCGGGGCCCCAAAAGCTTTCGAGGTTGAAGTGTACACTCGCAGAACCAAAGATTAAAGTGGAAAATAAAACAATTTTACATGAGCTTTATGAGCAGAAGGGGCAAGGTTCTTACTATGACAATCTTAGGCGTCCAGTTAGAGGCTTGAAGCCACTTATTCAAAGTGGAGTTGGTGGCATTACTAGCAATCTTAGGTGCTTATGATGACCAGTTCAGGCAACTTATCAATCAAGGAAAAGGAATTGAGGACACTTACTGGGAGCTTGTAATAAAAGATATCCAAGATGCATGTTTATATGCACAGTATTGGGAGATCCTGGGTATTGCGGGTTTAGGCCTACATCAAGTGGTATCTGAGCAGGAATAGCTCTGTTTGAAGGTTCAAGTTTTTTTAGTTAAGTTAATTGCATGTGATGAATGAATGTTAGATTTTTGGAGCTGATGAATATTGCAGCACAGAAATGCAATGAAGAAGATTGCATAAGTGGAAAGAAGACAAGATCATGCAGGATCTTAAAGGTGAGATGATTTTTTGAGTTGAAATTTATGATTGAAGTTTATAGTTGCAGAGAAGGTGATGGCAGTGAACCTGGCATTCAGCTGAAGGCTGAATAAGGAGGACAATTGCAGTGTCCTAAAGAAGAAAGTGAGTTGAAGAGATAGCCTAGAGAGAGCAGAGGAGTGCTCAAGAGGTTCCAGAGGCAGTGAACCAGTACTTACCAAAAGACTGAGTGAGGAGAGCTTGGTGAGGTAAGTGGCAGCAAGGGAGATTGTTGTTGCAGAGGCTAATACAACTCATGGTGAGTGAGAAACTCATGAGGAAGCAGTCTGCCAGAGGCAAAAGGAGTTTTTCTAGAGGTTCAGAGAAATTCCACAGAGATGAGATGACTGCAGAAGTTCGAGAAAGAGAGATTGCAGTAATAAAGGTACAATTGCAGGTACTAGAAGAATGGCTGCAAGAGCAGGAAAATCAGAAAGGAAAATGGATCTTTCCACTGAAGGGAAAGAGAGTTATTTGGTGACAATTGCAGAGGAGGTTGAGGCAAATTGTGATTGCCTTGTTGAAGAAGGGACTTAGAGTTCTTGTGCCAGAGATGAAATTTGAAGATTCCACATGCATATCTGATCAAAGGGAAGTGTTGAAGGAAGCAGTCAAGACTAAAAAGTCTTGCAGTTTTAAAACTGATGAGTTGTGTATGTTTGCAGGTGCAGAGGAGGAGAAGATCATTGATGATTTCTTGAGTTATTGGGTAAATCCAGATCAGCTGGATAATGTAAAACCGTGTATTTTTGTAGCTGACAATTGTGATGTGATTACAGGTTTTACTGAGGAGGATGTGCAATCTTGTGAAACTGTTACAGAAGAGAATCAGTCTAAAGCGCAGATAAGGGAAGTAACAGCTGATACTGTTGAACATTTTGTGCAAACTGAAAGTTTATATATGAATGCAGGGATGATACATGATGATGATCAATTTGTTATAACTGTTGATAATGACAAATTGTTTCTATTAAGTGATGGACAGGTAACTGAGTTTATTGCAGGAGTTGAGAATCAGAATTATGTTCTGATAACAGATGATGAGATGGTAACAAGAGGAAGCTTGGCTTGTGAAAGTATTGAAGATTGCACAGAAAGTCTCTCAAAGGAGATGACATGTTTATGGCATGAGTTAAGTGTTCTAGAGAAGAGACTAGAAGTACAGAAGATAAATATTCATAATATAAAGACAGAGATGAATGAAAATAGAGAGGTTCATTTTTATGAACTAGAATACAGAGGCATTCTCGGAGAAGATGATGATGAGGATAGATTGAGTGATGATCTCAAGATTGATTGGGATCAGTATACTGAAATACTGGCAGAGGAAAGTAAGGCACTGATGCCTCATGATTTTTGTTTTAACAAGTGTTTTGTGAATGCAGGTATAGCAAGAAGTCAGCAAGTGACGGTAAAAATTGAACGAGTAAGAACTGAGCAAGCCGTCTTGGCTCAGCAGGCAGCAAGAAATCAGCAGCTTGAAGATTTATTGGACAAGGAAATTGAATTAATCAGAAGAATCATGTTGGAAGTGTCTCAGGGAAAGACATTAGCAAAGAAGAGAAGCAGCAGCAAAATGAAGACAAGGACAGATTGTGAGAGTGCAGCTAGTGGAGCAAAACAGCATAAGATATGGAGACCTGGAGAAAAGCAGCAAGCAACATCAGATGATGACTTGCAGAACAAAGTGTGGGATCTTGGAAGACAAGAACAAAGACTAAAATGCATGATCAGGAGATCATGATCATTTTCAACCTTGGGAGTCTGATGCAGGGGCATGCAACTCAGAGGAAAAAGCCTGCAGTTTCTATGTTTTTTCTAGTAAAAAAAAATAGGAACAGGGTAGAAATAAAACATGTTATCTTTTTCAGTTTAAAATAGCATGAAAGTAGAGAATAAAACATACTATCTTTTCAGAGATAGACAAGTTGTAAAAATTCCTTAAATTACTATGTAAAAAAAAAAAAAACTTGCTTTTGTATAGGTAAGGTCTGAGAAGACCTATCCATTATAAATAAAAATAAATTGGTCGCTTGCTGGGGAGAGAGAGGAGCGATGTTAGAAGTATCATTATGAAAGTTCCTCTTAGCATTCTGAAGAATTGTTAAATGGTATGGATGTAATCAATAATTGATTTTGACTGTGTATTAAAGATTGGAATTACCTTCCTATTCTCCGCTTAGTGCTTACTATGTATTGATGTTGTATTGTATATGGAGAGTCTTGATGTTTTACTATGTATGGGAGTAATTTAGATGGTTTCCAGCACTTGATTGTCATTTGGGTTTATTTATGAAGAATTTGACTTATATTGTAATTCTGTTCGAATTGATTTTGAGGAGAACGCGCCATTTGAAGTAAAGTGCCAGACGTAATGACTGTCAAGAATTAATTGGTAATTCTAAGGCTATCAATCATTAACTTGGGAAGTCAGTGTTTCATTTAAGAACAATTCATGCATCAATACGTGAATAAGGCGCAATTGAAGATTGAAGATTGGCGTTGTGGTTGTCATTTGGGTTACCTTTGCCGCAGTCACGGAGTGAAATTGGTTCATCCTTTGTATATCTTGTCAAACTTCACCGGGCAAATCTACACATTTGTTTAAATTGCTTGCCTTTCTATTTCGATTGAAACTTATTCGATTTATGCAAGGTGCCTCTGTTTTCAACGTGATTAAAATGCCCCGCTATGATGACCGTTCTGGAAACACACGGCTCTAGATTGGCCAACTGTCTTCTTGCACTGTACACATGATCTTGAGGACCTTTTCAACAGATATGGAAGGTTGGAGTTCGAATGTTCGACAATGGCAACCATAGCAATTTTGAAGTCTGCCCAGGTTTCTGGTATTTAGGCAGGCAATCGGCTTTGGCAATGAGGCATTCGTGAATAATAAAAGGATATTTTCAGCCCCACCGTTGTTTACTGAAATTAAATATTCTAGAAAGGATGTGGGGCCCCAAAAGCTTTCGAGGCTGAAGTGTACACTCGCAGAACCAAAGATTAAAGTGGAAAATAAAACAATTTTACATGAGCTTTATGAGCAGAAGGGGCAAGGTTCTTACTATGATAATCTTAGGCGTCAAGTTAGAGGCTTGAAGCCACTTATTCAAAGTGGAGTTGGTGGCATTACTAGCAATCTTAGGTGCTTATGATGACCAGTTCAGGCAACTTATCAATCAAGGAAAAGGAACTGAGGACACTTACTGGGAGCTTGTAATAAAAGATATCCAAGGTGCATGTTTATATGCACAGTATTGGGAGATCCTGGGTATTGCAGGTTTAGGCCTACATCACCTTGGTGCATTCATGCACCCACGACCCACCTCATGTGCATTGCACCTGTGGAAACCCTAAATTTCCACTGATCGTTGCAACAAATATTGCAAAAGTTGTGATGGTGATGTCACCGTAATCTCCAACTCAATTATGGATGGTACGCATGCAAACATCATTCTAAGGATCTAACAAGTTGGGAACTTGGGAGCTTTTGGGGAGCTTCAACTTCAAGAAAATAAAAGTTTTGGAAAGAGTTTTCAATATATAAATCTTTAAATTAAAATTTTATTTTGGCATTAATAAATATTAATTTTCAAAATTATTAAATTAATAGGCACATATTTTTAATACTCATTCAATTATTACAAACACCTACTTTGTTCGAAACATTTTTATTATATTTATTCCAAATGTCATTGTAAAACAATATTAAACTACATGTAAATCTTATTTCAAAAATTATTTAAATAAAAAAATTGAATAATACTCGCTCAATAGATGTGGATACGAATAACTTTTAATGCATATATGTTTTTCTTTGAGCCATTATTAAACACACAATTCTAATAAATCAATAATGTTTCAAATCTACAAAATTGTACAAAGTTTATATGTGTAAATTTTATTTTACAAAAAGGGGTGGCAAGAGCGGCAAGGGGGCGCAATTTTTCGTCTTGGTGGACATCCAAAACTTTCATATTCTTGTGGTTTACGTCCTGCCTCAATCAATTAAGTTGAAGCTTGTAATTTTATGGTTATTCTACCATACATATGTGGCTTTCAATGCCCACTCCCTTATCCTATCTTGTTAGGTTAGGTTGTTAACCTACTTGCTGTGAGATTTCTTGATGTGATAGACCCTTGTTACTATTATTAGTATATGTACAAGGCATGCATATGCTAGCTACATACCCACACCTCACACAAATACACTAGTATTCTATGGCCTATTATGCTAGATGATTAATTAATGGTTAAGCTTGATTAATGATTAAGCTATGGTTAACCTTAAACTTTATTAATAATCAAGATTATGATTAGCCCTAAGCTAGATTAATATTTAAGCTTGGTTAAAAATTAATTAATCGGTTAACTCTTAATCCTGGTTAATAATTAATTAAATTTTATCATGATTATTTTAATATTTAAATTTAATAAGGTTTTTATGAATCCATTATTAGGCTCTCCTTTAAAAGATATTATTATTTTATTTATTAAAGGGTGGGTGGGTGAATCGACCACCCAAGACATTAACTAGGGATGTTGGGGTAGGTGGAAAGGTGGGGACGGGCTCGAGGATGGTGTTAGGTGGCATTAATTAATGGAAGGAAGATAAGTGTAGGAGAGAGATTGTTGGAGGAGGGCTTTTTTTAGGAGGCTTTTGAGGGGGAGATATTATTGGGGGGTCACAAAGAAGGTGGGGAGCAAGGTCGAGAGAAGACCAAAAGAAGTTTTAGTACAATTAAGTGGATTGTGAGGGGAATATTAGAAAGGTGTTGGATTGAGAACTCAAACACATTATGGTTGTGGTCTGGACTTGGGCTCAAGGTGCTAGGGACCATGTGGAGGTTCCATGGGCTATGAAGTTGAATAAGTTATTTCTAGTTGGTAGGGACCACAATGGAACCGCTGAATCCAAATATTTTTCTTGTTATTTGTTATTGTCAAATTATATGAATTTCCCATGAATAAAGTCGTGCTTGTTAGTCTTCGTAGTTGAGCCGACAGGAAGTGGTCCCTTCGAGTGGATCTGTCTAGTACAAATATTTCGTGGATGTAGTGGTCACCGATCTCTGGGCTTCGTGAACCACAAAAAAAAGAACCTCGAGGGTTAGCTCAATTGGTCGAGTCACTGTTGTTAAACCACCTTTGCTATTGAGAGGTCATGGTTTTAATTCTCTTGACACTCTTGGGGTCGGGCTTAATAATTGAGCCGCCAGGAAATGATCCCTTTGGGTGGATATTCATGGTACCATTATTCCATGGGCATAGCAATCACTGTTCTCCAGAGTCCACGAACCACATAGTATATATATATAAACAAAATAAATAATAAATAAAAAATAAAAAGTATTTTTTTTAGTACACACACGCGCACACACATATAACATAAGCTTGATATCTCAAGAAGGGGTTCTCGCACATGGTATCACAACAAAACTTCAGAATATGGACCCTAAAACCCACCTACACACACACCAACACACTTGTTCCAACCATGGTGTGTTTGTGGGAGATTCTTCCAACCTACTATAAACATCCTGTTGGGAACAAGATCCCCCAAGGACAGTGTTGGGGCTAAAATCCCATGTTTTGGGTCAAATTTTGTAATAAAGTTGTAAAGTCTCCGCATTTTGTGGTTGCGGAGTGCGAAGGTGTCAGGAGTCATAAAGGGTTGTCCGCCCTTATTTTGTAAAGTGTAAAGCCAGTTGTAAAGATCTACCCATGGTCCGCGGACCATGGGATTGTATAAAAATAGCTAAGTAAGTAAGCTCTAAGTAGTTATAAGTTTTGGAAGAAGAAGACAAGTCTTGGAGTCTTGGTAGAGAAGTCTAAGTTTTGAGTCTTAGCGTAGGTAGAGGCTTTACAGCTGAGTGCACAGGGGCCTAGGGTAGAAGTCTGCAGCTGAGTGCGCAAACCCCTTCAGCTGTGTGCGCAAACCCCTTCAGCTGTGTGCGCAGGGCGGATAGAGTCTGTAAGAATCTGAAGATATAAATAAAGAGAAGTATTTTGCAAATTCTATGTATTTATTTCCAATTAATGCATCTTGTTATATTGTGTATGGGTTTCATTTGCAATGCTTATGTGATGTGTGAATGTATGTGATTATGTTGGTTAATTGAATGCAAGTGAGAATCGTAGTTTACGCGACGCTACCTATGATTGTTTAGTAAGATAATTAAAACACTTAAGAGAACTTGGGAACCTGTACAAAACGATGTCATAGCAACGCGAAAGTACCTGAACCGCAGGCTAGGGATGCACGAAGGTCAATCATACTCCTTCGCAGAGGTACTGAAGGGCAGAATAAAGGGCTAGACTGACAGAACCCTAGAACTTAGGGACTTGCCAAAAGCAGGAACAGAGGGTATAAACCGACATCACGACCATCTCAGGGTGCAGAAACTTGGTTCCAGCATCCCCCCATACTACTTCGGGTGAGACTTTGGTCCGCGCTCCGCGGGCTGATGCCGAAAGGACCAGTGTAGCGATTTGTTTGGCTAACTAACGTTGAACCTGGGTCAGGTCCCACACAACCAACAAATGGTTTCGTTGCTGAGGCCGGAATTTGCATGAGAGATGTGTGATGTCGTATCACTGAAATCCAACTAAGAAAGAGATCGGAGACTAGTTGGACAGGAAGATACACAAATTCGCGGCACAGGAGAACAAAAATCCACGACTAACAAAGGAATAGTGGCTGGACAGGTACATCTATACAGAAATTCATGAGATCTTTTTCTATTCCTTTCCAGTTGAGTTATACGAGTAGATCGTGAAGCTAGCGGATAACCAAGGGAGGTGGAACTTGACGGTCCTATTGTCTAGACCCCGGAGCTAGTATGAATATTGGAAGCCTCTAAGGATAAGATCACCCGCGCTGTCGATCATTGGCTCGATCGCATCATAGGAGGATTTGTGACTGAATTCGCGGTTGATACCTCAGTTAGCTACAGCGAGGTGGAGTGGCACCTTTTCAAAGGTCCGTGAGGTAAGTACTTGAAGTATTTGAATACCTGGATTAAGATGTTATTGTGCGAAAAAATGGGTTATGTAGCTACCTTGATTTTCGAAGCTATGCGAAGTGGAAAGACTTATAGGAACAAAGGAAGAAAGGGTCCTGAGTATAGTCCATTGATTTCACCTCCATTGGGTGATGAAGAGCGAGTAGCGTATGCTTCTCCGCGAAGTGCAATTCAGTTAATAAGGGAAGGATTCTCGCGACTACCACCTCCACCCACACCAGCTCCACAACAATTTAGCATGACAAATTCAGTAAAGTTGTCTTTGTTTAAAGGCCTGGGAAATGAGGACCAGGACCAGTTTTGGTTCATTGTGAAAGTTGTATGGGAAGCTCAGGGCGTTACAGATGATCATATGAAGAAGGTAACATTGGTTAGTGCTTTGCAGGATCATGCGCTAACTTGGTACATCAAGTACTCTAATGATAACCCAAACGCTGGGATGGCATACATCCAGACCGTGCTGAATAAAGAGTTCAGTAGGCCTAAATCCAAGGAGGCACAGTCGATTGTTGGGTTCAAGGAAATCGCGATGAAACCAAGTGAGATGCCTTGGGAATTGGATCAGAGGTTGAAGTGTAAAATTTGCGAAGATAATATGAACTTAATATATGGGCAACACTACGAGTGGTTCATGGCTTCGCTCCTGCCACACCTAAGGGTTGCGCTGTTACAACAAAAAATTATGACTCAAGCAGAGGCCTTGGAGATTGCAATGAAACTGCATGAAACACTGATGCAAGATCTGAATCTGGGGGTTCAGCAGATCCATGCATAGTTGCAAAATCTTTGCCTTGAAATGCAAAGTTTGAAGCATGACAGAACAGTTCGACTGGAGGTGTGCGAAGAGGTATGGTGCCTGAAATGCAAGGGCCAGGGGCATGACAAAGACCATTGCCCAGTCTTTGCAAGCTATATTGCAAGAGGGGGATCAATGCCTTTGAGGCTGGAGGGCCAAGCAGGACCAAGCGCAGGGCTTGCATTGTGGTGCGTTATATGTCAGGTAGTAGGAAAACATATGACAGATAACTGTCATTTGCTACAAAAGTTTGTACAGACACCGCAGCAATTGTTATGCAACTTCTGCAGGTTGGTAGGGCATGATGAGCACAACTACAGAAGTTATGAATTGATGATGGACAGAACACCCACTTATAGGGTTCAGGCAGAAACGCGGCCCCCTGACCAAAGCACAGGCATGGTGCGAATAGGCTTTCAGGGGCACAGACGAGGCCGAGGTGGAGGAGGACCTAGTAGAGGTGGGGGACAGTTAATCTACTACAATTGCAGAGGACCAGGACACTATGCCCGTGATTGCACTAACCTAACGCGTCTGTCGTACAAATACTACACTTTGTTTGATCATGAAACGGAGGACTATCCTATGCTAATAGTGAGGATACGTGACAAAGGGGCACTACCACCTCAACCGACTCAGAACCTGCAGATGATGAGGTCTAAGCCTCACGAGGAGGATCCGAATGTGAATATAGTGCTCCAAAGTGGAATTGCAACAGGCAATGATAAGGGGAAAAAGCCCAAAGACAACGCATGGGTTCGCAAAGCTCTGGTGAAGGAGGCTAAGAGCATGCACGTGAAACGTTCATGGAAGCAAAGAAGAGCTTCATTGAGGCCTCCACCTTAGGGAGCAAGGATAAGCCTGATCATGAGATAGACCCTTCTATGCTTGCGACCTTTCTAGAGACCTGCATGAAGTTTTTACGTGATAGCAAGGCTGTGAAGGGATTACAAGAGCTTAAAAATAGATGTGCCGGAAACACTCTGGATGAACCGTGCATGGTACGGAAGATTGGTAAGAACAAAACAAGGACAGGATGAGAGATGAGATTGACCGCGTAGATGGGAGAATATGAAATGGATTAGGTTATTTTGGATTTGGGGTTAGACGCGAATGTCTTACCAAAGCAGACTTGGGAGCAGATGGGAATACCTGCGTTGCAGTGGTCTCCGATTCAGTTAAGGATGGAAAATCAGTAAAATATCATCCCCATGGGACAACTGCAAGGAGTGACTGTAGATATTGAAGGCGCAAATGCGTTGGTTGACTTTGAAGCAATAGAAATTGTAGATGACATAAACCCCTACCCTGCACTCCTTGCCATTGATTGGGCTACTGACATGAACAGGGTAATCAACCTAAAGAAGCGAAATATGACATTTGAGAAGAAATCGCTCAGCATAATAGTACCCCTAGATCCTGCCGAAGGATCGCGCTACACTAACCAGTCCATGATTATGAGAGAGATGATGATTTGGACTGCATATATAATATAACAGCGTGAGACCAAGATTGGGTGAATCCAACACCAGATGGACGAATTACATGCAATCGTGAGAGTTCCTGCACCTTAGACTCTGATGAAGAATTAGAATACTGGCATAATCGATTACATGAAGTAAACACGCTAAGTTGTAACATGATGACCCATTCATTGCGTTGTGTGTCATCGGAGGTAAGAATTCTGCCCACTTATGATGGCCTGAATGATGTAGATGTATTTTTGGATGCATTTGAGAGGGAGGTACCAGAAAAGCAACGCTTCCAAGCTTTGGATTGGGCACTGCACGCTACGCCCCGCAAGGTGGTGGGGTACGCACAAGGGTAGCTTTGATGATTGGCACGAATGTAGGAGGATGATGAGAACACGCTTTGGGAAGCCGAAGGTATGAATGACAGACAAGTATGATAGGAAGGATGATCTGCGCGCACATTTGGCCAAATGGGCTGACGTTTATGGAGCGAAGCCCCAACCTAAATGGGTGCACTTGTTCTGTCACACCTTGGATGTCATCCTGATGAACTGGTACTTGGAAATAGAGCTTCACCATGGTATAAGTGAATGGGATATTCTGCACGAAGGATTCATAATGACGTTCAGTTTTGAAGACAAGTTTGACTGTATTGACGAAGCGCTACAAGAAGTGAAAGCAACAATCTTTAGGATACCATAAGATCCTTTGGATCTCATTCAACCCGATTGGACTACTCAGCTGAGCCACGCGCTGGAATGCTATAACGTAACTGTTGAAGAAGAAGATGAGGATCTGCGAAAGATTCACATCCCTAAAAAATAGGGTCACCACGAGGTTGAGGGACCGCAAATTGAGAATCTTGATATAACCGTGCCATTGAAGACGAAATAGGTAAACATTGGTACGGAGGCAGAGCCCAAATTCACGAAGATTGGAGATTACTGGGATGACACGATGGTGGATAAGATCGTTGAATTGCTCCGTGAATACCAGGATTTTTTCCCTACCAAGTTTACGAAGCTAAAAGGGATAATAGGAGACCTGGGTGTTATGAAGGTCACGTTGAAACCCGACACGAAGTTGGTTAAGCAAAGACCTTATCGTCTCAATCCGAAGTATAAGAAGGTCCACTTAGAGCTAGATAATATGCTCGCGGTAGGCATCATTGAGCCTGAAGAAGAATCTGATTGGGTAAGCCCAATGATGGTACAAGAAAGAAGTAGAAGAATGAAATAAGGATATGCGTAGATCTCAGGAAGTTGAATGACGCTTGTGTACATGATTCTTTCCTGACTCCGTTTACTGATGAGGTGTTGGATAATGTAGGTGGCAAGGAAGCATATTCCTTCACTGATGGGTTCACTAGGTACTATCAGATCAAAATTGCGCAGAGGATAGAAGCAAGACGACCTTCGCGACTAAGTGGGGATGTTTTCAGTACACTATAATGCCTTTCAGATTGAAGAATGCGCTTGCAATTTTTTCGTGTGTAGTCATTGCTGCGTTCAAAGAATTTATTCATAAGTTTCTAGAAGTGTACTTTGATGACTGGACTGTGTTTGGGCTGGTGAAACGCCATGTGGCAAGTTTGCGTCTGATGCTAGATACCTGTCGAAGGTACTAGATCGCACTCAATCTGAAGAAATGCCTGTTTTTTGTTCCTTTTGGGACTCTGTTGGGTCATGTGGTTTGTAGACAGGAACTGATGGTAGATCTCGTGAAGGTCGTGGTGATACTTAACTTGGAGCCGTCGAGGAGTGTGAAACAGTTGCGTGCAACCTTAGGACATACTAGGTATTATAGAAAGTTTATCAAGGGTTATGCCCAGATCACTGCACCTATGGAGAAGTTGTTGAAAAAGGATGTCACGTTCTGCTAGAACGAGGACTGTAAGAAAAGATTGGATGTATTGAAAGAAAAGATGGTCACCACGTCGATTTTAGTCTTCCTAGATTGGAAGAAGGAGTTTCATGTACATGTCAACGTGTCATGTATAGCGCTAGGAGCAGTACTGACACAGGTTAGCGGAGGAGAATTGGACCATCCTATATCGTTCACAAGCAAAAGGTTATCCAAGGCGGAGAAGAACTATTCCACCATCGAGCGCAAAGGGTTAGCCATGGTATACACTTTCTAGAAGTTTAGACATTATCTGCTGGGTGGCCATTTTAAGATGTATATAGATCATTCCGCGTCGAAATACCTGGTCAATAAGCTTGTTTTTTTTTGGGGGGGGGGGGGGGGGGGCGAATCAGCAGGTGGTTTTATTATTCCAGGAGTATGATTTTAAGGTTATTGTGAAGCCTGGACAATTGAACACAGGACCAGACCATTTGTCATGCATTGAAACAGGGAAAAGCCCACTAATTTGGAGGAGGGATTGCCTGACGCGCAGCTATTTGCAATGCATGTCGCGGATGGTCATTTTGAAGATATCATACACTTCCTAACGACAAGAACTGCCCCAGAAGGTTACACTGTCCAGCAGAAGGAGTTAGTGGTGCATGCGACAAATTTTTCTATTATTGTTGGGCATCTGTACAAAATGGGGTCTGATGAAATATTGTGATGATATGTACCAGAGTTTGAAAAGAGCAGTATCCTTGTGGACGCTCATTGGGGCGCCGCGAGAGGTCATTATGCAGGGAGAGCGACCACGTAGAAGATTCTACGCGCAGGGTTGTGGTGGCCAACCCTCCATCAGGATTCAAAAGCTTACTGCAAGGCGTGCGATGTGTGTCAAAGGATGGGCAGGCCATCGTGGAGGGATGATCTGCTTCTGAATCCACAGATGACGTTACAACCCTTTGAGAAATGGGCGATAGATTTTGTGGGACCCATTCAACCCCAAGGGAAGAAGATGGGAGTGTGGTACATTATCACCGCGATTGAGTATTTAACTCGATGGGCAAAGGCACATCCTGTGAAGGATTGCACAGGCGTGACTGCTGCGAAGTTCCTATTTGAGTATGTACTGACGCGATTTGGGTGTCCAAAGATTTTAATGAGTGATCGCGGTATGCACTTTATGAACGATACAATCAGCGCGATAACGGAGGAATTTCAGGTATATCACCAAAAGAACACACCTTACCACCCATAGGCTAATGGGACGGTGGAAGCATTCAATAAAGTGCTGGAGAACGCATTGACCAAGGTTTCCAATGCTCAGCGAAAAGATATGTAGATGACACCAATGTCATCTGGTCTCATGGTTAAGAGGAGTTAGATCTCTTCTTCAATCATCTCAATAGTCAATCCCCCGCCATTAAGTTCACCATGGAACAAGAAGTAGATGGTTGCCTCCCTTTCCTTGATATTCTTATTTCTAATAATATGGACGGTTCCCTCTCCCACCAAGTGTTTTGGAAGAAAACAGATACTGAGCAGTATCTTCATGCCAGTTCCCATCATTTCCTAGCTCAAAAGTTGGGCGTTCTCAACACCCTTGCTACGCATGCCCTAAGGATCTCTGATGAAAAGAGCTTCAATAAAGAGAAATCCCACCTCCTTAATGTCTTTGTTGAGAATGGTTATAGCAGACACCTTGGTCAAAAGGCTTTCCTTAAAGCCTCAAAAAATGCAGTAGTTAAAAATGAACCTAAAGGTAGAATCCCAGGGGTCCATCTACCTTATGTCCAAGGGACCACTGATAAGATTGTTAGGATTCTTAAGAAACATAATGTTCCCTCGACCTTTAGACCCCTTAACACCTTTTGTAAATCCCTCCCATCTGTGAAGGATCTTGTCGACCCTAAGGACATGAAGGGTGTCTATATTATTCCTTGTTCCTGTGGGACCCCCTACATTGGTGAGACTGGACACTCTATTAATCAAAGAATTAATGAGCATGCAGCTGACCTAAAACATGGGAGAACTAAGTCTTTCGCACTAGCGGAGCATGTAGAGAAGACCAAACACCATGTTTGTATTGAGGAGGCCCAGGTTATTGCTAAGATTATGCAGTTCCATCACCGTAAATTTAGGGAAGCCCTTGAGATCGAAAAAAAGCCAAGCAATCTCAATAGAGATAACGGTTGGAAGATCAGCAGTTGCTGGATCCCTGCCCTCTCTTCCTAGTAGTTTCTTCCCCTCATTCTATTAATGACCTGTTCTAGAATTCTATAATTTTCCCCTTATGATCCTTTAACCTGCTTTCTTTTTCCTTAATTCTTTGTTTTTAATCTCCCTCAATTTTTGGTCCTTATATTCAAGATATGGTCCTTTTCCTGTCCGTCTAAAGGATTTAAATTATCCAATTTAAGATATTTTATTAATTAGTTAACCAAAATAATTAATACTAGTATTATAATATTATTATAAAATAATAACACTATTTTATTAATTAATATTACTTTATTCTAAATCCTTACCTTTACTAATATCCCTAGATCTATTAATATTGGAATAATACTAGCAATTGTCCCAAAAGGTACAAAGAGAGGCTGATAGGATTATTAAATTGGAATTGTTGAATTTTTCTAGAAGAGTTAATTGGTTTGTGGAAAACCTTGTTTTCTTGCACTGGATCATTGTGCAATTACTTTTCAGGAACACAATGAATGTCTTATTTCATTTTAGAGTAAGTTAATTACCCAAAATCAAGAAACCTCTATAGATAGCCAAGCATACACAACTCCTTTTGAGTCTGTTGAATCTTTAGTGCAATGATTCAACTCCAAAGAAGATGGCCCAAGTCAATAACTCTCCTAAATATTGTAATCAGTAGCAAAAGCAGTGCAGAAATATATGTATTTAAATATTGTAATCAGTAGCAAAAGCAGTGCAGATATATATCTAATATTTTAATCAGTAGCAAAAGCAATGCATAAATATATCTATTTATATGTTACCAATAATAAGAACCGCTGCTACATCACTAAATTACTGCAACTTCAAAAGGGGAAAAGGTTCAGATGACAGACAATTTGATACATCGCGACTAATTTGATACACTCGCTTGCAATATATATTGCCTGTGCATTTCTAGGCTAAAAATAGACATGATTTCATCAAACTATATTTTTATATATACATATAGCAGGTGAAATCAGAATAGCCAAGCTGATAATATAAAAATTGCTGCTAAAAATTACAATGTTTATTACAGGTGATGGCATGGTATATACCATTGACGACAATAACAAATAGCGATTGGATCAAAATCCTTGCAACTAAACACAAAATTCACAAATTTTACTAAAGAAACCACCTACGAAATGCGTCATAGATGGAGAACAGTGAAATATAATGCGCAAAAATTACTGCCATGAACATGAACAGTCAAAAAAAGAGCCTAAGAGCTTTTGCCCACCACAGTTTCCTTGGCCGTTTTTTCTAAGTTCATAACTGTCTCACCCACCACTTCTAGAACACCTTTATCTTCTTCAATGATCACAACAGAAGCTTCTTCTGCATTCCCTTTCCTGGGCTCTTCCTCGATATAGCAGATTTTGTCGTTTTCTCTTGATCTCGCTCTCAAGATGTCTTCGCTCGTTCGGCTACTTCGGCCATTTTTCGCTTAATGGACTTGAAGTAGTTGTATTTGAATCATAGGTTACAGTGCTTGCCAAAAGCCAGAGAAGAAGAATAGCAACAACAACTGGCAGGGAAAAAGTAGTAAAAATAACTTGAAGAGTGAAATAAAAGAATGGGAAAAAGCAGTAAGGCAACTCATCCCGATATTTGGAAAAAGCATTCACTCTTCAAATCAACGGTTAAAAATGTCTCACCTGATACAACGAAGAAGGGTAAAAGTGTTGACGATTGTTGATGCATAGGAAGGCATATCAGCGTAAATATAACTAATAATATAATAATTATTATTTTATAAATAATCAATATTAATATTAAATCCTAATTGTCTAAAAGAACTAAATTATCTAGTATAAGATTTTAACCAAACCCTTAATAATAATACTATTATTATAACATTATTATAATATTATATTAATTCTTACATTTACTACCATCCCTAGATCGATTGATATTGGAATAATAATATAACTAATAATATATTAATAAATTATTATATAACAATCAATATTAACTTTAAATTCTGCTGAAGTTAATTACCAAGAATCTCAGCCTTCTGCGAGATGGGCTCTCCCAGATATTTCACCCTCTGAAGTCTACAACAACTTAGCCCCTTTTCATTTAATTGCTGCCACTAGAATCACTATTAAAGAGTCTATTAGCCAAGTTCAGGAAAACTCTGATAGTCTGGATACTATTAGAGTTTTCCTGAACTTGGCTAATAGACTCTTTAATAGTGATTCTAGTGGCAACAATTAAATGAAAAGGGGCTAAGTCGTTGTAGACTTCAGAGGGTGAAATATCTGGGAGAGCCCATCTCGTAGAAGGCTGAGATTCTTGGTAATTAACTTCAGCAGAATTTAAAGTTTTGTTTGAGTTATTTTCAAACATTTCCCTAAGAGGTTTTTCTTCTGATGGCGAATCTTCTTCAAGCTCTCGGAATGAGATAGATTTTCTGAATGAATCCATCCTTAAAGACTAAGATAGATCTGAGTACCAACCTTTAGAACCAGACGTTACTGGCTCTGATACCAATTTCTAGCAGGGGCTCCTGTCACGAGCTTGCTCTTTCTCTGTGTCTCTCGGTATTTCTCTGATAGCCAACTCCTGGTGAGCTAGTGGTGAACCTACTAAGATCTTTCACGTTCTGACGACCTTCACAACGGCATCCACGCCTTAAACAGTCTTGACGTCCCTTCGGTCCTTTGGCGAACTTCCTGCAAACTTCGGACGAAAGCACAGAGAATACTTCTACCACAGCGGACTCATAATTTTGCACAATAGTACTCAATGACAAAATGGCATACTCATCTTATTTTAGAATAGAGAAAATCTTACAGAATGCTCTCAGAGCTTTTACAGAGATTGATTCTATGCAGAAACAGACTAATCTTGCTTTTACCGGACTTTTCACAGCTTAATCATAAGCAAGTTACTACCGGATGCTTCTGGCAAGATATAGGCTCTGTCTTTGAATCAGACTTAACACCCAAAACTTGACTCTTCTAATGGTTCGGCCACTTTAGGTTCTTACCAGTTCCGAGCACACTGATACGCAGGCTTCTCGAACCAACTAAGGACTTTGAGTGATTACTTGTGTTGCAAGCAGATCGAACTGAATGTTCGCAGATGCAGAGCAGGAGAACACTCGACTCAAACACACACACAAGACTCTCTAAAATCCAATGCCCAACCAATGAGCCTTACCCTCCTTATATAGCAAAAGAAGGGGGGACAAACATTACTGTTGGTTGGACAGAAAAGACTTCAGGAATCATTGCTTTTCCAGTCTTTATCAAAGCGACGTCGGCACAAATATTCGGACTAGACCGAATAATTGCTTTCAGGTAACGCATGTGATATAGTCTGTAAAGTAGATTCTTGTACTTAAAGTAAGACAGACTCATGACTATTTACACAGTGGATACTTTTTGAAAGAAAAGCCCACGAGAAAAGACTTAGAGGAGATTATTTACACTGTGGAGGCTATTGAACAGTAAAGCCCACGGGAACACTGATCACAATTTAGCCCTTGTGATTGGTACATATTCAGAATACAGTCAGGTTAGGGAATCTATCCCTTTTGTAAAGTAGATCATCACATGCCTTAGTATATATCCTTCGAACTATCATAGGCTTACCCAATATGACTTGGTGCTGAACTTTAGTTAAGACATACCACTCTAAATGATCTATCATATATTCTTGGAGAGAATAATTTATCATGTGAAAAGGGTCCCATTCCTTGACTGTCATTTCTCTAACTGTGCTATAGATGTGATGATAGCAATCCCCAATGTTGTAATCAAAGCATTTTTGACAGTGCCTTCTTTGATATCCTTCATGATATACTGGATCCATGGCTGTTCTGTTGACTCCGTAGTCTGTCCACCAATTCTGGAACCACTCGCATTGAAGATTATTCTGAGAAGCTGCCATTGTGCTGAATTTCAACTTGGTGTAATGGGTATCTGTCTTATCATCAACATTCATGAAATCCCACCATAATTTTTTGTAATCTGAAAAATCATAGACTGTGTCAGGGAATATTACTTTGGGGTCATTCCTGGGCCATCTTGCACAAGGTCGAACTTGAGGATGATTAGTCCATAGGTCTCTGGTACGATAGATACAATAATAAGCTTCATAGATTCTTGTGTTGCTATCTCCATGGTGTCAAATCCGTCCAATGTCATGAAAATTTGATTCTAAGGATTCTCTTGCAGTTTTGGCATCTGCTTTTTCTTTGGTATACATCATGTCATGGATCCATTTTCTACCTTTCGGGTATACTTTTCTTTCATGCACATAGTGTTGCAGACCAGTATGGGGCTGCAGGTTGGCATCCAGTACTTTTGTATTCCGTAGTTGCCATGTCGGTCTCCAGTTGTTTCTGTATGTGTCCCAATCTTGATTATCCGGAATAGTCCTCAAAACTTCACATTTCTGATTCTGATCCCATTCAGTAACAATCATCATGACTTGTGCACTATCATTTTCAAGATATTCTCTGCTGAGAAAATCGGGGAGACAATTTTCTTCGCCTTTGATGTGCTCAACAGAAAAATCAAAATTTGCAAATAATGCTTGCCATCTGGCAAATTTTGCTTCTTCTGGTTTCTTAATATTTTTGGACAAAACTTTCTTCATTGCTGACGCATCTGTCCGAAGGAGAAATGGTTTATTTATGAGATATACTGCAAATTTGCTGATGCAATTCCATGCACCTTTTACCTCTCTTTCAATAACAGAGTATTTTTGTTCTGTTGGGTTCCAAACCCCGGAGGAAAATTGCACCACTTGTTCTTCTTCACCTATTCTTTGCTTCAGAATGCCACCCCATCCTATATCACTGGCATCAGATTCAACGATTTTATATGCCTCATCATCTGCTATATATAATATAGGCAAAGATTTTACCTTTGCTTTGATTTGTTGTACTGCTCTGGTGTGGACTTCTGACCATGGAGGAGGATTTTTGCCAGTCCTTTTATTGAGTACTTTTCTATCAATGGCACAGTCTTGATAAAAGCTACTCACATAATTTAAGCAACCAAGGAACCTCTGCAACTGTGTCTTATCCTTTAAGACATCTGGGAATTTATCTGCAAATTCAATGGCATGTTCTTGTAAAGAGATTTGTCCATTTGAAATCTGGTGGCCTAAAAACTTTATAGAAGTTTGGAATAATTCCATCTTCTTTTTACTGAGCACAAGACCATTTTTCTGGACCAACTTCATGAAAATATTTACATGTCTGAAGTGGTCGTCAAGATTTTTAGAAAAGATTAAAACATCATCAATATATACAAGTAACCAGTCAAAATATGGCTTGAAAATATCATCCATAACCTTCTGAAATTTTGAAGGAGCATTTTTGAGGCCAAAGGGCATGACATTCCATTCGTAATGCCCTGCAGGGATACTAAAAGAAGTTTTGAATTTATCTTCTGCATCAACAGCAACCTGCCAAAAACCTGCCTTTAAATAAAATTTTGAAAATATTTTTGCTCCTGCAATTCTTCTGATTAGATATCCTTTATGAGGGATAGGATAAGTATCATCAGCCAAGACTAAATTTAGAGGCTTGTAATTTATCACAAGTCTGGGGATACCTCTAATTTGTTCGGCCCTCTTATTTACATAAAATCCA